>JAGXJF010000132.1:0-32476 GCA_019208055.1 Stipa capillata
CGGTGAAGCCCTAATGAGAGAGACCTCGCTCTGATACCAATTAAAGGATCAAGATGTCAGCCTAGAGGGGAGGGGTGAATAGGCAACTAAACAATTTTAGTACAATGTTAATCAATTCTTTAACTTTTGTGGAATTTAGTTTGATTGATTAGGAAAGATGACAATATTCAATATGTGTACTCGAATATACTAAGCAAGATAAATATGAGCAATATAAAAGTACTTGCAAAGTAAGTGCGGAATTGAAAGAGCAAGAGACAAGGATTTGTTCCTAGAGTTCGGATCCTTGGGGGAATCCTACATCTCCGTTTGGGAAGCTCGATCACATGTGATCAAGAGCCGGCTTCTTCTCAAGCCTTTATCCCTCAAGGATGCTCTTGCGTCTCCTCGACTTCTTCTTGGTGATTCTTTCCTCTCAGAGGCGAATCCCAGCCTTCACAAGCTTCTTGAGGCTCACCACAAGGATGGGAGCTCTCAAGGGACTCCTAAGCATCTAGGAGACCCCAATCTCCAAGAGAAATGAGCTTGATGAACACTTGGAGACGAACTCAATGCTTCATTTGGATTGAATCTCAAATCGCTCAAATCTTGCTCTTCCTCTCAATGTTTCTCTCTTGGTGCTTGGAGGAGTGGAGAAATGCTCTTGTGTATGCAGGAAATGGAATGGGCAAAGAGTTCCCCTTGCTTTGGGCAAGGGGGCTTATATAGAGGCTCCCTCAAAAACTAGCTGTTTGAGGGAATCTGCCAAAATCTGGACTGTTCGGATTTGGGCCGGACCCTCCAGATTTTCAAATCCAATGGCTACCTCATGAGGTGGCAGAGGGAATCTTTTGGGCTGCAGAGGAATTTTCACACTCGGACTGTCTGGATTTTACCCGGACCCTTCGGGTGGTCGGACCCTCCAGGCCAGTGTCCGGACTTTCCAGTACTGATCCGGACATAGGTCCGGACTATCCGGGCTCAGAGTGCGGGCAGTCCAGTATTAATCTGGGCTCCAGCCGGACTGTCTGGGTGGGGTCTAGATTTCTTCGGAGAGAAAGAATTAGGGTTTTTCTGTGGAGGCTTTTGGCGACAATGACTTTTGCTCGGCAAAGGAACTCCTCGATCATGTTCATCAAGCCCCTCTTAATAGTACGGTGTTCCTAGATTCAATGTGACTTTCGTCACTTAAATAAAATCTACTTCTTGGAGTTTTACCGCCCTTTTCTTCTCCCTTTTTCTTTTGAGGGGTCGCCGATGCTCCTCTATTTCATCCGTTGAGGACTAAACCTTTTTACATGCTTACAAGCGGTCATTAGTCCTCTAATCGTTTGTCATTAACCACCAAAACACATTTAGGGGCCCAGATGCACTTTCAATATGGTATGAATCTCTTCCGTATGCCATGATCTTCTACCATCTACTTCGCCATGTCCTATTATGAATATATGCACATATATACTACCTAGGTATATACGCACATGTGCCCACCCTATTTCTTTTTGAATTACGGATCAAAACCCTAACTCTTCGTTCGACTCTGCCACAATCCTATGCATCTATATGAGTACACCAGCAATACTTCCCCAAATCCTAACCCCTCTCATCTGTATAACCCTAAAATTTTCTCCTCAGACCAAAGGTTGCTAAAGTGCTCTCTTCTACAAACATATGTATGTAGTAAACAATTATTTTGGCATAATAATTGGGATTTAAATTCTTTTGCACCTCATTGGTCTAATGTCGTGTCCTTTGAAACAAAGCCTTTTGTACAACAAAAATCAGCAGTTACATAAGTATATGTATTAAATCATATATATGGTATTTGTAGGATCGGTGGCGTCCAACAGAGGGGGGGGTGAATGTCGAGGTCAAATTTCTTTCATAAATTCTTTGCATACATAGTCATATGAAAAGACTAGTATGATCAGAGCGAAGATGCAGTGAAAACACCCCCAAAAGCCCTTGGTGATGTGGAGCTCGTCGATAGCTTCGAAACGAGTTCAAGATCACCAAATTTCGAATTCGGACACAAAAGTTATGGCCGAAACAGTGAAGCTACCCAGCCTGAAGAAAAAGAGAATTTTGGAAATTCCGGGAATTTTTCCAGAGGTTCCGACTTTTGGTTCTGTTCTCAGTGAAGCGATTCAGCCTAAAGAAAAAGGAATCTTGGAAGTTCCGGGAATTGAAGAATCAGACACTCTGAGATTTCTGAAGAAACTGAAGAACTCAGTAGGCAAGAACAGAAGTGAATCCCAGAGGTTTCGAGATTGAAGAATCGGACATTCTGAGATTTTTGAAGAAATTGAAGAACTCAGCAGGCAAGAATAGAAGTGAATCTCGGAGGTTCCGAAAGAATCGGACACTCTGAGATTTCTGAAGAAACTGAATAACTCAGCAGGCAAGAACAGAAGTGAATCTCGGAGGCTCCGAGATTGAAGAATCAGATACTCTGAGATTTCTGAAGAAACTAAAAAACTCAGAAGAAGATCAGCCAGGTTCCAGAATTGAGATTTCGATTTAACTTTTTGGCTAATTCAGAATCTACCCAATCAAATCAAACCAAAATTTGCAGAGAGGTGTAGGAAGGTCTTGTGAGTCTAGATCAAGTATTGATCTCCATAAAAACTTCTCAAATCAAGACCTTTACCCATTTTTCTTCAATTAGCTCTAGAAATGAGACAAAGAGGAATTTTGAAAGGAAAGGAAGCTTGTGAAGAATCTTGATCCCAAATCAATATGGTATCATCTCACATGTCTCAGCAACCTATTCCAAGCCCCAAATCACAGAATCAAACCCCCTACAAAGATTAATCACGAAAATCCCATTTCTTACTTGTTTTCCAAGAAAACTCAAAATAGAGAAGAAAAAGGTTGAATCCTTGGGTATGTTTGGATGGAATTAGTATGGGGATGATCTTCCCATCATTTACTTGCCATACCATAGATTAATCCATACGAGAAAACAAGAAAACGAAAATCCAAAAGAGCTAATGAAAGAGATAACTCAAGAACACAAAAGGGATTGAAGAAATCTTTTTGTATTGAATTTTCATGGGTTTTCTTGGGTTTAAAAGCCTCTCATGATTAGGCCAAAGCACTCTCTAGTGCAACTCTCCCTCTCCTAGGGTTTACAAAGTGATAGCAAGGGGCTCAAGGAGGTAAGCACCCCCTTGACACCTATTTATAGTGGGAGGGACAAACCCCCTCACCACTTGGGTCTTAATGCCCTATGGGCCTAACCTAACTAGCACGCATCACAAAGCATCTAGCTAGCTTAGCCACTATCTGATTTTCCTTCCACCCTAAGCAATCCCTAAACTGCTTCCTCAGGCGCCTCCGCCGCGGTTTCTTGAAAAGCTTCTTGGTGGATTTGTCGCTTTTCCCAAAACGCCCACGAGACTCAACTTGGTCTTCACGACTTGGCTCCAACCACTTCCTTATCCTCTGCGTACATGCTTTTAAGCCGCACGATGTCGTCGCCATCTCCTTGACCGCAACTCCGCCCTCCAAGCTTCATGCCGGTCCCACGTGGCCGAACCATCGCCGCACCCAACTCGCACCTGCACACAATGGACCAAGCAAAGCGTTGCAAGCACACGATTTTCTCCTTGACCCAAGTTAGTCCAAACAATTCATCCTATCATTTTTTACCAAGACAAAATGATAAAAACTTTAACTCGAAACTCTTGGACTTTGCAATTAATCCCAAACTGCAAAAGCTCCAATTCCCAGAACAAAAATTCAACCATGAGCACAACATCTCAGAACCACCGAGACACCTACCCAAAACACACTGGGATTTCTAGACAATTTTCACGAGACAAATTGACCAAACTCGAGTTCATCAATCAACACATGGTTAAACGTGAAAGTTGATTGGAACATCCAAAAGCTGGATCGGAAGTTCCAATTAGATCGGATGTTTCGGATAGAAAACTAGATGTTTCGATCAAAACAGAACTTCCGGATACAAAACCGGATGTTCTGAAAAGCTTGAATTCTTGCAACACTCAAGCACAACGACTAGGCAATATGTTCATGTAGCAGAAGTGTTTTCTGAGGTAGTGACTCCAAACTCAATAAAGACTAGGCAATATATTCATCATCTAAATCCTAGGGAAGCACTACGACATATGAGCCCTTCAGACACAACTCCCCCTAGGTTCTACAGTATTAATCCCATCGCGCATGCATGTTGTTCCACATGATCCTAGTAGGGAATATATGGGTATGCACATGTATATGCTACATGTGTGGGTGCTCATAAAAAGACCTTGATTCCCTTCCAACCAGACCAAGCTTGAGTGTATTTAATTCCAGAAGTACGGACTCCCTATTGCTATTTCTTTGCTCACCTGCACACACGCACTACTTGCTTGCCAGCACACAAGGCAGTGCCTAATCTTCACGATGCCCCTACAGCAGCTTGCACTAGCGTCCTCTCCCTTCCTATCTTCTTCCTCTTCAACTCCTCTCTCCCTCCACTACCGAACACTGCTCCAACCATAGCAGCTCAGCACCACCACCAGCACCTGCTAACTCAGTGCCTAACTACGCTGTAGCATCAGTACCTGCTAGCTACCCGCCTCCCTCCTTGAATTCTCCTCAGTCCAGCATAAAGACCAACTGAGCTGCTCACCTCCCTCCTGGAGTTTCATCTCCAAGTAGCTGAGCCACTGCAGCCCAAGCCCCTTCTTCCCTCCTAGCTTCTTCTCCCAAAGCTCCTTCCCAACACCGGTTCCTCCCTCCAATTTCCAAGTCAAGCCACAACTGAGCTTCTTCCCTACTCCTTTCTAGCTGCAACTGAGCTCATAATGTCCTCCTCCTCAATAGCTCCCCTTCTCCAATGTTGTGGTTCCCGGGCACTTTCCATCACCTGAGCTCCCTCCTCTCAGTTTCTCTCTGACTCGCGAGCTACCCATCATCCTCTCAAAAAATCCTTTCCTCCCTAAGCTAAAAAGCTGAACCGCTCCTCCTTTACTCTCCCCAATTCTTCTTCTTGAGTCTACAACCCGAGCTGCCCAGGACCTTCCCCGAGCTCCTCCGTTGCTCACTCCCTAACTCCCTGCTGCCTCGTTCCATCCTCTCCACCCGAGCAGCTCCAATCCCAGTTTCCCTCGTCCTCCCCATCTCTTCCTCTTAGTTCTCCAAGCTAAGCTACTACAAATCCCCTATCTGAGCAGCCAAGCACCTCCCTGATATCCCTTCTTCCTCCCCTTGCTTGAGCTACTGACGGGATCCCCACTGCTCGAGCGACTGGCGAGTTTTACCTCCCTCCGCGGCCCCAGTGAGGTCTGCACCCCACGGTCGCTACCAACGCAACCTGGTTCCTCTCCAGTGGCTCCCGCTCGAGCTCTCCTCCCAGACCTTCTTGTGACCGAGCTGCCCTTTTTCTTTCCCCGCTCAGCTCGTCCCCGAGCGCCACAACCGAGAAGGCGCATGTTTTCGCTGCCGTGGAGCTCTAGGACCGCCTGCTGCAGCCGGCGGGATCCGCCCCCGCGCTTGGTCCACCATCGACGAACACGCCCGAATTGAACCACGGTTGTCATCGCCGCTTGGCCTTAGCCGCCAGTGCCAGACACACCGACCTCCCACCGCCGGCGATGGCTTCCTGAGATAAGCCAGCGTCTAAATCTCCTTTCTTTCGATCCCTCCCCTCTCTCCATTCTAGCGGCCACGAGGGCCACCAACAAAGAAACCCACCGCAGCGTCGTTGTCACCAGCGGGAATCTGCACCGTGCTCCCGCTGCCGCTTGGGTGCGTTTCCAGCATCTGGACCGCCACCACCCGCCCTCTTGCACCCCCTGGACCTAGCTCCGACCCCGCCGCTGGCCACCGCGAAGGACCTCGCCGTTGGAGGGCACTTCCCGAGTTGGCCATGTACCCCCGGCTATCCCCTCTCTCCACATTAGGTATAAGCAACACGCAAGATGGTTAGTGAACCGATTATTTCTAAGCCCCTCTGACATCATGGTCCCACGAGTAGAATAAACGGAAGCGGGATTCCTTGGTTTACGCTTTCTCCCTTTGAAGGCGTATCCTATTCTTTCCCTCTAAGAAAAGCATTTTCTTCTATCACTACCTCAGAAATAATCTCTGCTACAAGACAATCACTAACGGGCACTCCGAGGCCCGTTGCTGATTAGATGAATCGCTGACGGGCGAACACGGGCCCGCCAGCGCTGGTCACGCACTGGAGGAGACGGCCAACTTCTACTGACGGGCACAAAAATGACCCGTCAGTAGAAGTAGCAAACCTGGCCTCTCCACTGACACAGAGCTTCACTGACGGGCATATTATAAGCGCCCGTCAGTGATTGTTGTCATTTCATTGACGGGTCACGTAGTGCCCGTCAGTAGAAGTCGAGACCCTGGCTTCTCCACTGACACAAACCTACACTGACGGGTAGGTTAAAGGTGCCCGTCAGTGATTGTTTGCTTGTCACTGACGGGGTGCCGCAGTGCCCGTTAGTGAAAGTGTGCTCCCAGGGATGCCTCCGTGGCATTATTATCACTGACAGGTTTATTATGTAGTGCCCGTCAGTGAAAGTGTCTGCGGCTATAAATTGTGCTTGGCGGCGCCTGCAGCTGGCTGTTGAGCTCGCGCGCCTCAAACGGCCAGCTGCAAGCTCCGGCCATTCCTGCCTCCTTCCTCCCCATTTTTGCCAATTTTTCCCTTAGCCTCCTCCATCTTCTCCCCCTTTAGCCTCCTCCCCTCCTCTCTCCCTCCTCCTCTATACCTCCTCCTCTAGATCTAGATCTAGATCAATCTTGTCCCTCCTTATTTTGCACCCCTTTTTCCCTCTTTCTCCCCCTCCCCTCCTCCCTCCCTCCCTCCTCAATCTATATCTAAATTTCTTTTAACCCCCCTACTCCTCTCCACCCATTTTCCCTCCTCCCCTCCTCTCCCCTCCCCTCCTCTCTCTCAAGTCCGCTCCTTGACGGCCCTAGCTAGTGAGCTCTCTTTGGTACGATGTAGTACATGAAAGAAAAGAATAAATTTTGTGTTTGTTCTGTTAATTTGGATTATACTCAATTAGTTTGTTGTTGTAGGGATCGATGGATCGAAGTTGGATGTACGGCGAAAGGGCAACACGGAGTTTCGTCAATACTCTGAATGGGTTTCTAGATGTGGCCGAGGAAGATAGGGAGAAAAATGGTGCGAACAAGATGTTGTCCGTGTTCTGTATGCAAGAACACGATAATGTTCAGGGAGAGAGGCATGCTGCAGCTACACTTGTTGACTAAAGGTTTCATGGAAGGTTATACACGTTGGACAAGTCACAGTGAGGAGGAGACAGAAATTTTAGCTACTCGTGAATGTTAGAAGAAGAGGCCATACATGGAGACACAGAAGAAGATGAAGACCATATTTCTGAATGTAAGGATGACTTGACGGGAGAGGCGGGGAACAATTTGGCTGAAATGTTGAGGGACAGTCACATGGCGGACCAGGTGGTCGAAGACCCCGAGGATGAAAGAGAGGTCACAAAGTTTGCAAAACTGTTGGAAGACTCGACAAAACCACTGTATCGCAACTGCGATCCTGAGCACACGCACCTATCAGTCACGCTAGAACTTCTAAGGATCAAGGCAGCCCACAACTGTCCGGACGCAAGCTTCGATGAGACACTGGCTTACCTTGTGATAGTTTTTCCAAAGGAGAACGTGTTGCCTACGAGCATTGAGGAAGCCAAGAAGGTGGTCTGCCCCCTTGGATTGGATATAGAGAGACTCCACGTTTGTCGGAACGACTGCATTATTTATCGCAAGGAGTATAAAGAGTTGCACAAATGTCTGGTGTGCAACACATCTCGATATAAGTGAGGCAGAAACCAAGACGATGACGAGGAAGAAGTGAAGAGAGGTGCCCCTGCAAAGGTTGTATGGTACCTTCCAGTCCTCCTCCGTTTGAAGCGTTTATCGGTAACAAGAAGGAGGCAAAGCTGATGCGTTGGCACGAAGAGGGGCGAAGAAAGGACGGGGTGTTGCGACACCCAGCTGATGCTTGTCAGTGGAGGACAATCAATGCTGAATACCCAGATTTCGGTAGTGATCCGAGGAATATCAAGTTTGGTATGAGTATGGATGGAATAAATCCATTCGATAACATGAGCAGTAGACACAGCACATGGCCCGTTGTTCTTTGGATCTACAACCTTCCTCCATGGTTGTGCATGAAGCGGAAGTACATGCACCTATCTATTCTCATTCAAGGGCCAAAACAACCTAGAATGGATCTTAACGTGTATCAACAACTACTGAAGGATGAACTAGCTACGCTGTGGGAAGAAGGGGCTCATGTCTGGGACGTGGACAAAGAAGAGTTCTTCACTCTGAAAGGCCTGTTGTTCACAACGGTGCAAGATTACCCTGCATGCGGGAACAACGCGTGTCAGCGCACCAAAGGATACGAAGCATGTGTTAAGTGCATGGAAGAAACCACAAGGGTTTTCTTAGAGGGCTCTAGAAAAATCGTGTTCATGGGCCACCGAAGGTGGCTTACCATGAATGACCCATGGAGAGAGGACACGGAAAGGTTCGACGGAACAAAAGAAATCTATCCAAAGCCTCGCGAGAAGACCGTACAAGAAATCTATGATCTCTTGAATGAAATGGACGAAGTTGAGCCAGGAAAAGGAAAGAAACAACCACCGGTAAAGGGCGTCTGGAAAAGGAAATCTGTTTTTTGGGAATTGCCTTACAGGCCTCACCTAGACACACGTCACAGCATTGATATAATGCATGTCGAAAAAAATGTCTGTGACAGCTTGCTTGGTCTCTTGCTCAATATTCTAGACAAGACAAAAGATGGACTAAAGGCACGAGCAGACATGCAACACATGAATATAAGACCTGAGCTGTGGGCAACCAGAGAAACGACCAAGACGGGGAAGAATGGTATCAGAGTCAAGACCAGTTGTCCTACTGCTTGCTACACTCTGAGTAGAGACGAGCTCCATAGCCTTTGCGAATGCCTCTATGGTGTGAAAGTTTCTTCAGGTTACTCCGCAAACATCCGAAAACTTGTTGACATGAAGACTCACCGACTGACTGGCATGAAGTCTCATGACTACCACGTGATGATCACACAGATACTGCCTGTTGCAATTAGAGGTATCATGGAGCCAGGTGTCCGCAAGACGATCACGGACCTTTGTAACTTCTTCAACACTATATGTCAGAAGGCAATCACGGTGCAACGCTGTCTGAAACTAAAAGCCGAGATCACTGTCATACTATGCGAACTTGAGATGTATTTCCCTCCAGCATTCTTCAATGTCATGGTACATCTCATGATCCATATCATCCCAGAGATACTGGACCTTGGTCCCGTGTTCTTGCACAACATGTACCTGTTCAAAAGGTACAACGGGGTTATCAAGCGCTACGTTCGTAACAGAGCACATCCGGAAGGTAGCATCATCCAAGGCTATGCTACCGAAGAGGGCATCGAGTTCTGCACGGATTACATGCGTGATCAAAAACCTATAGGTGTTCCAGTTTCACGGCACACAGGCAGGCTCGACGGTAAAGGTGCGATCGGGCATAAAAATTTATACGTGTATCGATTGGAAAGATCAGATGACTACAACAGAGCACATTTTGTGGTGTTGCAACACTTGGCTGTGGTACGGCCTTATATTCAGATACACATGAAACAGTTGCACGAAGCAAATCCGAAAAAGGGCACAGTTGAGCTCATGAGAGAGCATAACGCAAAGTTCTCCGGGTGGACTACTGGTATGAAAGGGAGCTATCAAATGGAGAAGAAGAAACCGTCCAAATGTTGTCACAAGAACCCGATAGCAAAGTCGTGACGTGGCAATCGTATGATATCAACGGATACACATTCTATACGGAGGCTCAAGACCGGCGCAGTACGTACCAGAACTGCGGTGTAACGTAGGAGTCTAGAACTGGTCATCAGGGCAAGAAGTGTAGGTACTACGGCGTGATCAAAGAGATCTAGAAACTTGACTACACCGTGACCAAGATCCTCATGTTTTGTGTCAGATGGGCGAAAGACGTCAGAATCGAAGATATGAACACCAGTACCATGGTTATACCTCCACCGATCCCTATGGAGTCACGACAAGTCAAATCAATCAGTCCCAAAGATGAGCCATGGGTATTAGCCAAACAACTCGCCCAAGTCTTCTACATAACCGACCCAAAGAATAAGAAGCGCGTTGTCGTGAGGAAAGGGAAAATGAGTATTGTCAGAGTCGATGGTGTAGTTGACGAAGAGGACTACGACCAATTCGACGATCCTGACACAGAAGAAGAAGATGTTGATGATAGAACGAGCAAGAGACACAAAGGTACTCAGGATGCGTGCCCTTACATAAGACGCAGTCACGGCGAAGGACTGATGTATACCAGCAAGAAGATCAGAACTACTATTGAGAAGCGTGTCGAAGACGACTGAACGTAGCTTTTCGATCAATTCAGAAGTAACCTCAATGTGTAATAATATCATTTTGATGAAGTGAATGGTTAAGTTCGGGACTATGTAAAACAAGTGATGTACAACACCAGAAGTACAATAATTTAGTAGTATAGGAAAGGTACAATAAATGTAAATTATTGTACTACTAACCACCAGAACTACCACAGGCCGGGGACGAATGATAAGCTCCTAAATGTAGACATCAAATTAAAAAGCTCCTAAATCTATCTTCTTTAGTCTAGATGTGAAACTAGCTCAATTATTTTGTATGCTTTTCGTGGAAATACAAACTATTCGGAACAGCCATCCGAAACATCTGGAACAGCCATCCAGAACATCCAGAACAGCCTCAAACCCTAAAGAATTTTCACTGACGGGTACGTGTTAAATGCCCGTCAGTGGTATACTTCCACTGGCGGGTCCATGTTAAATGCCCGTCAGTAGGAGTACACGACCATCAGTGAAGCACACTTCCACTGACGGGTACATATTAAATGCCCGTCAGTGGAAGTATAGGACTTGACAATGCGGTGGAATGCGTACATCCACTGACGGGCTATATAACGTGCCCGTCAGTGGAGTTGTAGTGCTATATAACGTGGACTTGGCAAAATTTTGGGCCGTTCTCGCGCATTCAGCTATGAACCAGCTGCTCGAGCCCTCGCACTAGCACCGCCGCCAGGCTGCCTCACCGCCGCTTGGGCCCCTGCACCGCCGCCTGAGCCCAAGCGCCGCCGCCGCCCGAGCCCTTGCACTGCCGCGGCCCCCTACCACCGCCATCGCGCCCTACCGCCGCCGCCCGAGCCCTAGTGCCGGCGCCGGCCTCTATCCTCTACTCTACTCCCCCGGTAAGCTGCTCCTTCTCCTCTCCCTTTTCTTCTTCTCCTTCTCCTCTCCTTTTTCCCGGGCCGGAGTCTAGATGATGGGAGGAGGAAGAAGGCATTTCAATCTCTTTGTGTAATTTATTCTCATGAATATCAAATGTTTTGGTCAGCATCTTTATAGCGACCATCCCATTTCTGACCATTTCCTGTGGACACAACATGCATTGTCAACATCAACTGCAGTGTGCATATGTCATTTATTTTTTTGATGCTAATAACATTTTTCTGAATTTTGACTTAATAATGGCTGATCTGCAAGCCTCAAGCTGTACATCGATTACTCAAAGCACACATTTGACTTCGCCGACCAGCGCTGCCACCGATTCTGCTGTATATTCTATTGTTTTAGCGCTGCAACAGGATATATGGTTGGATTCAAGTTTTTAGTAGTACTAGGGTAGAATTATGACAGCCTTTTGGATTCAACAGGATGTATGGATGTATAGAATTATGAGAGCCTTTTGGTATGAGGTTATTTTAAAGAGTGGAAAAATAGGAGATTCAGTCCCTTGTCTTCACACATTGATTTGAAAGCATTTAGTTGGGATATCCATATTTTAATTTGTGATCTTGTTGAACCAACAAAAGAAGCAGTTTTTGTAGAAAAAACGTGTAAATGTGCAAAATGAAAGCATTACAGTTATGCTATAAAGTTACTTGGTCAGTTTGCTCTTGTCAGGATCGTATGAAGTTCATATCCTTATGATGTTGCCTATTATACATTCAATGTTTCTCTTTAGCTCGTAACTGTAGACATGGTACATTATTTTAGGGTATGCTGTAACTCCACATGTGTTTGTCTTTTCTTTCCTGAAAGCACTAACATATCATATGGATTGGCACTATTATACTTCTGAAGTATTCCAGTAATCTTATCCATATCATCTATAACTACGCTATGGACCATTGAATAATTTAGTGCTTTGTCTTTACTTCTGAATAATTTATTGGTCATTTGTGATACATGCTTTTCATTTTTTAAGTTTCTTAATATATCGGAAATGGACTCGTCGCCAACCCGGAAACTAGCCCACGTAGATGATGACAAGGCAGCGCCCCTAGACGTGGTGGCCCCTATTGACGCCCCGCTCCTAACCGATCAAACAGCCCCCGAGCTGGCCAGTAGACCTGCCGTCGAGCCGGCCAATGTACCTTCAGCACCTGCACCTCCCTCGGCGTGAGATGAAGAGAGTGTGTCTGGCTCGTCAGACAATTCTCGGTCTAGCGAGTCGGGATCGGAAGAACAACAGGCGCCCGAGCCGTCGTCAACAGCACCATCAAAGCCGAACAGACGGTACAACCCTAGAGGTGGCAACCAGCTGACGAACGAGACATTCGTCGTCACACGAGTCGGCGTAACAGGTGTGTTTACAGCGTAATTTGGCTTGAAGATTTATTCAGTTGGCCGAATTAAGTGTTAGGTTTGCTGGAAGTTGAGATAATGAAGCTAACAGTATGGATGCAGCATTTACTCTTACATGCAGGATTAATATAGCCGAGTGGCCTGGACGCTCGCGGTATACTTGATACCGAGTGCTCGCGGCGTTTTCGAGTGCCCCCGAGTGCTCACTGCATCCCGAGTAGTCATCATATCCCGAGTGCGAAGGTGCTCGCAGAAGTTCCCGAAGACCCGAGCAGTTGGAGGTGTCCCCCGAGCGCCCACGCCCCGAGCACTACGCCATCAAGTCACGAGCGGTACCTCTGGGTATTCAACAGTGGCGGCCCCGAGCACCGTCGACCCCGAGTGCTATCAGCCCCGAGCGACTTCGACCCCGAGTACTGGTGACCCCGAGCCCGGAGAAGTTCACCAGTCCCGAGGAGTGTTCCCCGAGTGCTCGACCGACTCCCGAGCGGTACAAAGTTTATCTCCGAGTACTCAGCGGATTCCCGAGCAGTCCGAGTTCGGCCCCGAGTACTCGCGAAGGATCGTCTTCAGCAGGTCCGAGTCACGGCGCTACCCTTCAAGACTTACCCGACGCCAGAGACTTCAGCTTGAGGCGCAAGAAACGCGGCGAGGCAATCAAGGAGAGTCCTACAAGATTTGGAAGTCTATCCAGTTTGTTAAGGAAGGATATCCCGTGCGCCGAGAAGAGTCCGGATGTCGGCGTCCGAAGCAGTTAAGATTTGGAAAGCTATCTTGGTTTGTATGGAAAGTTACATGTACGGTAGAATCCAGATCCTTTAAGCAAGGAAAGAGATATATTTGTAATCAGATTAGGATTAGGAGTCCGAACCTCCTACGGGAAGACCAGCCGCCCTATAAATATGTAAAGGGTGACGGCCGATTGAAATCATCCAACAATCGATCAAATCAATCTTTTATCTTTTATCTTTTACCTTTTCTTAGTAGTAGATCTTTGCTGTTTTGCGCTGTAAAACAGTCAGTTTCTTCCTCATGTAAGTAGGAAGATCTTTGTTGCTTTGCTCGGAAAGCAATCGCTCGTCGTACGCGTAAGTGCGATAGTTATCCTTTGTTGCTTTGCTCGAAAAGCATCCGGTTATCGCACACGTAAGTGCGGTTGGCGACTCCCATCACCTAGGTGTTCCACGGATCCAATTTCGTGCGAACAAGGTGTTCCTGCAAGTCCCGAGAATGTTGTGAGGTTGTTCAGCAACACCTGCAGGTGCATTGTCCGTGAGCATGTCAGGATCACATGCCGGGACTTCCAGAAAATGACCGACGCCCAGAGAAAGTCCTGTTCGACAAGCTGTGGGATAAGTACGCTATCCCAGAGGCTGACAAGGAGAGAGTGCAGAGGAAAGCCGACAGCATCATGTGTGCTGCGCAAAGCTCCTAGACGCCAATTTCGAAACTGCAATTAAAACTAAATGGCCAAAGATAGAACTCGAACACTGGGAGGAGTTCGTTGCCGACAAGAAGAGTGACGCATTCAAGGAGAAGAGCCACCAATGGAAGGAGCTACGTGCGAAGAACAAATTCCCCCACCACCTTGGCAGCCGAGGTGTTCCAAGGAAGAAACCGGTTCCTTTCGCCGATATCGAGCAGGAATGCGCCCAGATTTGGATGAGGGCGCACACAGTTTCTGACCCAGCTACTGGGTCACCAATTATCACGGACCCCAGCTTCAGGCAGTTTCTGAACGTTTGGTATAATCTAAACCCAATGTCTTCTTGAAATATACTATTCTGCTTCCAATACGCTAACGGCCCATACTTTGTGCCATTTTCCTTGCAGAGGCAGCTGTCCCAGCAGCCTGAGAGCTCCCAGGACTCCGTCCAGAGTGAGAGGTGGGAAGACCATCTCTCGAAGGCTCTAGGAACGAGGGAGAAGACAGGGGCGTGTCTGAGGGATCGGGATCGGGGCTATATGGGACAAAGTCTTTCCTCAAGACCGTGAGGCTGCCCGCCAAAGGAGGAGAGGAAGGCAAACATCTCTTATGCAAGAGATGATAAGGGCAGCCCAGGAGGCTGGCAAGCAGGCGGCGCAACAATTTTTAGAGTCTAGAGGCTACGATGCCCGCGATGCATCTCGTCTACTTGTGCATCATCATGGACATCAGGGCTCCTATCCTGTTGGATGGAGTAGCTGCACCTCAGCCTCCGACGTCGCCCCTGAGTTGCCAAGTCTCGTCGAAGACATCACTGTAAGCTTCGTTGCCACATTGAATCAGTTGTTTGAGGGCTCTAATTCACAGCGTTGTGTGGATAACAATGGGTATGACACATTGTTTATTATGCAGGGCCCCACAAAATGCCATCTCACTATCCCTTTGCCCGGTGTGAAGAAGACGGTTGCACACGGCCTAGTCTTCCCAACAGTAGACGGCGCGACATGCCACAACGCTGTTATACCTTCCCACATGGCGAGGGTGCAGGTGGACCGCGTTGTCGTCGAGTTCAGTGACATTGCAGTCCCTGTCGCCCCTGAAGAGGATGTCATGAAGCTAGGAGACTGCAAGGGGTACTACATCATGTGGCCGAAGAGTCAGATAGTTATCCCCGGGGTGTCCTCTCCTAGTACGTCAACCATCCCCTCTCCATCAACCAGAGCCGGCCCGTTTCCGCTCGGTTTGTGCCGTACGCCCGTTCATTCGATGATCGGGACGACGATATTGCTGAGCAGCAACACACGACAATCCTTCCATCCCAGGAGGAGGAGCAACCCAAGAAGGACTCGCCGCCCCGTGAAAGGCGCTCCAAGCATCACCATGACCCGAAGGCAGAAAGGAAAGAAGGTCTTATCTCCAAGCACGCTCAATGCCGCAGTGGGCAAAGCATTGACGGGAGGCAAGAGGGCCTCCTCTCCAGAGCCGGAGTGGAAAAGAAAAAGAGCACACAAACGGGGCGGCACCACTGCGAAGGAGGCAAGTAAGGAAAGCAAGAAAAAAGCCTTATCCTTCCAGACATCTGCCGAAACTGTCAAGAAGCCTCGACGAGTAGTGTACGACGCAAGTGAGCCCTTGCTCCCAGATGACGAGGTGTAGAGGTTGCCCCGCACAGATGAAACTTCTCCATGACATGATCATGATGAGGTCACAGAATCGGGATGATTATGAGCTACACTTTAAGGTCGAGGTGCCAAAAGATTACGATTTCTTCCTGGACAGACAGCATGACACCTTCGACATCAATTTTGAAGATATCTTTATGTTGTTCAACCTCTTTCTGGCTCGACACCATGCTCGTCAGGCTGTGGACACTTCACCAAGCCCAAGAGTGTAGGCATCTGCCCAATTGCACTTTCAGAATAATGGATCCGGTCATCATGAATGACTACTATGTACAAGAAGTGAAGCCGGTCCTAATAAATTTCGTTACTGAGTCATTGATATACCACAAGGACAAGGACTACGTACTCATGCCCTACAAGCCCCCATAAGTTACTTACACCGTGCCTAGTTTGCTTTTCTTAAGCACGTATCCCCGTCTGTTTATATTTGTTCACTACCTTTTACGCAGCGACCACTGGATCCTCATTGTCATCCACAAGCCTTTAAGAATGATATACTATTTTGATTCCAAAGAAGTGCCAAGCGGGACTACTCAGGAATTAAGGAAGTTCTGGAAACCGCCTTTTGGTATACAACTTGCGAGGGGGAGGAGCAGAATGCAAGAGCAAAAAGCTGATCCACAAATTCAACTTCCCTTGCAGGCAATAGCCGGACGGTAGCGTGACATGTGGGTACTACGTTTGCGCTCACATAGACGCATTCGTCATATCCCACAACCCACAATGGAACCAGGATCAATTCCATAATTTCATACACGACCTGGCCGACGATAAGTACGAGTGGAGGAAGGACTTTGCCCGCATCCAGAAGACCTTCGCGTACGTTATCAACAACGAAGTCATTCGGCCAAGCGGTGATTTCTACGCGGGAGTCCAATTACCTGCTTACTGTCGCCCTGCAAGTACTAGCCAAGCGTCATAGACCTAGAGTAGGGCTAGTGAAAATAAACATTGTTAAATTCATTTGTTTGTTGTTTTAATTCATTGTAAACTTGCTTTTATATGTACTACTTAATATTTGTGATGTTAATTGCTATATATGCTTGATATTTGTGATATTAATTGCTACATATGCTTAATATTGTCTATTCAGATATGTTTATAAAAATGTATGAAAACACTTCCACTGACGGGCACCGTCCATTTAGCTGTCAGTGGAAATGGTTATCTTTGACGGGCGGAAGTTTCACGCCCGTCAGTGGAAGTACTCTCATGATGCCCCCGGGTAGCTGCTGCAAGTCTTTTCACTGACGGGCCGGGTCCACCCATCAGTTACTGACGGGCTCGGAACCCGTCAGTGATTGCCTTTTTGCGCCCGTCAGTGCTGATGTTTTCTGAGGTAGTGGAAGAAGACACCGTATGAGCTTATAATTGGGAACAAACACAATGTCTCCTACTTTCACGTCTTCGGGATCAAATGCTATATCCTTAATAAGAAACGAAGGCTTTCTATATTTGCTCCTAAATGTGATGATAGATTCTTTCTTGGTTATGCATCAAATGCAAACGCATATCAAATCTTAAATAATATATCATATATAATTGAAGAAACGTGTGACGTACATACCCCTTATCTCAGGTTTTTGATCAAACGAATCCATTGACTCAAACTGTTCATGGGCGAAAAGTGAGTTGTTTGGGTCCTGGAGGGCTGACGGGGAGAACTGCAAGTTTTCAGAGCCGAGATATTCATCCGAGTCACTATGGGCGTATTTGTCCAATTGACACGTCCGAAGGAATCAATGTTGGACTTACGGGATCCTTAGCTATTCATGCGAGAATTGATCACTTGTGGGGATCCGTAGAGAGTCCGTTTTATGAAATTTGATGAGACTAACAGTTCTCAAATGGAAAGTGTCCCCATCGAAATAGGTGAAGATGAATTGGAAAAGGCAATCAAGAACATGTCTCTTGGACACGTCATGCCAACCGAAGTCAAAGAGAGCACATTATCAATTCGAGTGGAACCTCCTACATCAACACAAGATGAAGTTCAAAGTGGAGAGGCAACCCAATTACATAATGATGAAGCTCAACCTCAAGTACAACTTTAAGTTCCATCTCAAGATCAACCTAAGTCCAACCCGATCATCCAAGGATACATACAAATTTGCATCAGGGTCATCCGGTCGACCAAATTCTTGGTGAGATGCGTAAAGGAACTCAAACTCATTCTCATGTTGCAAATTTTTGTGAGAATTACTCTTTTATATCCTCCTTGGAACCAAGCAAGGTTGAAGACACCCTAGAAGATCTGGGTTGGATAAATGCAACGCACGAGGAGCTTAACAACTTCGAGCGCAATCAATTTTGGGCGCTTGTGGAAAGACCAAGTCAAAATGTGATTGGCACCAAGTGGGTCTTTCGCAACAAAAAAGATGAAGATAAGTTGTGAGGAACAAGGCAAGACTTGTTGGTCCAAGAGTATACACAAGTCGAAGATTTAGATTTTGCGAAAAAATTTCCCCAATTGATAATCTTGCTTGCTTATGCTAATCATCATGATATATTGCTTTGTCAAATGTATGCCAAAAGTGCATTTTTTAAAGGAAAATCAATCATCAGTCTATGTTGAACAAACCCCTAGTTTCGAAGAACCTAGACACCCTAACCATGTGGGACAAACTCCATAAGGCACTATATGGCCTCAAACAAGCTCCTAGAGTGTGGTATGAGTGTCTTAAGGGGTTTCTACTCAAAAAGGGCTTCAAAATTGGGAAGATTGATTCCACATTGTTTACTAAATTCATTGATGGTGAATTTTTGTGTCGAGTCTGTGGATGATATCATTTTTGGATATACTAACAATGCCTTTAGCAAAGAAATAGCCAACAAGTTCGAAATGTCCATGATGGGGAGTTGAAATTTTCCTTGGACTTTAAGTCAAGCAACTCTGTGAAGGGACCGTTCAAAGTCAAGTTAAGTACATCAAAGACATTCTCAAGAAGTTTGACATGGGATGGAAGAAAGCCAATCCGTACACCTATGAAAACCAACAGCCACTTCGACCGTCAACTTGGAAGGTAAAACCCATGGATCAAAAGGTATATCGATCTCCATGACAGCCTCCTTGTTTTACTTTGTGCATCTATACCCAACATCATGTTTAGTGATTGCATGTGTTGCAAGATTTCAAGCGACGTCACTAAGGATGCCATCTTGTGGCAGTTAAGAGAATCTTGAGATATCTAGTTCACATCTCCTAACCTAGGCTGTGTGGTATCCCCAGGGGTGCTAGTTTTGATCTTGTTGGATACTTGGGTTTGTATTATGCGGGAATACAAAGTAGATAGGAAGAGTACCTCCGGCACATGCTAATATCCTTGGTAGATCTTTAGTGTTGTGGTCATCCAAGAAACAAAATCTATTGCCCTATCCACCACCGAAGCAGAGTACATCTCCGCCGGTAGTTGTGCACAATTGCTTTCTATGAACTTTGAGAGATTATGGTGTCAATTTGAAATAAGTCCCTCTTTTTTGTGACACACAAAGCACAATCAAATAGCCAACAACCCCGTCCAACACTCAAGAACCAAGCACATGGATATCCGATACCATTTTCTTAGGGATCATGTGACAAAGCGAGATATAGCTTTGAACCATGTAAGGACGAAAAATTAGCCGATATCTTTAACAAGCCCTTAGATGAGCATAGGTTTTGTGAGCTAAGGAGTGATTGAATATCTTAGATTCTCGCAACATTGCTTGAAGTTTTGCTCATGTGCTTGTTTTCTTTGCTTGATTTTTTGGAGCTTAAGATGTGTGGACACACTAGAGAGAATTATTGTTCCCTAATGAACAAATACGTACCATAAAGTGTGAACAAATTAATATATTTGTGTATTATACTTACTCTGATGGATACGTTAAATGTGAGTTCTTGCATCATAGGATCCCATGTGTCAATCATGAATCATACATAGGTGCACACCGATAAAATCAACATCTTTGGTTTTCTACAATTTGCTTTTCTTCTCAGTTTATGATAAATCTTGGGCACTTTTGCTCTCTTTCTCTTAATGTTGAGCTGATTTTGTTCAATTCCCATCTAAGTTGTAGCTTTGTTTGATTGATTGTTTACGAATTGGATGTGGAATGAACCCATAAGGAATCCCCTAGACTTTCTCTATCTAAACTTATCTTGAAAATTTACTAAATCTACACGTGTGAATATTTGACTTGAAACTCAGAGCTTTCGATTTTTCCCAAAGCTTTCGAGATTCATATTTTCCAACCGTAGTGATATCCGGAACCTCCGACATTTTCCCCGGAGATTTGCAAACAATGCCATTCTCTGCAAGTTCCCGGAGCCTCTAAGGTTCAGCTTAAAAAGTCCAGTATGCGATCTCAAAAATTTTGAGAAATTTTACGGAGCTTCCGAGGGAACCTCCGACATTATTTTGGAAGCTCTGAGTTTTCTAGTGAACCATTTATCCTAAGGACTCTCTCGCGAACACTAAGTCCATTACCCCACCTCTTAGAAATCAGAACCTCCAAAATCTTGCTCGTTCCTCCGAGATCTCTCTCTAGCCCACAACGATGCCCTGAATTCACAGCCTCCCCGCCACCGTGGGACCCGTGTTAAAGCCATGCTAGACTTGCACCGTCCACCGCTAGTCATCTGTCGTCGACGCCAGAGCATCTCCTCCACTCACCATCACTGTAAAACACTGCCTCCGCCAATTACGACACGGCCACTGATTTGTGACCTCTTCTCTGATTCTAGCATTGCAACTCCATCTCTAAAGCAATGCATAACCTCTATATTTGATTCGCATTAGAATAAATCAAACTCCTTAGGAAAATCATGCAAATTAGATCAAGATCCCTCGTGCGGTTAGGTTTACTAAACCCTAGATCTCAACTTAAATTGACCCTCTGGAATTATTCCCAGAGCCTTCGACTTTCAATTTACTCTCTGAGCAGAAGGAAGTCAGAAGCTTCACAAAAGTTTAGAACTTCTAGAAGTCAGTTTTGACCATAATTTTCTTGAACTTAGAAGTACCCAAAATTTTTCGTAATGTTCGACTTTGCTCTCTAGAATGACAGAACACAAACTCAGAACCTCCATGAAATCTCAGAACTTCCAAATTCTCTAAGAGTTGTGTCCACAGGTCATTTCCCGAGCTTCCGACTTTTTATCCTGGAACATCCGAGTTTCCTTGAAAACTCGTGTTTCAAACGTCTTCCTCCTGAAATGTATTCAAAACTCATTATTTTCATCTAAGTTTACATGTATACTTATCCCATGCTCTTATATATCAGTTTCAGAGGATAGATGAGTTCGGAGAGTAGAAGGAGCACTGATAACTCGAGTCATCTTTTCCTCCCTCTCCTCAAATGAGCGATTCCCCAGTGGACAAATGTCACTATGTGAGGAAGGAAAAATCAGCTCCCAGTTCCATGGCTCATAAATAGATGCTCCCACTTGCCTAGATCCTTTGGTCGAGGAGGAAGCATACGTCTCAGATGATGAGCCTGAGTCTTGCAAAGCCTTGGAGGCTCGTCGAAGGGAAGCCGCACGGTTGTGGAGGGAGAGTACAGATGTAGCCAAGGCTACCCAGCTAAAGCCATCATTCTGCAGAAGCTCAAAAGCAAAAGGCCAGGTGAGTGATAGAGGCTACCAAGGTCGAAGTAGCTAGAGCATTAGTAGAAGCTGCCAAGAAAAGAGAAAAAGGAAGAGGCATCCAAGCTCACAACCTGGTAAAGTAGAAGAGCCACCAGGGAGGAGGCCGCTAAGGTCAAAGCTGCTAAGGCCAAAGCCACCAAGGCCGAGGCTACCAAAGTTGAAGCTGCCATGGCAGCAGCTGTGAAGAAACAAGAAGCATAGAAGCTACTAGGAAGATGCTCCTGAGGAATTTGCAGCTCCAATCAGCCATCGCCTCGACCCCTTCGCGTAATGTCAAGTGGGGTACTATAAGCAGGCCAGCTCTCCAAGGCCAGTAATCCACTCCACTGAAGGCTGCTCCTACCAGAAGAGCAAGGGAAAGCTCCCACTCAGCCTTCGACTCAAACTGTTCCAGCGGTTCGAAAGGCTAGGCTTCATGTGGAGCCCGAGGAGCCAGAGGCAGCTACCTCCAAAACCCTTGCCCCAATACACTATCTTCCTCGGCAAGGCAAGCTCCCCTACCGTGGACTACAAGACATTCTCGAACGCTGAGCTCTAACAAATCCAATGGAAGGTCAATCCCTATGATCATGCTCGTGATGCAACAGACTTACGTTTCTGGTCACTTGTGCAACAAGACTACTATGTGTTGTCATCATCTTCCGCAAGGACTTAGTCATTCCACAACACCTGCTTGATTTTGACTACCTTTAGAGGAATGCTTGCTTTAGGAAAATCGTCGAGGCTTGTGAGGTACATGGTTTGATTCCACTATTGAGCCTCTGACAAGACTAGAATGAGGAGTTGATGCACCAATCAAGGACCGGGATTTAATTGGACTCAAGGGGGTTTGTGTCACCTGAATACTGGAAAAACCACCCAACATGTCATATGATTACCACACATGTATGCATTCACTGTTGGTCAAGCCGGACAAAGATGTACATTCAACAAGAGTCCAAATAAATTCTGAAGTACCCTTGCAGAGCCTTGATGCCCATCTCGTGCAATACTCACCATAATACTTAGAGGAGCCCAACACCTATGCCCACACCCTAACCCAGTTGGCCGAAGCACGAAGCTAGTGGGTCACTCAAGAGCCTGGCATAATAATCCACACCCTGCCTAGCCAGTAATTGCATCATAGCTAGCGGGTCACTCAACTAGATACTTACCATGAACGCACAAAAAACTGACACCAACTCTCTACTGTCACCCCATACACTTCAAATCATACACGCACCGTGTATGGAGGGACACATCAACAACCTGATAATCACAACACGAACTCTAAAGGCAGGATCACATCCCTTACATTTGGGCAAATATATACATTAGAACCAAAGACCTGAAGGACACAAGTACCAATTTAGTACATTAAGTTCACAGCTGAAACATAAGAAAAACAACATCATCCCATTGACACAAGCTAGCGTCATTAAGACCCACATGATAACCCATAGTTTTGAAGCCAATCAAGTAACATTCAAGTGTTGTGCTAGAAATACTCGCCTAGGGAATGTCAGCTTCAAGCCTACTTGGAGACTCCTCCAACTAGTCTCGAAGGTTGGATACAACCTACTCGGGATCATGGATACAACCTACTCAGGTGGCTGATAAACACTTGACGTGAAAGAACTTTTGTGCAGCTCAACATTTCGTCGCTTTTCTCGTTTCATTCTCCTCTTATTTAAAGGGAACCAAACAATTAACCGTCACCGCTAAAGTGCGTCATGATCCCGTGTGACTCGCGCCATCCCAAGAGTGTGGATCAAACATTCGGTTAGCAGGACGTGCCCCTAGACGTGGACATGCATGTCTTGAGCTCCTACATGCACGGCCGCACAAATCGCGCCGTGCGCACTACTGCTACGGAAACAAACATGAGAGAAAAGCAAAGGTACATGTGCACAAAGTTTTACTAACATTATCCCCCCTAAACCTTTGTGCACTTACTTGACTTCATTCATACCGATGCGCATATGAAGCTCCTGAAATCTGATGCACCCGAGTGCCTTTGTCAGTATGTCAGCGAGCTAGCCATTCATGCTGATGAACTCGACTTCGATCTTCCCGTTCTCGACGCACTCCCGAATGAAGTGAAACAATATCGTATCAATGTGCTTGCTGCGGTCGTGGTGGACAGGATTCTTGCTGAGGGAGATTGCTGACTTGTTTGTCCACCTTGAGCACAACACTTCTGACTTCCTCGTTCTTCAGCTCGTCGAGAAGTCGTGCCAACCAAATGCCCTGGCATGCCGCCATTGTTGTGGTGATGTACTCTGCCTCACATGAGGAGAGAGCCACCACCTTCTGCTTCTGTGATTGCCAACTCACCAGGCTACGGCCGAAGAAGTAGAGTACACTGGTGGTACTCTTGCGGGCGTCGATGTCGCCCACCATGTCGCTGTCGCTGAAGCTCGTAAGGCATAGCTCCTCCGACTTCCTCACATACTAGCAGCCAAAGCATAGCGTGCCAGCGATGTACCTGAGGATGTGCTTGACAGCGGCGAGATGCTCAGTGGTCAGCGTCTCCATAAAGCGGCTCACATAGCCTACACATACGTGATGTCAGGCCGCGTATGTACCAGGTACCGCAGACTTCAACAAGGTTGCGATATGCCGTGGCATCCGTCAATGGTGCCGTGCTTGTCTTGCTGAGGTTGAATCGTGGTTCCATGGGAATGTGACAAGGATTGCACCCCATCATGCCACCTTTCTCAGGATCTTTGCTACATACGCCGCCTGACTCAGCGTGATGCTTTTGTCGTCTTGGCTTATCTCGATACCAAGGTAGAAGCTGAGTAAGCCCATGTCGCTCATCTTGAACTGTGCCTTCATGTCTTCTTTGAATGTGCTGATCTCCCGCGAATCAGCACCCGTGATCACTAGGTCATTGACATAGATGCCTACAAGAAGGCGTGTCGAGTCGTTGCCACGCGCGCCTACCACCGCTTGCTCCGACTTGCTCTGAAGGAAGCTATCGGTGTTTTGATCTGCAATAATGAATATGGGGCAGTGTACGCATAGTAGATCTAGATGGATGCACACGAGACACAGAGTTTAGGCAGGTTTAGGCCCTCGAGAAGAGGTAATACCCTACGTCCTGTGTTTGGTGGATTGTATTGCTTGTGTATTGTATGCCGCAAGACCTCGAGAGGAGCTCTCTAGGTTGCTAGGGTTTGTATGTGTAGAGGCTTTGTATGACTCTACTGATCGGGGGATCCCTGCCCTGCCTTATATAGGCGATAGGGGCAGAGTTACATGAATCCGGATCGGTTTACAAGTAGATTTCCTAATCGTTACAACTAGAACCCGAGAATATCGGGTAGGTACATGTTTATGTCTTGTCAAAAACCAGAACACAGGCTATAGCACTTCGGTCCCAAGTCGTTCGGTGTCTGACTAGTGGGCCCACTGGAGGCGCACTACTACCGCCCTTCACTCAGGTGTAATCAAGTGGCTGTGGACCCCTGGAGGTTAGCCACCGAAACCCTTCAAACTGTAACATTTTGGTTCCGAGTTGTTTGGTGACCGACTAGTGGGCCGTTAGAGGCACGTTACCGTTGCTCTTTATTTGGGGTGTATTCAAATGACCGTTAACCCCATAGGCCAACCGTTGAAACCCTAGATCAATCAGACGCTCGAAATGGAAATGTTACACCGTGGAAGCGGAAGAGTTTGCTCTGTGGAAGCGGAAAAGTCACGCCGCCCTGGCTGTCCTCTCCTTTATAAAACTAGGGGAACAACGCAGACCATTCACCCCCTACTATGTTTCACACTTTGTCTCCTCAGCGCCAACAGCCTCTTTGTCTTCCCCGCGCCTCACCAATTCAAAAATGCCGCCTCGCCCCAAATCCGAGCCGTGGCCTTCTCTGCAACCATCTCACCACCGCATAGAGCCTGCTACGCCGCCGTGTAGTGCCCCGAGCATCCGCTCCCCATCTCAGCCAGCCGAATCCAGATCGGGTCTCCGAAAAACCCTAGATCTGATTCACCACTGCTGGATGCCCACCATCATCAAGGAGGTGGATTTGTTTGGAGAGGAGAGAGCTCGGTGCCGCGGTCCCACATTCGACGAAGAGAGCTATCTGGTTGATCCGATGGCGCCTTGGTGTCACGGCCCCCGGAATCACATATGGCTAAGGGAACGAATAATCGCCAAGGACCGAAGGATCAGTCGGCCGGGTGGCACGGTACCTGCGCCGTACACACCGCAGCGGAGGAGATCCGACACCTGACCCACATACCATACGCGTCATATGTCGTATGTATCTATCACCGTGGGTCAAGCCGGCCGAAGCGACCAACTTCCCAGAGCCACATACGATTTCTGAGATCCGTGTGAAGGTTTAGAGTCGTTCCTAATCCCACCATGCAGAGCAAGGTCAAAGGAGCCCGGCGGTTCTACCCACACCCTAACCTAGCTTAAAAGCTAGTGGTCGCCCGAAGGCCCGGTAGAACACACCCACACCCTGCCTGGCCGGCACAGCATCTCAGCCAGCGGGTCACTCAATCAACACCTGCTCGGCACAGTTAAAAGAGGAACCACTATAACCCTTCACGACATACCCATATACTTCATCTCATACACGCAATGTATATGGGCAGCCGGAATAACAACTTGCATATCACAACGAAACACTACGATACGATAATAAACTAGCTGTCCACATCGGACCATTAGTTTACATCAGTCGGACATAGCCCGGAAACAATCCGAGTACGGAGTTAAACACAGCGGAAGAAAATAAGTGAGACCCACAGCGGCGCATAGACCGCTGACCAAAAACCACAAAAGAGTCCCCTGCGCCGATAACCAACCAAGGAAGAACCAGATAGCTAGGCATCATCGAAGTATTTTCTCGACCACTGGCTCACCTGCAATGATCTAGGAATATCCTAGGTGAGTACAAAAGTACTCGCAAGACTTAATCGTGCTTGATTAAATGTCCTACACATCCTAGTAAGGCACAAATTAAACATGATGCATATCTGATTAACAGGATCTGAACATACGAGTAATTTGCTAACAAAATTAAGGAATATCATGAACATCACAAGCAACTCAGATTTCATATATTTCCACATCAAATCAGGGGGCGTGATGGTACCACTAGCCACATGTGCTCCTCAACAATATCAGCCCAGTGGCTCTCAAATATCAGCTCAGTGGCACGACGGCCAAAATATATCTCATTGGCTCGATGGCCGAGTCCCAGTTACGTGGGGTAATATAATCAAAATCTCCCAGTTACGTGGGGCATTATTCACATATATCCACATTGGCAGTGTACCATCACAACCACAACCCTTCGAGGGTAGCCCACACCCCAATTAATTCTCAATTTATCAATCACGTGGATCGCTACCATACGCGGCGAGACGACCATGGCAAGTATAGTGAGTGCATTTCCCGTGGAGGTTGCAAAGCTCCAACGAGACTCTGAGACTTACCTCAACTCATACCCCCATGTCGATCCCGAAGACGTCTCACGGATTCTCCAATCATTCAATCATTTCTCTCTCGGATCATTACCGGCAATACGACCACAGCGAGTATAGCGAGCGCATTTCCCGTGGAGGATGCAAAGCTCCAACGGGACTCTGAGACTTACCTCAACCATACCCCCGTGTCTATTCCGGTGATGTCCCACGCGGTAAGAAGGGAGATGCACGATGGAGTTACCTCAGGTTGGTATCTCAATAATCCACCTCTCACATAGGTGCTCAAGCCGCAGCTTCTCAATCATACCTAACCGTATCCATCGTGCAAAACCCTCGGCTCTCACATCTCACTTAATCCAGTTTAAGATATTTGGGCACAAGATGAAACTTCAACCAAAGCCAAACATGGCATACCATCTTACCTAGCATGCTAGTTTTCAGGGATTCCAACCCTCATATACGACAAACAATTATAGGCATAGATAAATAAAAGCATAAACTGATAATAATAGAAGATGCAACAAGCTCTGCTTGCCTTAGTCGTAGGATTCCTGATCTTGCGTTGGAGCGTGAGCCAGGTGGTCGCCTTCTTCGAGCTCTGAAGCGAGCGATACCGGAAAAACAACAATAAGGACACACTTAACAACCAGCATGTATGCATGAATGTTTGATGAAGGATGCAGGTGTCTAAGGTGACTAGGGGGTGCTGAGGAGTTTTTATTACGCGCATGACTCTAGGTTAGTTCATCGAGGCTCGTGTGGTAGCTAGAATGCATGCATGACTCGTTAAAGGGGGCTCCGATGAGTTAGGGTTGACGCCGTTAGTGACGGGTAAGGCAACAGTGTTAACTAGGTTGGTATAGTGGAAAGCAACTTAAGCTATGTGTTTAAAGTTATTAGAACCGCGCAAGTTAGGGTTTCGATCGTCAAATTAGGGTTGGTGCCGATCTACGCAAATAGGGCTAACGAATAGTTTATTAAGTGGCAAAATGTGGAACTAACTCCTAGTTCTACCGCATAGCATGTTAGGGCTCTTAACGATAGTAGGTTAGGGTTATATGGCGGAGCTATCGTGCATGCGTGCAACTGAGGCAGTGTCGCATTAGGGTTAAAGGTGGTGGTGCTCAGTAGGTGATCACAATATAAAAGTGGATATCTCAAAGTATACGAGGATACAAACCTAACGCCACTGAACTTAATGGAATCGACGCTATCGTCGTCGCATAGGGTTTACAGACTTGCGGCCGATGCAAACTAGCACCCTAATACCCTACCGTGCATGTGCTCAATTTAAGATTTTGTTCCAGCCAAGTCGTAGGAAATCTCACGAGGTTTCTGAATATAAAATTTCGTCGCAATCGGAGTTACGGTCGCGAACTTAGGGTTCATCGACCCTCGACGGCAACAAGACATCCACCCTAGATCTCACACTGTGCATGTGTTCAAACTAAAATTGGTTCAGCCAAAGTGTAGGAAATTTCCTAAGGTTTTCCAGAAATATAAAATTTACCAAATTTGGTTAAACGGTTTGAAAGATATGGCCATTTGAAGTTTTACTCAAAATGGAAAATAACCCTAAACCTAACCTCCCATTTTCGACTATTTTCTTTCTGCGAAAATTTACTGGCTAAGTGCACCCACAACTCTACCTAACCCTCACTGACCGGTGGGACCCTTAGGGGGCTGACTGGGCTCGGGCCACCCAATCGGAGGGCGCCACGTCGCCCACACCTTTCCCTCCCCCCTCTCTCACCTATTCTCTTCTCTCTCTCTCCTCTGTTGTCCTCTCCGGGTCCGGCGAGACTCCTCACCGGAGCTCACTGGAAAGGGGGCTGCGCTTCTAAGGGGAATGGCGGGACCGAAGGCAGCGGCTCACCCGAAGACACGGAGCGGGAAGGTGGGGGAGGCCGGCGCTGGACGCGGCGGCGAGGCCAACGGCGGCGGCGACCAAGGCGGCGTGGGGGAGAGGCCGTCGGTCTCGGTCCTGTTCGGGAAGGGAGGAGAGCAGGTGAGGGAAGCAAGGGAGATTGTTAGGGGCTGGAGAGAAGGAACCGCGGCTCACCTGTTCGGGGAGGGAGGCTCGCCGGAGCTTGGGCCGGAGGTGGAGACGAAGCGGGCGACGGCGCTAGCGCTCCGACAGCAACCGACTCGGGGGCTAGGTTTTTGGAGGTGAGGTGCGAGAGGGCGGCAGGAGGCGGTCAGAACCGGGGGTCGGAACGCCCCTTTATAGGGCGGGCGGGTGGTCGGAACCGGGGCAGCGCCGCCCCGCTTGCCCTACCGGCGGCAGCGACGTGGCGCAAGGGCGCCGGCAGGTGGGGCCGCGCGCGACAGAGGGAGGAAGGGGAAGGCGGGAACAGGCGGGGCGCCTTCGAGGAGGGAGGCGGGAAGCGGAAGTGGAGGCGGGTTTGCGGTGCGGACCGGGTTGAGTGGGCTTTCCGAGTGGGCTTGCCGAATAGGCATCGGCCCATGTGCCCTTTTCTTTTTCTTTTTATCTAATAACAGAGAAGATTGTAACGTTATTTTATGTGCGAATTAACTCCAAAAATTATGAAATTTCTACAGGGGTTTCAAAACTATTTAGGGAACCTACTGTAGAAATTTGGGGTGATTTGGGGCTGGTTTGACCTGGTTCTAGTTCAACCCTAATATTTGCCTAATCCGACGAATTGACTAGAACTAGTCTTAACTTCATTATTCAAATCTTTGAAATTGGCGGGTACTAGAGCTTGCATATTTAGGGCTATTATGGAATTTGGGATTTTTCCATCCACTAGAAATTGCCCTAATCCCCTAACCCTAGGTCCTCGGCACTTTAGGGTTCGAGCTCGGATGCTTCGACACAGGGTTAGTATTTCACGTGGCCTTAGGGGCAAGTCTTAGGAAGGGGGAGAGAAGGTTGGGGGAGAACCCATCGAGGAGGTTTCACTGGTCCCACTGCCTGCGGACGTTGTGGTCGATACACGACGCTTCACTAAATTGATTGGTGTTTGTTAACACACCCCACCGAGGATGAGATATACACATCTTCTATGCAATTTCATCGTACCTTATCTTAGTTTAATAGAGTGTGTGTATGTGTGGGTGTTTTATATGCATGAATATGATGACATGTATGCATGAATGCGAGGAAAACCCTAATTGTCGAATCTGGGTATTACACTTGGTGAAGCCCATAGCAACGAAGGCCAGGCTACAAGCCATGGTGGAAGCGAGGGTGCTGCCACCAAAAGAGTTGATCGAGTGGCGTGCCACCGACGGGGAGGATTTGCCCACTCCCAACACTGGTGAGGTCGTTTTCCTTGCCTCCTTCTTCTCTCGTGGTTTCTCAGTTCTGGCCCACCCCTTCCTGCATGGGCTGCTATACTTCTACGGATTAGAGCTGCAGAACATTAATCCGAATGGAATGTTGCACGTTGCCTGCTTCATCACCCTGTGCGAGTGCTTCTTAGGAATAGAGCTGCACTTCGCCTTGTGGAAGTAGCTATTCGTCGTCAAGCCCCAGCCGAGCAAGAACAGCCTGGCTGTTGTAGGGGGCGCGGGGTTCCAGTTGAGGGCCGACGCTGTCAAGAATTATCTGGATCTTCCCTTCCAATCATCCAACAAGGGATGGCACTCGGAATGGTTTCTACTGCTCCAACCTCGAGCCTTCACTTCTGAGGTTCGAAGGTCAACCCCCGAGTGCAAGGCGAGCTGGACAGAGCTTCCAAGAGATTGGGAGTGCCCCGGGGTCGAAGTCATTCAAGGGCACCTCACCCGAGTGCTTCAGGCTGGAGTTACTGAGGTTGGAGTCATCTCAACCTTCATCAACTGCCCGATCCAGCCCGCGAAGCTAAGGGTCCACCTGATGTACAAGTATATCAACCAACAGGATGTGACCCGGGAATCGGCCGACGTGCTCTCGGAAGAAGAAGTACGGCGTCGGGTCGGGAGGCTGATGGCCCAAGGAATGAACCTGGATACCTCTGGGCACCCGGCGCTCTCAGTCTGGCCAAGCCCCCAAGCAAGGTGAGTGATCAATCTTCTGACATTGTTATTTGCATTTTGTGCTGTAGTCAAGTCATACTCGGACTGCGTTTGTGCAACCCGACTTCATAGGATCTCTTCGGGTTCGGCTCCAGGCTCCTCTCCCAGAGAATGAGCCTTCGAACTAGACAGTGAGCAGCCACTGCAGGGGAGGGCCGGAACATCTACCGCCAGCACCGAGTCATCGAAGGGGGGACACCCGCAGCGGGGGAGCCCAGTGCCCCACCGCCGACTGCGGCAGCTCCTGAAGAAGGCCCTCAGGAAGAGGAGGATGACATCCCCCTCATTCGGAGGAGGAGGAGACCGGCTGCCGATGCCACCTCGGGGGGACAGGGCAGCTCCTCTGCCCATCCGGCCCCTACGGTGCCAACCACCGCCGCTGAGGAAAATCCTCAGGCGGCTGAAGACGAGGTTCCCCCAGTCAGAGGGGGAAACGAACAGCTGACACCGCCTTCGAGGGGCGAAGCGGCTCTTCGGCGCAGCTAGCTCCGATGATCATCGCCACCAGGTACATTGCCGAGTGAGCGCCCCTTGCCCATTTTTGTATGGTGGAAAGTGATACTGACCCTGGCTATCCTTGTAGGCCGAGGAAATCGAGGGATATTCCCAAAGGGTCAGCCGAGTGCTCAGGGGTCTGATCAGGGCGAAGGCGCGTCGGGATCGGATCCTCAGCCATCATCTCCCCCAAGGACTGCCAGTGTCCCTTCGCTGCAGCTCTCCTCCCGACAAGACGGTGCGCCTCTGACCTCTCCTGCCTGCGCCTCAGCCGGAGGAGTCCAATGCCGGAGCACGAGCTCCCGCTGCGACCGAGTGGCGAGTCCAAGTCGAGTGCTGACCGTCCCGCCGGATCCAGGGGGAACTTGGTGCTGCCAGTGGAGGAGATTGACATTGGCTATGTGCCGCTACCTCCGTCGAGCTACCACGTGGACTTCCAACCTCTTCGGGTCCGCCAAATGGATCCCTCGAAGCCGGGTAAAGTTCTATGGGAAATCGATGACGTCGGGAGTCGGAAGAGTGGGAGAGGCACTGAATGCTGCCACCCAACTCGGAGAACAGCTCCCGGTGCTGTTGAAGACCGTGAAGGAAAGCTCCAACCTGGTAAATGGCAAGCTCCAGCCATTGATGAAGGTATGCTTTTTGTCCTTGTATTTTCATCTCTTTTTTCGTGAATACACAGACAGTGTATCCACTGGGGTGTAGCCCCCGAGCCTCTAGCCGACTGGAGCAATTGGGCGGAGGTTCTTTTGTTAGCCTATAGATTCCTCACTGGGGGCACGATCAGTGCACCTAGTGGGTGTAGCCCTCGAGCCTCCACTCGGTTCATGGAACCGAGCGGAGGGTCTCGATGATTTTTCCTAAGTAGCTAACGTCCTTTGTCATTTTTGTAGAATTTAACCAAGAGGTCCAGGGACAAGACCGAGTTCCTTCAGACGAGCTCCCAGCCTTCGACTGACTCGGCCAGTGCCAGGCCGAGTGGGACAACCTGAAGGGCACCGTCCGCCGACGCAGGAGCAGGTGGTTCTGAGGGAGTCCCGAATCGAGTCCTTGAAGAAGGAATCAGCAGTGAGGTTGCTAGGGCTCAAGTAATGGGCTTGAACTTTTTGGTC
>JAGXJF010000133.1:0-15174 GCA_019208055.1 Stipa capillata
AGATTAAAAATGTTTCCCGCGCTGCACGGGACACCGTGCTATTTATTACATAAAGCCAATGCCCATGAAACAAACCCGGTAATAATCTTAAAAACCCAAAGAAGCAAGAGCAACAGACACCGTCTCAGAGAGCTAAAATGCGTAGCCAATGTCGCGTCCATGGTTGGTGAACAACTCCTTGGCGACCCTCTCTAGCCGGGAACATGCGCCGAGCATCACCGATCAATCCTCCAACAGCTGAAACATAGACCAGGTACGGAGGCAGTATGTACATAAGTGTATAACCTGTATAGGAGAGTTAAATTTCTTTTTATCAAAAATCACGTCATTTTTGCAAAGCTGTAACAACTAACACAAAGCCTCCACCCCTACCAGGACTAAAACTCCCAATTTTAATCCAAGCTCCGCAGTCAATTACCGAACAAGTTGGCAACACCACGGGAGAGGATACAAGTTAGAGGCCACCTGAATAATACACACTTGAAACTACCACCCATTTTCTTTTATTCAGGTTATCTTTAGTTAATATGACTCCTGGCACATATACCAAAGAAAACTTTGACTTTCACAGGAATTTTTAACTTCCAAAGTTGTCTATTTTGTATTGTACCAGTAGTGTGTACTAGGGCACTATATATGGATTGGACAGAATATTCCCCACTCTTTGTAAATCCCATCAAAAGAAATCCGTCTCAGCTGACAGTTGCGTAGCAGTTAGGTGTGCCTATAAATTGTTCCAGGCTAGCAGTGTTGACCCCAACAAGGGCAAGGCGGAAGGAGACACCCAAAGGGGCCAAGCTGAGAACCTCATCAAGCGTAATGTGCTTGTTTCGAACAATTCTAAAATTGCGGGTATTGATCCTTAAGTGGAGCCATACCCAACCATTTGTCTTCGAAAAACGCACTTGGGTCCCGTCCTTGATCAAAAAAGTGCCAAAACGAAGAAAGAAAATCATTTAGTCCTCATATTTGTTACGGATCATATCGTGCCACATTCCTTCTTTGTTAAGGAGTTTAAAAAGCCATTTGCACATCAAACTTTCATTTTCAACGCCTAAATCATGTATTCCCAGTCCGCCTTGATCCCTAGGATGGCACGTAATACTCCATTTGGCCAAGAATTTTTTTTTATGTTCATCGCTTTGCTAGAAAAATCTAGACCGGAAGTAGTCCAAGCGCGACAAGACACCCTTAGGGATTTTGAAAAAAGAGGGCATATAGATTGATAGACCGCTTACCACGGAATTAATTAGGACTAGCCTACCACCTGTAAATAGATGCTTTGCTTTCCAACCGCTTAATCTTTTTTTCAAAACACTCCTCAGTCTTTTTTCAATCCAAATTCCTGAGCTTCTGATAGTGTATCAGAATGCCAAGATATCGAGACAGGAAGGATCCCAGCTCACAACTGAATAGGCTAGTGTACTGATCCGTGGCGGCCTATGCAGCCCCAAAACAGAAGATATCGCTCTTATGAAAATTGATTTTCAACCCCGAGAGCATTTCGAATATGGTCAAAATGAGTTTTACATTCTTAGCCTTTTCGAGGTCATGATCCAAAAAAGAATTGTATTGTCAGCATATTGTAGAGTCGATAAACCATCATCTATAACATGAGGCACCACTTCACTGATTTGACCATCCTCCTTAGCATGATTGATCAACACCGCCAACATTTCAGCCACAATGTTAAATAGGATGGGGGATAGGTGGTGCCCTTGCCTTAGTCTTTTTCTCGTCTGAAAGTACGATCCAATATTTTGATTAACCTTTATACCCACAATCCCCCCGAGATGATACACTCAACCCACTTGCACCATTGGGAAGAGAAACCCTTCATCTAAACTTGGCGATGCACATACGAGGCCTTCGCAAAGCTGTATTAGGCAGCTCTCATACGACACATTCTTTATGACTATGACTTTTTTTAATAAGAGTTGTGAATTATTTCAATAAGTTCTTTTTTTAGTAAATAGTTATGAATTGTTTCACTCGTAGTCATGCACTGTTTCATGAGTACTTTCAAATTTTTCTATGATTTTTTTAGATTAGAGAAATTTTTTGTTCCAACCGACTAAACTTTTTTTTCCACTCTACGCTGAAAATGTTCTATATTGTGTGATATTTTGCTTTTCCTATATTAAAAGAGCTTTTTCTCCTCCAATTCAACAAAGGGTACAAAAACGAACCAATAATCATCTCACCGTTCATCGGTAAAAAGGCTGACCAAATGTAGTTTGACCGCATGCTGTGCCACTCGTGATCCACATAGTACCACTTCTCGTGGCTGCAGCATCCGTTAGTGCTATATTAACGACAAAAAATAATAAATCGCCGAGTAATAATAAATAAATCGCGTGACAACTGTTAGTGTTATATTAACGACAAAAATGGAGCTATCCTTGCAAAGATAAGTTCTCATCGGAATATCCAGGAGCAAGAGAGAGGAACACAGAGAGAGAGAAGAGGGCAATGGCAGGCGAAGGAGACGTGAAGCTGCTCGGCACGGTGGTGAGCCCGTTCGTGGTGCGCGCACGCATGGCGCTGAGCTTGAAGGGCGTGAGCTACGAGTACATCGAGCAGGACCTCTTCAACAAGAGCCAGCTCCTCCTCGAGTCCAACCCGGTGCACAAGAAGGTGCCGGTGCTCATCCACGGCGGCAAGCCCATCTGCGAGTCGCTGGCCATCGTGCAGTACGTCGACGAAGTCTGGGGCGCCACGGGCCCCTCTATCCTCCCCGCTGACCCCTACGAGCGCGCGATCGCTCGCTTCTGGGCCGCGTACGCCGATGAAAAGGTGCGTGCTTTTCCCCGAGCTTTTTCTTTGCGCTCTTGGAATTCGATCATGGCGGGTGCTAGAGTCGCGTCTCGTGTCTTTCTTGCAGCTGTTCCCTGCTTGGATAGGCATCATGCGGACGGCGACGGAGGAGGAGAGAGCGGAGAAGGTTGACGCGACGCTTGCGGTGGTCCAGCAGTTGGAGGAGGCCTTCGCGGAGTGCTCAAACGGGAAGGCCTTCTTCGCCGGCGACTCTGTCGGGTACGTCGACCTCGCGGTCGGATGCAATTTGTTCTGGCTTGAGGCGCTACGCAAGATGTTCGGAGTGATGGTCATTGACGCCGGCAAGACCCCGCTCTTGGCCGCGTGGGCCGAGCGGTTCGGGGAAACCGAAGCGGCGAAGGAGGTGGTGCCGACGGCGGACAGCGCGGTGGAGTACGCCAAGAAGATTCAGGCTCATCGGGCTGCTGCCATGGCTGCTAAGTAAGTGGCTCAGAGGGGAGTTTCAGTCTTGAGACCATGGAATGGTGCTTAGTTATGTGTAATAAAGGAGATAAATCATGTGGTCATGGCCTCATTTTAAGGTTGTAATCGTCGGTTTAGTTTACTTTGTAGGGTTCTGAATTCCAATTGTCTTTTGTCGTGTGATTTCATGATCCTGGTCGTCTAGTACGCAATAAAATGATCAGTTTTTTTTTACATGTGTACTTCTGCAGTATTACAGTGTCATGATCTTCTCTCTCTCGCGCCAAGCAAGGGATAAATCATGTTCCGTTACTAAGATCATTCTGTCAATTGTAGAGTTCAGTTAAATACAGAGGGCGCCCTGTCAAATTTGCTGTCTAGGAACTCAACAAATTACTGAACAGCAAGATCTTGCAACAGGGCTCTCTCTACTTCTTTATTGTACTTCTCTTAGTGCTACGGTCTACGGAGGTCATATATATACAAGGTACAAGACGAGTTCATGTAGAGATTTGTAACAGTAGCAAATCCGAACACGAATTGGATCAGAAATCAGCAACAAATGTCTAAATTACTAGCAGCCGAAGGGAAAACTGGCACTAATCTTTGGTCCTCACTGCCTACCTCCTTGAGAATATATGGCACTGTTATCACCCTCCATAAGGATCTGAAACGAAGCTGGAATTGGAGGCATCTCAAGTGTCGACGACACCTTCCAACACGCGAACAACTTGCCCCATTGATGGCCTGTCGTTCTCCTCCTGCATGCACCAACAGGCGACCCTACAGGTGACATCCAGCTCCTTCACATTAGCATCTCCTTCCAGCCCACCATCCAGCAAGCACAGAACCTCTCCTTCATTCACCTGAGCAGCCGCGTAGAGCGGAAAATATCGATGGTTCCCGAATTTCATCATCTCGGTTGTCCTCCTCCCCGAGATTATCTCGAAGAGCATGATGCCGAAGCTGTACACCTCTGCCTTCTTAGTGATCGGCAGCCCGGATATCCACTCCGGTGCAAGATAGCACATGGTTCCTCGGATGGTGGTCAGTGCAGAGTTGAATTCTCGACCGAGAAGCTTCGCCATGCCGAAATCTGCGATCTTGGGGCAGAATTCCGCATTGAGCAGCACGTTTTCATGTTTGATGTCGCAATGTATGATGCAGTCCTCGCACTCTTCGTGTAGATAGGTGAGACCCTTTGCAGTGCCAAGTGCAATCTGGTACCTAAGATTCCAACTCAACAGGCTAGATTTCTCTGCAAAGAGATGAGCATCTAGCGAGCCATTTGGCATGTACTCGTACACCAGCAACCTTCTATTCCCTTTTAACACAAAATCCCAAGAGACAGAAGATTACTGTGTTGGATCATCCCAATTGTCTGCACTTCTGTTCTGAATTGCTTATCTGCTTGTCCGAGGCTTTTGAGAGACTTCACAGCGACAACAGTTGATCCTGATCCCAGCATTGTTCCCCTGAAAACGCTCCCGAATTCTCTCCCTCGCCGATTTTATCGGAGAATTTCCTCGTAGCTTTAATTCTTGATCTGTGCGTAGGAGTACACAACAAGAGAGACTTCTACCTCAAAATTTCCGGAGGTAAACAAATTCCTTCTGAATCTCCATAGCAGCACCATGATCAGCATCACAGAAGCAATCGCCGCGGACCCGGCCGCCATGAACGCGATTCCCCTCGTTTGCAAGCCTTTCTTGCTCCTGAGCTTGGAGCCCAAACGGAGGTAGATCTTGCTGTACGGAGGCCTAGCAGCCAAGCTCCGATTATACAGGTTGTGGTATCCATGGTTGCCATACGAGTAGGCGACGCAGTAGCATTTGCTCCGGCAAGCCGCTCTGCAGTCCTCGTCAGCTCCGGCCACCTCTCTCTGGGCGTTGTAAGGGAGCCCCTGCAGCCTGTCCAGCGCGGTGAAGTAGTCGTCGTGCTCCGTCCGGCCGCCGGACTGGCAGCTCGGCGGAAGAGACCTGGAGCAGCCAGTGACGAAGTACCCGAGCCCCCATTCGACCGGGTACGACGGCATGAATCCTTGCTTGGCGTCATCGACGAACCCGTTCACAATTCTCGAACAAAAATGCGATGAGATCAGAGATCTAGTTAGTTCACCTACCATCTTCGTGCTGCTATCGACGACGATCGGCCCGTGAATTGCCGTGTTGTCGATCTGTGCATTTGCCGCTTGATCCTCCAAAATCACTTGCTTTGCCTCGGCAATCGAGTAACCCGCAGCTAGCAGGTCTAGCACCAGCTCTGCCGCCACGGCATCCTTGCCCAGTGATATGGTTGCGATAGCGAGAGGTGATGATGATGATAACGTTGTTGACTGGCCCTGTTTGTTTGGGCTCTTTTTGGCTTCTGGACTTTGGCTTCGAAGCCGAAAAAGCACCTAAATAGGTGCTTTTGACTTTTGGCTTTTTGGAAGCCGAAAGCATATAATATGTAGTTTCGGCTTCCAAAAAGCCAAAAGCCAAAAGCACCTATTTAGGTGCTTTTTCGGCTTCGAAGCCAAAATCCAAAAGCCAAAAAAAGCTTTAGGCTTCCTCATGCTGCCATTTAGTTGGGCTGGTGGTACTTTGACATAGCTGCTAGGTGGCGAGCCTGTTATAATATAGGTTTTAATTTGGTTTTCCTAATTAACTGGATAACTTTTTTTATCTATAAATGCATTAGCGGAGCTCATGTTTGCTTCAGAAAAAAATACTCCTAGGTCTTTATTTCTGAGCTTCCAAGTAGCCTAACAATCGACGGCCAACCTAGAAATTTGCATGTTTGTATTCGAAGTCACAAAGCTCGGCAACCAACGGAAATACCGAGAGAAACATGCAGGTTTCGAGATTCGCAGTTAAAAGTTAGTTAATAAATCGTGTCGTGTGTAATATTGTTTCCCGTGGCCTAGGACAGCGTGAGGGGCAAAAAGGAAAGAAAATGGAAGTCTTGTGTGAAGAACGGAAAAGGAAATCAAAAGCGGGATTATGTGTGACCTAGATTCAGTTTGCAGTTGGTAAACTGTGCTATATCGAATTTATCTTATAATTTACTTGTAAATGTTAACATTCTGTTTGGCTGGATATAATCTAACTAACTCTTAAATATACTAAACTAAAAAATAGTGCATTTACTACAACATTCTGTTTGGCTGGATATAATCTAACTAACTCTTAAATATACTAAACTAAAAAATAGTGCATTTACTACATAGTTGGATACAACTTCCTTCCTATTAACCAAAACGAGATTTTAGACTCTTTATGTAGATTATAGTGAAAATTGTTAACCAAACGGCCAAATTGAAAACTAAAGTTTAACTAAACAAAATTATTATAATTCACCTTAATGTCAAATGCAGCCTTAGAGTTCCAGGGTGCGACGAGCGATGGACGTCTACAAGAAGCAATTACTAACCGAAGTATCGAACTCGTTGGACGGAGTTAACGAGGCACATCTAAATTAAAACGGCCGGAGTCATACTATGTTAATCCAACACATAAGATTGGGCCAAATCAATGTGGCCTTGGACAAAATAACAGTTCAAAGCTGGGCCGACTGGTTTTGATCCCATTTGTAAGGGACCATTATGTTATGGGCCTTTGAGTTCGCCCCTTACTCAGGCAGCGTCTCTATTCCTGCCATCTTCCCTCCAGTTCAGATAATCCTTTCAGGCCAGTTAAAGGGTATAGCAGTGCTCAGAATTAGTAGTTTCTGCTCTAAACTTAACTTCTTCTTCTTTAATCTTCTCAGTTAGCATTTCCTGTCGGTGATTCTGTAGCTGCTGGTTTAAAGGGGGTGTAAAGACAAGTGGTCAACCTGAATGTGGCAATACACATTCAGGTTGATTTGATGTTCTCCATGATCCATTCAGGTTGATTTGATGTTTTCCATGCCTCCAAACCTCACAGTGCTTTGCTTGGAGTTGCCTTGGCCCAGCTTCAATTAGCCGATAGTAACAGATTGTGCTAGCTTTGTACCACTCCCTGCTGTTCCCCTTCCATCTCTCATGTTTTTTACTACGGCTGGTCATCATGCATGACAGAGATGGACTTCGGTAATCATGGCCAGTTCTTTGCGTGCGAGATATCATGGGCCGGGCTGAGCTCCCGACACTGGGTACAGATAATATTTAGAATGACAAATCCTCAGTGATTTGATTGGTGTGTGCACTGTAATGTTCCAAGTGAAAGATGTCTGGCTGATTCTGAGAAATGCAGCTGTGGACTTGCTGCAGGTTGCTTTCAAGACAAAGGTATTTTCATCTGAAGATAATCTTCAGCGGTGGAGTGGAATTGAAGCACTTGGTATGATCGTTGTACCCTAAAGGAGCAATGGAGCCCAGCAGGCCAGCGCTACAATTTCCAAGGTTATCAATTACCCCCCATTCTGTTCTTAAGATCAACAAACATTACTTGTTCCATGTAAATAAATACACAAATGAAGACTGTCAGTAACTTCAAGTGTACGTATTCTAGCTCACCAACTGATAAAACTTGGCAGCCTTTGCAACTGTTCTGGCTCGGTTGCCAAGCATTTGATTTCCTATGATCTATTGTCGAGCATGGTAGATTGGTAGTTATTGTGTACATTCACATGTAGTAGCATTTTTCATGTGTCAATGTGAATCGTCGGTCGTGGTTTTTGTAAGTTAAAACAGGGGAGCATGGCAGCCTGTGGTAAGCATGCTGGTGCAGCTGCATGGATGAGCCTCTGCAGCAAGTGTCAGCCAGGCCCCCTGTTGCTTTCTCCCCTCCCCCAGGCATGCGTGCGAAACCCAGTCAGGTGAACGAGGCGGTTTATCAGATTCATTCATTCATTCAACCGGTCATCCCGAACCTGGAATCGAGAGGTACCCACCAATCCGAGCTATTATGGTCTCTGTTCTTGCCCTTCTTTTCATTGCAGGAACTCCTCTTTTCTGCATAGAGGGCCGTGCATGGGATCACTGAATCCCTGAAAAGAGGCCTTCTTTAGGCAAAGAACCACGTTTCCTAAAAATATCAGTTGCTGTAGTAACACCAACGAGTCCTTCAGAAAAAGAAAACATTGAAGAGTGTACTACTTACCTCATTCTCCGAGGCTGTTCGTCACCCTGGTCAAATTCGATTTGAGGTAGTACCGTACTACTTACTAACTTCTATCGATCTCTTCCCCTTTCCCGGACCAAGGATGGCAGGATCCGGTTGGTCCACTGACACCAGCGACGGATCATCGGTCACATTTACAGGACATGCCAAACCGAGCATACGGACGGCCACTGTAAGTTCGGTGCTGGACCAGAAGCACGCACGTACGTACGTACACAGTACACTACACCATGATGAGTTTGTTACAATTTACAACTCCCATAAAAAGAGTTACAGTATCGAATAGTAGAAACCGAACTTCTTGACGCCGTTGCTGCATTTTCGATCATTCAGTTGCATTCTACTACTAGTACTCGAATTTTGTTCTGCTCGAATTCAAGCAGATGGATGGACGATCCGACCAATGCATGGATGCATGGAGATGCGCGCATCGTCTACGTACCTTGCAGAGCGGCCTGTCTTCCCGTGTTGCTGCGCTCTGGGGAGGAAGGGAGACGTACTGACGTACTGAGAGCCCAATGCATGGCAGTTGCAGCGCTGATGCTGGGTGCATTGGCCGCTGGCAAGCTTGTGTTACAGTATTCTCTTGGCTTGGACCGTTTGCCGCGTAATCTGCCTCTCTCTCTCCAGTGGCCAGAACTGCAGGGTATCGCAAAAGTTTAGGGTTAAGGTCTACTTGAACAGAAGAGATGGAAGGAGCAAGTTCTGGTTGCGCTGTGTTTAAGCAAGTGTTTGCAAAAAGAGAACTTATTTTGTAGCAAACATCCTATTATTGTGATGCTTTTGTACCTGTGAGTATTTTCTATTGTTCTTTTCATTATTTGTTCGACTTTTTACCGGTTGCATAATTATGCCTGACTGGCTAGGCCAGTTTCCAGCTCATTCAGGCTGCTAACCTGCAGGATGCATGCACTGTAAAGGCAAGCAAGTTCTGCAAATCTTGTCTTTGCAGAAAGCATTTTTTACTTCTACGTACGCAAAGCTTTGGGGCAAATGCTGGTTGCAATGCAATACTTGTGGGGCCAGTTCAATTTTTCTGTAGTCCAAAGATGGGGAGATATCTGTTGATATCTCTGAGCGACTTATCCACAATTTGTTCCTAACATGGTTTTGCTCTTTTGTCATTCTGGTCATGCAAAAATCTGATCACTGAAAAAAATGACAAGTTCATAAAGACGGAGATAAGGTTGCAATACTCTGTTCCACTTTGCGGAACATAATTATTTGAACTGGTGACTCAAATTAGTTGTCAAAGTAATAATATTATCAGATCACTACGCAGATACCTTAAGGACATGCACAAACTATTACTAGTACATGTTTGAAGGTGACTGTGTGCAAATGCAACAGCCAGATACTCCCAATTTCATATGTAGATTCAGCTACAAGTGCTGCCTATTGATAATGCAGGTCAATTGGTTGACCCTGGTATATGTTGTGCTTTAGGAAATTGGGCGGTGTTCTTCAGTCATTATTGCACTACGCATTACTTCGATTGCCACGAGTGCTTCCTCGTGTCTGATGTTCTAGTATAATTATACAGAATCTTGGCTCTAAGCACAGTCTCAGAGCCAAGCTAATCTAGAGTTTGATATAGATGATCTCTGCTAGTACAAATATTTTTCATGTATTATTGCTGCACTATCACCCCATTTCTTTCAAATAACATGGGAGTATCCTAGTGGGCTGATGGACCACATTTACCAGACAATTTTGGTCTTGGATCCATCTTAATGACTGTAACAATTCTCTCTCTCTCTATTATAGAAGTATAATAAGCTAGCTATCTGGCAACATGTGTACTAATTTATACTGTATCACGTACAGCATATATAGCCTGCAATAAAGGCTACTGTCATATTGTCTATGACTACTGTTGAAGAAAATTCAAAGAGTCACTGGTATTACCAATTTCGGTTGAGGCCGAGACATGGCCTGCATCATGATATGGAGCTGAAGCAAGAGGATTCTGTGTACGAAAATGTTTGCACCAAAAAGCATACGAGCACCAGTAGCACCACACACTCGTTACTGACACTCAAGCTTCCTCTTAATTCCAGCAATCAGTGCGTTAGCACCCACTAATGAGGCGTACGTTTGTAGAAGATCCTGTTTCGAACTCAGGATTTTCGTCCTATCCCTGCGGAAATTGAACTGATTTTTGCCGTCCAAACTGGCCATAACATTGTTTGTGCGCATGGCATTTGTCAGACTGAAATAAGTCGTAGTTGAGTTGAACAGTGTAATCTGAAGATATTAGTACAAGTACAGACAACGAGTACAGTGCACTCAGAAGTGAGAGAGAACTAGCTAGTGTGTAGCACTGCACTGTGGGAGTAGTACGATGCTACAGCTTGTTGCGTTCGTGCCCTGTGAGGCTGTGACTCCCTGTGTTGATGGCGAGTAATGGGAGGGGAGTAGCTCGCCACTACGGCGACCTATCCATCCGTAGCCTCACTACTTTTATGGCGCTGTTCCTAACGTTCAGTTTCAACGCCATGCTAAATTACAGGTCAAATTCTCTCTGCCTTTCTGAGGCTAGAATTCGAGGTCAAGAATTCGGCCGCCTTCAAATTGCATGGGAAAGTGAGTCGAGTTTAATGGCGTGTCTTGTGGCGCACTGGCTTAGCGCTGCAGCAGTTCAACGTGTCACGAGATATAGGAGTTGGCTAGTGCCTGAATATGTGGGGATTAATCTGTCAATTCTATGCATTGTCAGGCCTAATTTGGTCGATCCAAAGTATTGTCAAGCGCTACAGAAAACGTGTACAATTTAGGGATATATCGAGTCTCTTGCAATCTCTCCAGATCCATGCAAAGTTCTGCCTTGCTGAAGAACACTTCGACACAGAAATTTTCAGCAGAAAATATCCAAGAGCTGATCAAGAATCTACAGGAGAGGGTTAAACCAGCATAAAGAAAACGGAGAAAAAGTATATATGGATTCTCCGGCGAGTCGTAATTAATATACTACAAGCTCCGTACTTAAAAAGCATAAAGCGGATGCGAAGATTAAAAATCCCAGTTTGACAAAGGTGACGCGGATAGTTCAGTACCTGTGATTAAACTAATGGTTCCGAGTTCGACCTGCCCATATGCCTACACGAGCGATGGCCTTGATTGGATTTTGTCTAGTCCCCGATTCCTTCTTCTTAGTAGAATTGAAAAGAGTTTAGGTGAGGAAAAAGGCTGTGGTGTCGTCGGAGAGGAGTTCGTGCACACGAGTGCGCAGCCGGCCGGACCCTAGAAACCAGGTCCCCCTGGGGCATTACAAAATTAAAAGGTGTTTGGATCTATAGGATGATATAACCAGGGTGGCAAATTACCCTTTGAATAATTGAAATTCCAGGTTCAGTGTTCTTCCTTCGTTTAAAAAAAGGTTTGATGTTCCTCCAAAAAAGAACAGCGAATTGAACAAATTTTGAATCTTTTGCCATCAAATAATCACAATAAATTAGAAGAATTTTAAACAATTTTATTGGAACTGGAGGAAAAAAATTATTTTTGAAACACTAAGTTTGACATAATCAAGGATCATCAGCTTGTTTGTCCAAGTTTCAGCTTCAACTCATGGGTTTCTTAGGTTTGAAGCTAACCAAACAGACACGAGGTTACAAGGGTTCTCTAAGCTCAGGCCTTGTTTGAAATTTCACAGGGAACGGTTCAATTTCCGTAAGAATAGGGAAGATTTCCGCGTTCCAATGGGTGTCCTGATTTTGAACCGCTTACGACTGATAATTATCCATTACATACCACAGCGTGAAATTAGATAAAGTACATAAAAATGCTTCTTGCCGCATTCTCAAATAACCAAACCATCCACATATCTTTTGCAGAAAAAGAAATTTCTGAAACATTCGTATAGGTATATTACGAAACAGCGCCGTTGTTACTACGCACCGGCAGAAAGACCACTTTATTAGAGGGTTTTGGATTGTAATGAGGACAAGGATAGGGGCCAAAAGAGCGGCGTTGCCTCCCCCTAAGGATCCCACTGGCCATTGTCCCGTAAACATGTGCATGGATCCGTCCCATGGGGGTAGCTGTGCTTGTCTCGATTTTTCGCAGTTTTCTGCGTACTGCCTGGTACGGTCGGCACCCGAAATAAAGATTAAAATGCTGGGAGATAATGTATGTTAATTAGGCTGACTCAGGAAAAAGATGTAGTTGTTTGCTAGTAATCGATCTGTTGTTTGCATGTAACGTGGAACTTGCCCTTGCCTTTTTCACATGATTTGAAGGCAGTAATTATGAGATGATTTTCTTCGTAGTTGTCAAAGGTTTGATTGGTTGGTTCTGCATGTGTGATGCAGTACACCCTGTTCTTAATCCTTCGCTCTCCGAAGGGCTATATTGTTTTGTCGAGCATCTGGCAAAAGTAGCTAGGTAACGAAGAAATATATTGTTTTACTTCGCGAGAACGAAGAAATATTCTTTTTTCTGAGTGATTTGTAATACGAGGTTCTGCATTTTACACTGTCAGATTTTGTGAGATCCTCGCGATTTCTAAGCATCATCAGTTGTCGGACCTGCTGTGAAACATCTATGTGCAGAACAACGTGGTGCTACTATACCCGTGACCGCGCCTGACTCATTCCTACATTTCGCTGCGGCGAGTCGACCACCTAGAGCTTAACTAGCCCATGCTGCCATGCATATGCACCCGCCCGCGCGCGTCAAGACCAGCCGGTGCCGCCAACCGCGCGCGGGGGCTAAAGAAACCGGGCGCCACTTACAGTTCACGCGCGTGCCGGGCGCGGCAACGATGACGGTGAGCCTCTCGGACCGCGACCAACACGCATGTGCGCGCGCCGCAGCTGGCCGTGCGGCGCAGACGCGAGAAGTTGGACACCCGTGGTAACTGCGCCGCCGGACGCCTGGACCAAGGGTTCGAAGGCACGCACCACCGGTTCGTGCCTGCATCCTGCCGTTTATACGCGTCCATGCATGCATGCGTGGATATTAACCGCGGATGTTCGATTCGTGGCGCGAGAGCTGCACCTGAGAGCTAGCCCGATGTTTAATTATGCGTTATGCGCGTACGTGCCGTGCCAGGTCTCGAGTAACTCGTATAGACAAAACGACCAGTACTATGCCTACCTATGCTGTCTCCAAATTATTTCAAGTTCAAAGTAAATGCACTTGCAAACTAGCAGCTTTAGCTTGTGTGACATGGGGAATAGTTTTACGATTAATGTAGTGGTAGTGGAGGAGAGGGTGTGCTGTCCTGGCGAGTCACGAATCCACGTGGGGCCCTGCCGCCAGCCTCCAGGTAGTCAACCGGAGCTGCCCCGTGGTCCATGAACAGCGCCCCGCATGTCACGATTTATTGCTCCGTTACTAACTCCGTTTTCAAACGTTCCATTTTATGCTCGTCGTCGCTCTGCAGCATCTCAGCTCGTGCCAACGCCAGCAGGCGCTCGTCGACGCGTTTCATGGATCGATGGATGTCCCTTTCCTGTTTGACCTTGCCAAGTCTGCGTGAATCTCCTAACGGGGAGCTTGCATGCAAGTAAGTGAAACTACTTATATGCATGTGCACGTCCATATGAACCGATTGGTTCTTCGGTTGCGTATGTGTGTTCCATGTTCATGTCCGTACCACCGGTCAGAAGGGCATTCACTGATACCCAGATGTCAAGCCTGCTGCATCACTCCCAGGGGCGATACTAAGGACACCCCAAAAGCCTAACCCTCCCTGCCCCCTTTCGCCGCTGTCACCGGCGGTGACTGTGAGGATCCGGACTTAACTTACAGACCCTCCCTGTGTATCTTCTTATCTGTCCAGAATCAAGCTGATGAACACATGCGAATTGATATCACTGCACACATCACGAAACATTTTAGAAACATAAACAATTGAGTTATAACAGTGAAATGACTAAATAAAGCAATTAGGACTTATGCCCCTTACCATTCAGAAACACAGTGAAAAATAAAGCGTAGATGTCCCCATCTCAACCACAGGCAGTCGACAGAGGCCACGTGACCTAAACCTCAGCATTGACGTAGAAGATTCCTCATAGTCTTCATCATCTTCATAGATATCTGAACACGTCCAACAAACAACATGCTCGATGAATGCTTCACGTACCCAGCGTGCCCCCTCATTAGCAAACCTACGATTATGTGCAGGCTTAAGCAAAGGAAGGATTTTATGGCTCTTTTGAATAAAAGCAGATTTGATTGTAATAGTACAGTAATTTCGAAAGCATCATTTTGATGAAAACCAGTTTTATTATCAGGAGTATTTCTCATAAATGTGAGGGTCCACAACCAACACATGCGAGTAAGACATCCGGCCTAAACTCATCCATAGGTTCCAACCACCTTTTCACATTTTTCAGAACTGGGGTAGAGGGAATTAGCAAGGGGAGAAAGACAGGTCTTTTTCATCAGGAATGAGTTATGTGCCATCCATGACCGTGGATACGGCTAATCGATTAGTTTGACACTCTACAAAGGTTGTACACTTTACCCATATGACACAATCTCGCCTTGTTGCCCACCAGTGGCCACTGGTAGAGTACACACCCATCGGTGTACCGGCAGGGAGATCATGACCAGGTCTTTTAGCTAATCGCCTCCCGATGCGACATGTCCACCGGATCTGGCACGGAGTTGAGAGTACGTCCCCACCCTTCGGCCTCCCATCTGTGTCGAGGTCCTCGTAGCTACGTCCATCCTTCTACGGTACGGCAATGTCGACACAAAGTCTCGACTAACCTACTTAACCAAGCCAGTGCCCATATAGTATGTGGTCGTACTATTTTCACACTTCTCAAAATCATGACTTTGGCCTTATTTGATACGGACGACCAATGGCTTCCTCAACTCGTGAAGAACG
>JAGXJF010000134.1:0-460620 GCA_019208055.1 Stipa capillata
CATCAGCGTGCAGCACGAAAACCGAAGTGGTTTCCCCCGCGCGCCGCGCGCAGAGGTCGAATTGACTTCCCCGCCGGTTCCTCTTCAGTGGGCCGGCATCTCTGTTGGCCCAAAAGGATCTTTTTGGGCCTGCCCCCAATCTTGCCCCCTCTCTGGGTCGGCGTTATTTGGGAGCAGGCCCGGGGGCTACTGTCGGCGGTACGGGAACTAGGGTTCCCTGGGCCGTCGGCAAATGGGCCCAAACTCGATGCCACGTCGCCCAAGGGGCGTGGGAATCGGGAATATGCGCTCGGGGGCTTGCCCCCCCGAACGCTGTATCCGCTTGGCCCCTGCGGGTCCAGTCAAGTGGTCCGCCTGCAGCGAGCGGTCGGGGGAGCGACCTCGGGAACCCCGAGCGCTTTTTATTCCTCCCTTCGGCGCCACGTGGCGGGGCGCCCCGAGCGCCCCTCGGGGGTCCTACCCCGAGCGCCGCCGTCTCCTCCTTCGGCACCACGTGGCGGGGTGCCCCGAGCACCCCTCGGGGGCCTTGACCCCGAGGGATCCTCGTGGGTCCCCCCCGTGCACGTGGCGGGAGGTTCGCGGCGTTTTCCAGAGGGCCCCGGCGGGCCCTTTCCACGTGTCCCATCGGGCGCATTTAAGGTCTGCCCGCTGCATTTAATGCCTGTCAGCAGGCGTGCCTTCTCCAGGCCTGACGCGGGAGTCCACCGATATGATAAGGTCTGTCAGCTATCACCTGACAGGCTTTTTGACTTTCGGGCACGGTACGACGCGCCCAGATGCATCCCTTGCGCCCATGGGGCCCGGGTGGTTGTCTCCGTGGCGGGTTGCTTGCCCGCTAAGTCCTTCCCAGTGCACTTTAGCTCATGATGAAGACCCGGCTTCCGAGGTTGGTCTGTCAGGCGGACGTCTCTTCCGCGGTAGCTTTCGGCGGCCAGCATGGCGTGCCCACGCCCCCCCGCCTAAGCAGCGCGTCAGCTGCAATTAATGTCCTAAGGCCACTGTGGTAAACCCCCGGGTATATAAGGGGAGAGCCGAGGCCATGCAAAGGGTTGAACAACTCTTGGTGAGACGATTGGAGGTTGGCTGTTTGAGCAATTGAAGAACTCTAGGGTTAGATCTCTTAGATAAGAACGCCCCTTGTAAGGAAAAAGCCTCTATAATCCTCTGAAGATCAATATATACACACACAAAAGTAGGACGTAGGGTTTTACACCTCCGAGGTGGCCTGAACCTGGGTAAATCTTTGCGTCTCCTGCATTAGATCCACCTCTCCCTAAGAATCATCACCGGCTCACAAAAGAACTCCTACTGCGCCCCCGGTCGAATCCCAAAGGGGGTCCAATCGGACCACCGCTAGAGGCATCTCTACGCCGACAACGCCTTGATTGGGAACTGGATCTTCATGATGAGGGCGTGTCAGGAGATGAAGATCTGACGTTCCTGACACGGGCTAAGCTGCAACTACCCGGGTCCCACGGACCAGGTGCAAAGGGCATACCTATGGACGCGCAGAAACGCATCCTTAAAGTCAAAAAGGGGTGTCAGACCTCTCCTTTCCCTCCAAGACTAATAGCTGATAGGGCTTATCACTTGGGGGATGGGAACCGGTCAGGACACCGCCCTTGGTCCGCAAAGACTTAGAATAAACGGGCATTTAATGCATCTGGCACAGGCATTAAATGCCCCTGACGTAGGCATTAAATGCGCCCTTTGGGCCACGCGGATCGAAGAGGGGCCCTCAAAGGATGCTCGGGGCTCCCGAGATTGGAGGCCCCCGAGCACTACTCCTAGGCCGCTCCATTATCTGGGCGAGGAGCTCGGCGCCCCGAACGGGGAGCCGGGTCGCCGTTGGTGCTCGGGGTGAGCCCCCGAGCACTTCTTCTCGGGTGCTCGGGGTGAGCCCCCGAGCCCTTCTGTTCGCTCCGTCCTAGGAGGAGACCAAGTTCGCCTTTGGGTTTTTCTTGGGAAACGCCATCAAAGGACGACTCGGGGCACCCCTTGATTTAGCCAAGGGAAACGGTGCTCGGGGTGGGCCCCCGGGCACCTCTTCTTCTACATCCACGTCTTTGGCGACGTGGCGTCAAGTTGGGCCTTCGCCAGCGGTTTAGGGGACCCTGGGCCCCGTAACGCCGACAGCAATAGCTGGCCCAAAAGCCGAGTGTTTGGTTGGGTTGGGGCATTTTTCAATGGAAAGCCCCCTAGAAGCCCAACCAAACACCCCCTTAACCTCGACCGGCATCTTTGCGCTTCATCTCCTGGTTTCCCAGTGGTCAGAGCAGGCTGCTTTGAATTTGCTGCATGGTTCTTTAACTCATGTTATTTATGAGTTTTTGTTCTTCTGCGTCCACGTGGGGTGATCTTAGCCGCAGAACAAGACGTGAATCAACTGATACTCATATAATGGTCTGAAAGTGCACATAATTAATTATAGCATTTTTGATAAAATGAGTTGAACCTACACTGAGGCGGCAGGTGGCAATTGATCTCAATAGTTCCCAAATCTGAAATCACGCAAAAAAATTAAAAAGCAATGGTTGAGATACACGACTACCTTCCTTGAATAGTCGTGGACCTCTAGGATGCTATAGACAATTTAAAAGAGCAATTACTTGAGCTATGAAGCTAAAACTGTTTCTGGAATAAATAAAAACTAGAAAAATAACCAATGCTAAAAGTGCTAGGACAGATGTGTTCTAATGGCTAAAAATGAGACATGGAATATATGGGTTCACTAGTAGCAATTCTCAAATAAGTAATAGGGATTATGCAACATGAAATTACCAATTATGAAATTTGCAAGAGTTGAAAGAGAGATTAATTTTATTAGTAATAGATATACGTAATCTATCTCTTGCCTAACCACCAATTTAAAGTGTGCATTAAGTGATGAGCTAAAACAGTACTAATAAATTTGCTAGCGAAAACAAAAGAGAACAACGCGGTGTCGGCCAATTAACAACACAAACAATTAATCTACTAAAGAAATAGCAAACATAATATTAATCTCAAATAAATAAATGATTAAGCCAAAGATGGATAATAATCATAATGAATTAATGGCGCTGAAGATGGATGACCATCACAAATAAATATGAGAACACTATATAGCTAATACTACACACCCCTTAAGCTCGAAAGAAGTAGATGAAGTATAAGGAGAAACTAATCTAGGAGGGCATGCCGCACGTGGTGATATATAGGTGGAGATGAATGTGGTGATGGTGGAGATGAAAATTATGGTTGTCGGTGACATCTCCACAATCTGTCCTCGAAAGCTTCTCCCTGTTCTCGACGTGAAGACTTCTGTATATGTAGGCGAAACTTTATGGGAGGTATCTGGGGGTCAAAATGGATCTACTCGTGAAATGGCAGCGGCAGTCGAGCCCTGGTGGGCCTAGGCAGCAAAGGAAGGTGGTAGGTGGGACCGTCCCGACTAGGGTTTCAAGCCCGGCTGCCTCCTTTCACATGAGGTCTCTCCCCTTGGAACAATCCCTAGTACGTTTGATTTCGTGGTTTTACGATGTTTTTCCTGCATATATAAAATAAAGAGATGAATAGATAGCTTGCCAGTTTATTTAATAATTAAAAAAATAAAAATATATATCATTAAATTTAAAAAAACATGATACGATTTCAAGTATCATCATCTCAACCGCCTGTGCTGGAGGCTCGTCATGTGGTCTTTGGGTCTGGGTCTTTTTTGTTATGTCCTCAGGCAATGCTTCGGCCTCCACAGGGTGACCACCACCCGAGTTAGGGCTCTCTCCTCCACAACGTATGAATCTCACTAGATTTCCTAGCATCTGTGGGGTCTTCTGCCTCCTGCTCAGGAGGCTTTTGGGCGAGGCGACGTCTTTGTCCAACAGGTTCATGCTGGCCTGCATTTTCATCTGCAGCGGGAGGCGGCATGCTCAAGGCAGAAGCTGTCGCTGGCAGTGATGCTTCGTCATGGAGCGGTGCACTCGTATTGTTGCTTGACACTTGATTTAATGACTCCTAATTACACTTATTATCTCCTAATTAATGCATTTCAATTTGTATACATACTAATTGTTGTTTTTATTATTGAAAAATATTTTTAACGTGTCCTTTTTACTCTAAAAAGTTTAACTTTCTTACGTCTTTAACGTATGCTTAATGCATGTTTTTTTCTGTCAAATAATTTTCCACCTATATGTGTAGGTATTCCACATAATATATATTATAAAACATGTATTGCACATGCCATGTTCGCTAGTATGTTAGAAGGTCAGCAAATGAAAACTGTTGGGACAAGTCTTAGAGGTTGACAAAAAAATGGCGAAAGAGTAGACGCACACCATATCTTCCATGTTTGCCTTCTATTTGTTAATATAATTACTGTAGACAAGGCAAGGCACGCCGAATCAGCAAATTTGTTCATATACCTCTGCGTTCCAGCTGCATCGAAGAAAACGTATGTAAAGTTTGTTGTATCCAAATAAATTCCGTGCGGTCACGAAGCACAGCACGGTTTTGTTTTGATTTGCACGTGTCCAAAGCATGTATTTTTCCTTAGAAAGTTAACAACGAACCCGCTATCGGTCATGATGGGCGGTGGTGACAGTGACAGTGTGACGAGGCGCGCGGCGCTTTGCTGAGCGGCGGTGCGGAGCCACTATTGGAGGTGCTCGGAGCTATCAAGGAGGTGGGTTCACTGGCCACGAAGGAGAAATATTTAGATATTACGGAGTAGAGATGATACATTTCTTAACATTTCAAATTAGGCCATCAATTTGCTCTGGAAACTATGTTTTTTCTCTGACCTCTTCTACCTCTAATGATAAAACAAATCTTGTTTTCTTTCTCACAAAAAGAAAGAATCCATGGTGAAATAACCATGGAATTTCCAATAAATTAAGCTGCCATCCAGATGTAAGGTAGCCAATAAAAACTCACGAAGAAACTACTGCAAGTCAAATATAGATTGCATGTCGAACTATTTTTTCTCGCTCAAAGTGCATTGGTGACCCACGACCCTTTACCTCTTAAGTGCTAAAGGAGTGCGGGCGATCAAGGCGACGCCAATAATACAGTAGGCCATTATATAAAAAAGGGGGGAAATTTGAGAAAAAATAATGGGTGGCCATGAACTATTGGGCCAGCGCAACCTGTGGGCAGGAAAAGAAAACACAAAGGAGAGGAAAAAGCACAGGAGCAAGGGATTTTTTTTCATTAGGAGAACTTGCTTGACCATCACTTCTGCTGCCCCGTATGGACAACCACACTGTTACTGTCCTACTCTACTACCATCTTGTTGCCGTCGTCATATCTCCTCTTTTTTAGCTCCTCTCTCTCCCCTCATCAACGTTGTCTCCTTTTTGGCGCCGCCTCTCCTCCGCTTCACCGCCGGAGGAGAGTAGAGGAGGTGGGCGGCAATGGGCCGGACTACCGGAGCAGATGGGGATAGGTAATGAGGCCTCATCTATAGCATGAGGCAACGCTAGCTAAATTGTGCCATATCGACGATATGATGACACCATAGACCCAAGTCAGATGCCGACCGTAGCCATGGAGGCAAGACTAGGGCGACGCCTTTCCCCTTAGGAGCGCATCCACGAGAATCAACCATCTCTTCATACTGTATTTCCAGACATGTGTCAGGTCCCATAGTATTTATTTCGCTCGTATTAGACGCTTAGTTAATCAGCGGATAATTAAATCCACCGTTGGAAAGTCTTAAAGGTTGACAAATTTTTTGGCGAAAGAGTAAATATCCTTCCATGTTTACCTTTTACCATTTGTTAAGTACTGCAGACAAGGCAACGCACGCCGAATCAACAAATTTGTTCATATAAGTCTGCTTTCCAGCTGCATCGAAGAAAACGTATGTAAAGTTTGTTGTGTTCAAATAAATTCCGTCCGGGCACACGGTTTTGTTTTGCTTTGCAGGTGTCTGGACACTATTCTTTCTTGTCTCATACCTCTTCTTCCCCTAATGACATCTTTATTTTCTTCTCACCTAGAATAACCATGAAATTTCCAATGAGCTACCATCTAAATGTAACCTTGCCATCAAAAACTCACAAAAGGCTCCACCTTGCCATGCCGAAAACCTCTCCTCCCCACCGGTCATCGACGCTGACCGGTGGGATGCCGAGCGCCTCCTCGACCACCTCATCATCGTCGTCCACGTTGCCTTCCTCGACGCCGGCTTCGTGCCCCACCCAGACGGCTTCGCTGCCAAGGCCCCGAAGCCCCACCGGGTCGCGAAGCAGGTGGGCGCGACAGCCTCGACGCTCTCGCTCCGGTACCCCGCGCCGCAGCTGCTGCACTAGGACGCCGGCACGGCCGCGCTGAGGATGTGAGTGCACGGGCAGCCTCGACGCTCTCGCTGAGGATGTAACCGCGAGGGTCGGCTCTGATACCAATTGAAGCGACCCTGCACACCACTGCATGGTGTAGTGTGCCAGTCTTTGATATAATATAACAAAATCCCATCTCATTATATTACATTGATCAGAGTGTACAACAGAAGCATTGATGGTCCAACAACTATATATATTACAGACTCGAAAATACACATGAGTTATTACAGAAATACAGTAGGTTAAGTTCAACTGAAAATAGCAACAGAAATATAGAACTGAAGATTAAATTGCAGAAAAGTAAAGCTGATATTTTATTCTTATACTAAACTAAACTATTCTTGCTCTAGCTCTGCCCCGTCTTGCTCCCCATAGTCGATGTAGTAATCGACTCCTTCAATCCCTCCTGTCAGATCCGGCTCCTCCTTCCCTGCTTGGACTTCGACTTCTTCATACTCAACCTCTAATGGTTCAGAGTCTAACAAAGGAAAGATTTACGTAGGGGATGAGTACAGAAGGTACTCAACAAGTTCATAATAGCAACAGGTGTTTGAATGACTATTTCTACTAGGACAAAGTCCTCAAAGGATATGCATGAATTCAATATCGTTCCTGGATAGAAGTCAATTTTAATTTAGCTATGTTCAGAAGGCTTCACGGGTCGTTAGAACCTCCGATGGTTCCTTTCCCGCCACGATCGCAGTTCATACCCAGAACAGAGAGTGACAATGCCACACTTCAATACACTCTGCAGAGGTGCGCTACTTTACCCACAAGTGGTACTTAGCCTTTAGCCGGGTACGAGACCCATCACACTCCCATCGGTGCGTGGCCAGGTCTAAGGTTCCGAGTCATTTTCACCCTTCCCTTTGGCAATATCTCCCCTTATGTAGTCGATCCAGCACCGACTACCCACCTCGTCATTATAGCGTACTTTTCTGTATATTCCAGGGACATAACGCCTCCCCAAGCGGAAATTCAGGGTTTATCGCTCCCCTGGGCGAGGGACTTAACGCTTCCCCAGGCGTTACTTTACATACGTTCCTGGGAGATATGCACTGAAAAGGTATTACTTGACTCGCCTGTCCCATAACAGGTCTTGCGGTTAACGCTATCTTTACGGCGTAAGAATGCCAACTGACATTTGTTATTAACCTTATGATGATACCATATGCAATGGAACCCTGACCACCCCACAAGTTCCAAACCGGGGTTCCACTGCCCACCAATATATGATTCAGCGAATCATAATGCAGTTCATTTATTAATGATCACAGGTGATAAGAAGAAAGAATTGCATATATGTGGTAGAAATAATCATCAACATGAACAAGAAATGAATTTGCCTTGAGATGGATAAGAGGTGAAGTGAGATGTCCCTTCGGATAAAATCGGCAGAACCATGGGATCTGAAGTGGAATAATCGTCCGATAAGGACTATTTCCGAAGATAGCAATTGTATATGCAGATATGCATGCTTATGCTGATGAGGTTGATTTACAGAATATTGATGTGGACTACCTTGTCGAAAACAATGCAATAGATGATATTTATTATAACTTCCTTAATTTTTTATCTGCTCTATCTTCTGAATTTATACAATTTACTATTAATAACTTTGCGGTGTGGTGAAGCCTTTTAATACTTGAATTAGGAAAATTTCAAAGTAGTTATACAAAAATCTTGAATTCTGAATTTGTAGGAATTTATAAGAAAGAGTTTTAAGCCTCCTTTTAAAAGAATGCGTATATGTGTATGTACAAATTCTCATGAATGGTTGTATTAAAATTTCAAATTGATTTGGATATTGTTATTTAGATTAAAGAATTTTCAGAAATCTCTTTAGTTGAATCAAGTTTTATTTAAGTTAAAGTGTTTATCTCTTGTTAAGTTTAGTTTCAAAAGAAAATTCCTAATATTAAAAGAAAGAGAATAAATAAAAGTGGGGGTTGGGTATTTTCAATTTTATTTGAACATATATTTGTTGTAGGATTTTAGCTTATGGAAAATTTTTAACAAATAAGAAAACCCAAAAATTAAAACCCTGCTGTTTTTAACTTGGGCTGGCCGAAACCTTCCCTTGGCCCAGGGCCCGCTCGGCCTCCCTCTGGCCCACTTGGCCCGCTCGGGACCCAAAGACCCTAAACCTAACCCGGCTACACACACCGCCGGCTCCCCCTATTCTTTCTCCTCTCTCCTCCTCCCGATTTTCCCCCAAATCGCCCCTGCTCCTCTTCTCTACTGCGCCGCCGGTCTCCCTCTGCTCTGCCGCCGGATCTCCGGCCTTCTCCCTCTCTCACCGGCCGCCGGATCTCCTTTGCCCCGCCGCCGGCCTCTGGTCGCCTTGACCCGGCCCCGCCTCCACGAGCCTAGGGCTCGGTCTTGCCCCGGTTTGGCGCTGCCGGCTTCCCGGCCTCCCTCGGCTCTGCCTCCTTGGGAGCTCGCCTGGACCCGGCCCCTCCTCGAGCCGTGCGCCTCGGCCGCCCCATCCCGGCCTCGGCTACTCCCGTGGGCGCCGCTCCGCTTGGCGCCGCTTGCCATGGCCACCGCCGCTGGACGGCGAGGAGTTGGCCGCCTCCGCAACCCGGCGGTGCGCCATCCTCAGGTAAGTAGTCCTCCACCTCCTCTCTATCTCCTTATTTCCTCCAACCTGTTCTAGGGTTTATATCCACTGTTTCCCCAATTTTTCTTCTTCTACCTAGTTCTCTGGTTCTAGGGTTGATTGTATCAATTGATCTGATTGATACCTAATTACTCATGGGTGGCACAAATCAGTTTGATTAACATCTAATTGAAAAAGATGGTCTGAGCTTAGCTACCTAATCTTTTGCTGCTGATACTGAACATATATATGACGTATATGTGTTCGGGTATGTTAAGTTAGTGAGAACAGGGTTTTAATTAACTTAATCCTAGTTGTTATCTACTTCTTCCAATTTTACCAATATCCATATCTTTATCTGGCTTGGGGAGAACAGATGCATACTGGACTCAGCAATTCCAGGTTGAAAATATGAGCAGATACTATAGAAAGCTGCCTAATAGATGCCTTGATTCATTGCGATATTTTCTGGAGAGAACTTAAGAAAGATTTGGAGTTCGACAATCTGATCAGAACAGATTTGCTACACTGACCATTTAAATTATTTGTGCATTCCAGAGATAGCTAAAAGAGATTGAGAAAAATGGTAAGAATAATTACTATATGTGTTCCTTAGTCATTTTGTCTTCTACATGAAAGTTTATATGTATCAAACCCAGCTACTGAACTGAAAGAACAGATTACTACCTTGATTCTAGCTTCTCCCATTTATATGTGTTTTCATCAGTTCATTAAGCTGAGAAATAGAGATTATACATGTTTGCCTACTTGATACCTTAATACATGCTATGATAATTTCTCTGAGAAATTGAGAAGAGTGATTACAAAATTTGGTAAGGACAGATTCTATGCTCTCTTTTCTCCCTGCTCTTGATTATAAACTGATAAGAACAGATGCTACTCCTCTCTCTTTTCCTTCCCATTCCAGTTTCTTATGAAACAGATTTCTTACACTTGATTAAAGGATTGGTTCATTTATCCTAACGCAGAATATTTCTGTGGAATGTTAGATACTGCTCTTCTCTTTCTAAATGCCCCTATCTTCTCTATTGTACCTTAAGCAAGCTGTAGCTTGTTCTTGTGGTATTCTGAGACCTGCTTCTTCAGGTTTTGCCTCCTCCTCCTTGCTGCCTTGCTTGCTTCTCAGCTCTCTAACTCTTGCCCCTTTGATTTGGTGCTGTTTTTGTTTGGTTTGAGATGAGAATGAAGCTCTTTTGGTCCTATTTATAGGTGTTTGGGGGCTGGTGTGCTGGGATTTCGAAAATGGCTGGTCTTGACACCTAATGGGTGACTCATCTCTTGGTTTGGTGAGTGAGCTGCTTGCTTGGCAGCCTCTAGCTGATCCTCATCTCTTTCCCAAGCTGGAGGTGGCAAGGGCAATGCCACCAGCTGCTTGGCATGGTCCACTCCCCTTGGACAGCACTTTAAGGGTTTTGGAAGGTTGCCTAGTATGGAAACTGTCGGCTGTTGCAAGGTTTAGCATTTTGGCTGTTCTAGGTTTGCTGGATTCCTCCTTGAAAGCAAACCTAACTCATTTAAACTTAATTGGTGGCCTAAATCATGGAGATTAGTCTAAACATGGATGGATTAGCTTATGGGACTCAATGATTTGATGCCTCGATTAGTTGCCTACTGATGCCTTGTTGCCTATTCGAAATCAGTTGCCTAAAATTTTGGTTCAATTGTTGCCCTTAAGCTTGATTCAATTGTTGCCTTACACTGATGCCTTTGAGCTAATTTGTTCCATAAGCAATTGCTGATTCTTATTGAAACTAGGACTAGTTCCCTAGTTTCACAAGATTAATCTCCCAAACCAACATTGCATCTCCCCAGGAGATGCAAACATTTTGATCCTAACTACACACCCTTTTGTAGCTCCTTTTCTTTGTGCAGGTTAACGAATTGGAGAAGAGTTGAGGATGAGAAAGGATTTGAGAGAAGAATGAAGATATTAGCTAGGTTTTCTTCTTGTAGATATTTTTGTAATACTCATGGTTTGTAATGTTGAATCCTTTGCGAATCAATTCCTATACTTGTAATCGAATTATTTAAGTGTATTCATATACCTCTTTACAATACTCATGTATATGGATTTATTCTGTAACTGGTTAATCTCTCATGTATTGAATTGCTTTTGTATATATATATATGCATGTGAATCGTTTATCAGATAAGAAATTTTTAAATTTTTCTCAAATTTTGACATGCATGAATGAAATGGATGGATTCAATCACCAGATCCTACTGTTTAGGTTTTAGAAAACACGGGTTCTCACAGTGTGCATGCTCTAACATGATGAATATCTATGATTTTTTTGAGATGCACAAATACCTAAACCCTAAACTCATGTATCCACATGTGCATGTACATTTGCTTTTTCCTATAATTTATTAGTAGACATTCTATATTATACTTTTATCCCGGTATAAAGTTTGTGTTTTACAATTACAAAGTCTCTTTTTCTGCACTAGTAGAAAGCCTATATTATATGAATAGAAAGTTGTGATTTCCGAGAAAGGTCATATTTGAGTAAAAAATTTGAAGTTTCCGAGTAGAAAGTTCATGGTTTCATAATAGGAGTTTATGGTTACTGAGTAGAAGATTTGTATTATCGAAGTAAAAGAATTTGTGGTTTTCAAGTGAGAAGGTCGTATTACTCAAGAAGAAAATTAGAAGTTTCAAATAGAAAGGTTGATATTTTGAGCAGAAAGTTTGAAGTTTTTGAGTATAAAGTTTATGTTACCAGACTAGAAAGTTTTTTGACTTAGGAGTACTATTTCTACCGAAAAAAATATTCACGAAACAATAGGAAAACTAAATAAAATTGGGCCATGTTGAGTGTCTCGTGGAAGTAGTTATCTTTTTATTTCATTTTTTATTCAAACTGATGTTTGTGACTCTTTAAAACATAAAGACTGACCTAAACAAAATAGCAAAAGCCAATTGAATTAAGTACATTAGTCGCTGACACGTGCGTTCGCACGGGCTAGTTTTTATGTTTTACGGTTTTGTTAGTTATTAAACATTGCTATTGTCTTCTTTAAGCTTGATTGGAATATAGGAATTGAAAAATGAAATAATGTAGGAACCAACTACAAATATATATTAGATGTAAAACATGACGAATATAGTAAACATACTTACATATGTAATTGGAAAATCACATAAATTTCTAATAAGTATCTTTGATTCTACGTACGTTGCTTTGTCAAATTTATGTTGATTAAACAAACCATAAGACATGAGGACACCTGTAGATGAAGGAACAGGAAGCGTGCATGCCAATATATTATTTGGACTTTTTTTGCGAGGAATATTATTTGGACTTCGCATGCATGTCAACCTAATTGATTACTTTTGGTGTGATAATCATTGTTTCTAAGCAGCACATAATACGTGGATGGCTGAGATTCACAGTCTTGCAGGGCTTGAGCACGTATTACACACCGAGATAGAATTAAGCAGTGTCACGCCCAGTTTTTCCTGAATTTGACTTCAAGCATAACATCGCATGTACCTAGGGCATTTACGATAACCAAAGACTCAATGCACTGAAAACCCGCACACACGCACTCCAGTCAGGTAAAACCCTAATACGGCAAATACCATAACACGACACACGCACCGTATACATCGGAGCACCCGTGGTACCTCACCACCAAGTAGCCCTAAGCCGAGACGGATGACCTACCGAGAGTCTGTATACCCTCCACCTCTTGCCGCACCCCGGAACCCTAGTTCCAGCCCTTGATTTTCCCCCCTCTTATTTAACCCATTATTCCCTAAAAACCCTAATCGCGAGATCTACCGTTCCTCGGCTTGCCCAAAAATTCTGGAATAAATTGTGGGACAACCTAACAAAATACTTAACTCAGTTATGGCATAAAATAATAGGGTCCAATTCTAAAATATTCGTTTACGAAATCAAATAACTTTAGGATTAAAACCAGCATCTAACTACAGCCCATTAAAATAAGTTTCCGAAAAGTTATAATAAATTACCACGACAATCCTTATAATCCCAAGAGTCCAAATATACAAAAACGAGGGCAAGCCTAGTTCAAAAAAAAATCTGAAATAAACAATGCCGAGCACCGTCGTCAAAATACTTCAATGCAGGAACCCGTGAGTAAACCCTAACCAACATATACTGAAAACCTCGTGGAACATTTTACCATCTTCACCCACCCACCTAATCTCTTTAAACCCTCGGGCCAACCCCATGAGATGTCCTCTCCATTTAAAGCTTAGTATGGGCACGTCAAGGCAAACTTGGCATTCGAGTCACGTAGACGAATCCGATTCTTTTTCGGTGCCTAACTTCCATGTTCCTTTGGTCACATCTCCTAGTATTTTGTGTTGCATGGCAAGCCACCAGGACACTCCTTATTGACCCCTCTGATCCATCCCTATCTCTCAGTGTATGCAAGGCGTGTGGGCAAACTCAAGAATTCCTGCCTAACCCTACTGTACTCGCAGTCCATGCCCTTTGACACGTTTGGACTCAGCCCGAGCCCTTCGGCCATGTCCTGTCACCGGTCCCGTGGGGATACAATCGCCCGGGGCGCGCCCACCGCTCAGCCCCCATGCCGGCCGCGGGCATCAGCTTGCCACCCACTGGATTCCCGCGCCGTGCGTCGCTTGGAGCTACGGCCACCGCGCCACCGTGCCATCAATGTCCGGCCACCTTCTGTAGCCACAGCTCCACCCCAAACAACTCCGGTCCCATTCCATTGCTGACGAGGCAACAGCCGTACTGCGTCGCCCGCCGTCCTCGCCACGCTACCTCTCGTGCCGCGGCGGTCCCCCATTCCCCTGTGGCCACAGTGTCGATTCTCTCCCCGGCGATGTCCCATCCCAAGTCCAGCGAGCTCCACAGCGGCCATGGCCAGCTCAGTCCCGTCGCTGGCCTTGTAGCGGAATAGAGACCTCCGCTCCTCCAGCTCGCCGCACTGCCTATTTAGGAGGTACCCGAGCACTCCTTCCCAAGCAAAACCCCAAATCTCCCTCAAGCTCAACTCACCTCAAGCACGGCCTTAGTCTTTGCTTCTCGGCCAAGCCCTTTCGCCGCCCCTGTCGTAGCTGAATCTTCACCAGAGCCGACCCTGTAGCATACCCAAGCAATGCCAGCGAGCTCAGTAGCAGCAGCCGAGCCGGATTCCCCCATCTTCGCTCCCTGATCCCACTAGAACCCTAGGCACCACCGGCTGCCGACCGTCCTAACCGCCGCGCCGCCAGCTCTAGCTCGAGTCAACTGTCGGAGTGCCCAACCACCGGTAAAGTCGGCAGTGTTGCTGCCGAACAGGTAAGGCCGGGCGCAAAGGCCCAGTAACCGCTCAGCCCGTCCGACTCCAGCGGCAACGCCCTTGCCGTTTCCGTTTCCATCGCCAGGAGACGTACTTCCTTCTCTGCAGTAGGCGTATTTCTCAATTAAAAACCAGTTCTGAGCATTCTGAGACTGAGCCTGGAATCATTAGGATAATTCCAATCTTTGGGTTCAAATACATCTTCAAAAATTCAAAACCTTTCAAATGGAATCAGTGCAAGTTAAAATAGGGTTGCTAGTTAAAACCGTTTCTCTCTTTTCAAAATCAGCATATATATATACCATGTATATGTTGTTGTTAGAACAATCTTAGAACAAGTTTATCACCCTAACCAGAGTCCCTACATGTCGCTAATAATCGGTATCCCTTAAAATAGATGTCTTTTTTTATTTTTCAAATGGCGTGTTCTCTTTGATCTAGGGCATCGTCATTTTATGTGACGTGCATGCGTATACCAAACCCCCAATTATTACTTATGGTCATAATCTCAAACTTTGGAAACTTCGGAGCCTTACCATTAGTGTGAACCTCTATATACTCCTCCTAGTATTCGTCCTGAGTTATCCTTAAGCCTAGCAACTCTTAAAGTGGAACGGCGACCTTCCTTCTAAAACCCTAAACCTTAATCCCACTAAACCAAGCTCAAAACTGATATCTACATAATGGCATCTCTCTCTTGATCATGCATATCATCTAGCTTTATTGGAGTTGTTTGGATTTCTTCTTATTCGGTGTTCTTTCGGCGCGTAGTTGACGGAGCGACGTACGTGCGCCAGGAGGACCCGGCATCACCCCCGTGTTCGGAGTAGGAGCAAGAACTGCCAGGCAAGCATCCCCGCTTTGATCATGATTGAAATCCCATAGGTGCAAAGTTATGTATATTTTGTTTGCGAACCCTGCATGCTATGTGAGTAATACCGATATTTTATGTAGAAATAGTTATACCTATTAGTTGCACGATACCTAGGTCTGAATATCCCACATTGTAACCCTAGGTATATTTATCAGTTGTTTCACGACCGTTCAAATAATTAAGGCTATAGGTGTTAACCCCGCTTAGCCCTGCTATAGTTGAAAAACCAAAATTTGAAACAAGTTTTATAAAACCCGTTGGGATATGGGAAACAAAACCCTCAGGTAGCATGTGCTGTCCGAGGTGGCTTTTAAAGGAAAGGATTGTCAAAACCCATAATAAAAGAGGAGATGAATTCGATTCGGGTAGGAATGATAAGAGATGTTCGGGGATGTAGAGCATCGGATGGAGCCATGTTCGTCCGGGACGACATGGGGTCGGAAGAGGGAGTCCTACTCGAATCAGTTAAGGACCGAGTCTAAGTGCCGCTAAACTGGTTCCTTACCGTACGTCCACATGTCCTTTATGGGAAGGACTTGGCTTAGTACCCCGGCAAATATTAGGGTTTGGACCCGCGGGAAGTAGAAAGCATGTGCTAGGTGTTTAAAGTCCTAGAGATCCACCTACGTCGGGCGTTTGGGTGTTGATGCGACACAAAGGTGGGGAGTCCCACTTTTGGTCCGGGACGCAAAAGTTGAGTCAACCACCTATCAGGTCCAACTCTGGTATGGAAGCGGGCGAAGGTCTCGTTGTAACCACCCTGCCAATACACTTCGTTTAGTGTATCTGTTAGCGCTCGGCAACAAGGGTGAATTTACATCTTGTGGGTAAAGCCGTACAATCTCTGCAGAGTGTTAAAAACTATTCGAATAGTCGCGTCCTCGATTATGGACATGAACTGGCAAGGCCACACACTGGTTAGACTAAGTTTTGTTTGCAAAAGTTTGGGAAAGGGATTAAGGACGTGGGTATGATGTACCCACAGAGTGCAATTTATGCTACACGGCTGGTAGCAAGGAATTGCTGGAAGAGGCGCCAGTCGTGCTATCCGAGATAACACGGGCTGGGCGCGTATGAGACTCGCTGTACTATCCAGAGTAGTGCAAGCTGAGCATTAGGTAGAGAAGCTGGACATACTGCCTGGGGTAGTATGGTCTGGGCTGTCTCGATGATCGAAAGAAAAGAGGTAGCCGGGCCTACCTCAAGAGAATTCTTTTCGTTTTACTTTAAACAGTTTTACTAAATTGCCTTGAACCTACTATTCGTGTATTTAAATTAAGAACTTACTTTTCCGCCCAACAACCAACTTAGGGTAGAGCTACTCCTCGATATATTCCCCGCATGAAATATTACCGTATACTCTTTTCCTGTGGGGATAGCTTGCGAGTACATTCAATGTACTCACCTGGCTTGTTGATTTGGCCAGAAGAAGAAGAAGAAGAATTCAGCTTCGACGAGGAAGATACCGACTTCGAAGGTTAGGGCGCTTTCCCCAGTCAGTTGCCTGAGGGTTTGGCATATTGATGGGTCTATCTACGTATCTTTTATGTATTTCCGCTGCAAGACTTTGAATTCGGCCAATAGGCCATATTATGTTAAAAACTCTAAATGGCTTGTATTGTAAAATATTCGGTAATGTATAACGACGTATCAAGTTCTTGTGTGTGCCGGCTACTGATCCAGGGACCGGTACAGTAATCACAGGAGCGTTTCCGGCCTTAAAACCGGAGGCGCCACAAGCAGGTTCATGCAGAATTAAAACTACACTCTAGACATTCAAAAAGAGGATCTGGATTTGACATGCGATAGTAAACATAGACAATATATGATTGGATTCAATTCGATTCAAACATGAGCTGCTCATCTCAACCGCAGCGACACAAACGTAAAAAAAATAGTTTGAGGGAAGATATCATAGGCCTTGAAACTAGGCGCTCGAGGGACTTCTGCGTAAGTGTTATTTGTTTGCTTTATGCTAGTGACAAAGTTTCTACCTAATACGACACATATATATCTATGAAAAAATCTGACCACCTTTTTGGTGGGACCGAGTTATAATGGTTCAGATTACCTAAAATAATAGTCTTTGCTTATTACTATTCATGGTTCAAATAAGAGTCTTTGCTTATTACTATTCACGGTTTAGATTGACAAAATAAGAGTATTTGCTTATTACTATTCCTATAAAATATCATATCAGAGAAATTGCAATCATATGGAGTCTCATTTAATCTAGACCGTTATAACTCGGACCCATATAGATGAATAGCTAGATATTTTTCTTTTTTCTCGATTAACGTGAAAATTTTTAGAGAGTCTATAATTAATATAGTAATAGATAGATAGATAGATGAACCACCAAGAAGACTAATGTTTGCTATGGTGACAAAAACGAAAGCCAGGGCACACGCCAGGTTGTCCAAACACAGCACTAATTTTTTCCCTAGACTTAATTTTCCCAATGTAAATTTTCTTACAGCTAGCCAACGGGGGTAGTTTCCTGTTTATATGTATTTATTCATCACCACTCCTAGAACAAAATAAATGTTAGATTCCTTTTATTTGTTGAGTTTTTGATTCCTCTGCGTGATACTTTCCAGAAAATGGAGCTTGAAAAACAAGCAACTACACGATACGATTGTATCACGCATTCTCACTATTGCTTGCTACAGTGCTACAATCTTGTTTTTGGCACAAAGGAACATGGGCAAGTTGCCTGTTTAAGTCAACAAATATGAAAAGGATAAAAGGAAGTAATCAAAAGGTGTTATAGATCAGCACCTTTCATCTTCTACTTGCTCCAGGGAAGATGATACTAATTAACAGTGTAAACGATTCCACTCACTCTTTGTACGTTGGTTAACCAGCGGTCAACAGCTTATGAATTTTCGTATGCTTATATCACACTAACATGATTAATTGGGTAGGACGACCAGAAAGCACATTCTGAGACTACTTCGGTGGTATGCTATAGTGAACCGAACCCCATATGGATCGCTGGAAAACAACTGTACTTAAATTTGAGCGATTACTTATTCAAAAAAGATAGAAGCTCCATTTAGGTAGGTATGGAACACGATGTTAGTGGGCTTCTCTCTCCAATACTGAACATCCAAAAACTTCAAGTACTAGGATTTGCTAAAGCACCCAGAACGAAATAAACTATGGCCAAATAAATAAATGGCTCTTGCTCAATACCTTTACCCAAATCTAACAACACAAGTATCAGAATTTCAGAAGTATGGTTTCCGGGTACTAATTGGCCAACTAATTCAAACAATCTCTCGTTGTTGACAACATTGTATAATATATTTTTTAGAGTCGTATAATATTTTTTTAGAGTCAGTATATTTTAATTTGTTGACAAACAAAGCAAGAAGCCTGGAAAGGCATACCTATTCAAGCAAAAGTTGAATGGATCCGACGGATTGTCCACATAAGCCACATGGTCCACTCCCCCAACCAGCTCCACATGCTTCTTCACTGGAGAACCGTCGCCCACCTCACCGTCGACCGGCAAAGATGTAAAGCCAAGGAAAAATGGCACAAATAGCCCCCCGACCACGGTCAATGGCATTTTTAGCCCGGCGACGAACGCAAAAACAGAATTGACTCCGCGACGGGCTGGATAGGCGCCACGTGCCCGCTATCGCACCCGGTGGCCGCGACACGCTCCTGTCACGCTGGGCCGGCGCGACAGCAGCCCTATCGCGCCTATGGGCCGCGACAGCCCGCTATTGTGCCCGTGGGCCGCGATGCCAGGCCTATCACGCCCGTGGGTCGCGACACCAGGGCGACCCATTTTGTCGCGCGCCTCGTCCTCCTGTCGCGGACTGCGAGCGCAGTACGTAAAATTTTTAGCACTGTAGCAAGGTGTCGTGGTACTATAGCGCGACATGTGTACTGTAGCAGAAATTTTTTTTTACCTCATATCACGCTCGGAATTTTTGAGCAGAGGTCTGGGAAGCCAGACAGGCCCGCTCTCGCGGCCGGAACGCGCGAGCAGAGAGCTTTCGCGGAATGCGCGATAGCTCCCCTGTCGCGGCCCCAGAGCGCGACAGGTGACTATCGCGGAGGGCGGGCGCGAAATATGCCACGTATCGTTTGTCCAGACTATCGCGGTGTTATTTTTGGCATTGCCATGCGAGAGGGCTAGTTTTGGCGTTGACGCCGGTCCGAAGGCTAAATCTGCCATTTTTCCGTAAAGCCAATGCCACTAACATTTGCATAAGGCGACATCTGGCTGTTCGTCGCCCTGCTGCTACACCCGGTCGAGCACGACTTGTCGCTCCCGACTCTCATGGCTGACGGCGATGGGCTCCACGGCTGCGCCACGTCCGTCCGCCTGGCACTACAAGATGGTTAATTTTACCAAGCATTTTAATATGCCTTCTTTGATCAGAAAAATGCCTCAAAAACTATTTAAAGGCAATTTAAAAAGAAGTTGAGGTAGAGAAAAGTCATACAAGGCAATTCTAAAAAACACCTCCAAAAACCTATATTTCGTGGCGTTTTTGGAAAACGCCTCCAAAACCCAGTGCGTTCTACGGAAAAAACGCCTTAAAAAGGCTCGCGTGCCAAAACAGTTATCAAGTTACACGGACCCAACCCCCACATTCTCGATGCACCCAGGGCCCAACTTTATCTCTATTGGGCCGGGCCCAATCACGACCTACACGCAGCAATACTGTTTCTCCCGCGTGATACTTTACTATTTCTCCCGCGCGATACTTACCGGCTGACTAGCTCTTTACATGAATCCCACAGATCATCTTTTAAAGAGGCGAAAAGTCACTTCGCTGAGCGGTATGGGACTAGCAAATTGATTTACGCATTTCCAGCAGGCTCACGACCGAAATGCCAGCCCGCCCACTCTGACCCACGGACTAAAAAAATTATTTCCTTGTTACAGCAAGTTTCGTTGTAACAAGTTTCGAACCCAAGACCTGCCGTCCAAGTCCCGAGCTCCAGGACCAGTGGGCTAGGAAGGTAGCTGTGTTAGAGCCAGGAAACAAACACATATATATTAGTAGATCCAGTTTGAGGCGATTTTGATAAAACACCTCATAATCTCCATCCATTCTGAGACAATTTTAAAAAAACGCCTCGAAAACTCTACCCATTTTGAGGCGTTTTCATAAAACGCCTCAAATTTCCATCCAATTTGAGGTGATTTTGAATAATGCCTCAAAACTTAGTCCATTTTGAGGCGTTTTATCAAAATTGCCTTTAAAAAATCATAATTAAGGCATTTTGTAAAAACGCCTCCACCAAATTGCCTTTAAATGTAGTACGTGTTATAGTGTGGCTGACTCCTCCTCCAGCTATCGCTTGAAACAGTAGTTACAGACCTTGATCCGCTCACTAACCTCCCACGCGGCATCCCCCGATGTGCACTGCACGGAGTTGGCCATGCACCGGGCGCAGAACACGCGGCAGCAGTGGTGGCAGTGGTGGCGTCAATTTAGGATGGTGAACTGCGCTTGCAGTCATGTGGCACCAACAGCTGTGCTGCAGGTGGTGTTCATTGACGGCAAGCGAAGTGTTGACCTAGGGACCGTCACGGTGCAGCTGTCGCTGGGGTCCGCAAACTCCAAGCCGTAGTGGCCGACTAGGTGGGCGTCTCATCACAGCAGATCTCGGCGTGCTTCGCACGGCCCAGCCATGTTGGCACCTAGCTAATCTATCCAAAGAATCGCAAGAACACACAAGGAATTTGGGGAATCAATCCATCTATCGTATTGGTTCTATTGCTTCCGTAGCAGTGGCCAAGCCGTTTAGTTCTTCCCTGTCTTCCTCTCCCGTTCTATCTCCTCTTTATACTCGTTACAAGGCTCTCTCAGTGAGCCCACTCACGGCCTGCAAACCGTTTATTGGGTTGTCGTATACGCTTGTCAGCAGCGAGTACTCCTGGGCCTCCATCTGCCGGGACTTCGGTATCCTGATGACCAGACGTGGATGGTGGGCTGCTAACAATCCTCCCTCCTTGAGAACCGGCTTGCCCCCAAGCCGGTGCACGCGGAAAACATTGTCGCAGAGCCTCCGCGTCCTCCTAAGTGGCTAGGTCCTCAGACATGCCAGACCACTGAACAAGCACTTGAGAAATGGAAGAAGCACCCTTCGAACGCAGGCGATGCTGAAGCACGCACACAGGAAATTGATTAGTAGCAGAAGGTGTAGGCAACGATGGTAATACCTGGTGGGTGGCACCCACAGCCTTCTTCAGCTAGGAAACGTGAATCACAGGATGGATCTTGCTCTCTGGTGGCAAGCGGAGCCGGTATGTTACGGCACCCACCCTCTCTAGCACTTCAAACGGCCCATAGAACTTGAAGCAGAGTTTATGATTGGAACGTGGAGCAATGGAGGACTAAACATACGGCTGCAGCTTCAGGAACACCATGTCACCGATGGCGAATTCGCATGCCCAAAATGCCGTCGTAGCCCCCAATAGCTAACACCTTGAAATCAGACTGAAAAGTGTAGCCTGCACAGCTCCAAGCACAGGATGGAATGTGGGAATTGACTGAGAGCATTGCACCATCAGCCACTTTCACTTGCAACGGCCGCTTGAGGGAATGAACACCCTCACACAGAGCTGCACAGGAGGCACTCAAGAAGGAGGTGGTACGGCCGGAATCAATGAGAAATAGCACCGCCCTATGCTGAAGAAGAACTTCAATTTTCAGAGAATGAGGAGACTCTGAACTAGTCAGAGCTGCACATGAGATTGCCAGCACTTCCACATCAGTATCGCCCAGCACGGACCCCGAATCCTGAAGATGAAATAAATCCACTAATTCTTGCCCCCACATGTAATTGCACAATAGACTTGCACTGATGCTCACGGCTCCAGCATTCACCACACGTAAAGCAGAGGCCCCGAGCACGACGATACGCACGAAGAGCTGCCATTTCTCATCAGTCGGACCCAGACGCCCAGTGGGCACACGTCCTTTGTCTTCTACCAGCGGCTGTAGTGGGGGTCGAGGTTGTGGCAGCGGGGGAGGTGGCAGAGAAAGCGCCCGCTGGGAGATGGAAGCAGTTGCTGAGACTAGAGCAGATGGACGAGAATTGATGGGATTTCTGTCGTCGTCCAATTCCTCCTGTAGCAGGGCCAGAGAATATGCGGTATCCAAGTCAGCAGGACGTTGCAGCGCAACTAAGGCACGCACAACCGGTTTAAGACCATCCAAAAATCTGGTGGTGAAATGAATAGGTGGTGTGTCCCCCTTGTATGCTGATAGCTGATCAACCAGTTCCGCAAAATGCTCAACGTAATCCAGCACTGTGCCAGTTTGAGAGATGTGAAATAGCTGGCGGAGAAGAGCCTGATGCTGATTGCGACCAAAACGATTACACAGCCAAGCACAGAAATCATCCCACGACGCATGTACCAGGCGCTGCTGCATTGATTGCAGCCAGCGGGCAGCTGCGCCCTCAAACTGCATAGAAGCCACCGCAATCCAAAGGGAAGGATGTGTGCCAAACATAGCAAAATAATCTTCACAGCGTTGTTGCCACAGCTTCGGATTGTGCCCATCAAAACGGGGGAAATCCACTTTTGGAATCGTGCCGTGCCCCAAACCCGAAGACAGCTCCCCACGAGAAAAAGAGGGAAGAAGATGCCCACGCGCTCCGCGGACAGGAGGTGGAACATAGGTGGTGAATGGCCCTTGTCCGTTTCCCCGGCGATGATTGCTCTCGCCGTACGCATCGGGGCCGACCTCGCCATCCGACGGCAACTTGGTGGTCAGCGTCGCCTTGGAAGCAGGAGAGTGGTGGACATGCGATCCATCTGCAAACGAATCTCCCCCAGATCTGTGCGAAGCTCCCCGATGGCGGTGTCATACCGCTCCACTGTCTCCTTCCGATGTGTGTCGAACGCGTTGGTGAAGGATGCCTGGATGGCGTCGAACAACTCCTGATTGGAGCAATTTTCGAGCGCCATCGCACGAGCTCAAGCAGCGAATCACGTATGGTGGTGATGGACGAGCTCCAGGACTAGGGCTCTGATACTAGATTGTTAGCGCCTAGCTAATCTATCCGAAGAATCGCAAGAACACACAAGGAATTTGGGGAATCAATCCCTCTATCGTATTGGTTCTATTGCTTCCATAGCAGCGGCCAAGCCGTTTAGTTCTTCCCTGTCTTCCTCTCCCGTTCTATCACCTCTTTATACTTGTTACAAGGCTCTCTCAGCGAGCCCACTCACGGCTTGCAAACCGTTTACTGGGTTGTCATATACGCTTGTCAGCAGCGAGTACTCCTGGGCCTCCATCTACCGGGACTTCGGTATCCTGATGACTAGACGTGGACGGTGGGCTGCTAACACGCCACTTGCCACTCCACAAGGGGACCGACCGCGCCGCCGCCATTCTGCGTGATTGCTCCAGGTGCAACGTCCTCGCTGCGCTCCGCAGGTCCCGGCGCGGGAGAAAGGCCGGCTGCACGCCCCTTGGAGCCGCCGATGCCGGAGAGGACCATTCTGAAGCGCCTCCCACCGACGGATCTGGCGTTCCTGGCCACGGCGGCATCCCCCGCGGTGCCGATGATGTTCAGGTCCTGGGACTACGAGGCGCAGCTGCAAGAACTGCAGCAGCAGCACGAGTGGTACCTCATGAGCATGGGGGAGCGAGAGAGTAGGAGAAGGAGGCCAGGCGCCGAAGCAGCCCCCCCCCCTCCTCTCCCCTCCACCTTTCTGACAAATCACATCCTCCATAACATAGAACAGATCAAAAGCAATTAACATTCACAGCAATATAGGTATGGGTCCAGTGTCCAAACCCCTAATCCACCAAATTGGTCCATATAAAACAAGGATTCAACATGTATGTATCCGCTTATAGCAACACCACCCCCTACACCTCACCCCTCTCTCACTCTGGAAAAATAATCGCAGAAACAAATCCAACCCGTCGAAGAACTACCATCTGCATCAAACGCTCCTTCACTCTCACCTCCCCACAAAATCAAATCGAGGAAAAAGATCACAAAAATCCCCTCGATGTCAGATACAACCTTCAAAATCCACATTTCATTCAACGGTAAGTTCCAGTTAGTGAACAACCTGACAAGGTACATTTCTGAACCTCCCTCGTTGTTGTTGATACCACCTTCAGAATTTTCCTTGTTTAAGATGGTAACCTCCAGGTCTAATATACAGAGTCAATAGAATTACTACTGACATCGCAGGGTGGCTTCAGCAATCAACATCCCTGCATGAGCAGCAGCCAAGGCAATGACATCTTATCTTCTCAACCTGTTCGAGCCCTTGAAGGCGTCGGATCACTCATTCCAGTAAGCAGGAGTTGCCCTGTTGCAAGGGGTTTCTAAAAATATGGCGAGTCTCTGTACCTTGCATATACTAGCAAATCTAGGCCTCTAGGCCTTCCTCTGCTATTCTTCAATCCTCGATGAATCTTCTCGACCAAGTTAATATCAAGCCTTTTGGCCACACTGTGTATGTTGTTATTTAGCCCTAAATTACCTCGGGACATATGTAGCCGACAATGACAAGGTGCATCTCCTCTCCGTCAAAGTCCTCACCGAAATCATGAAGCAACCATGGTCCCTTCCTGAAATCAGTGCCTTTTAGGACGGATCCCGTGACTGCCTCTAACGAATGCCACGCGATATGTTCCAGCAGTTCACCGGCCACTCTACAGGATATGAGAAAAGAAAGAAAGATGCAAAATAACAGATTACCCCTGTCAGAAATTGTATGTACTGTCCGAAATTGTACAGAAACAAATAATGCAATACCATGCCAGTGCCACACAAAGAAAACGAAAACAAAAGGATATCATCGCTCAAGTTTCAGGTGCTCACAGTCCACTAGTGCACACTAAGTTCTCAGATACTCACAGTCCACTTATGCACAACAAGTAACAGAGTCGCTGCGAAAAGATGCAGTTACCTTCGCCATGCATAGAAAAAAGATAGCACCACTTCAAAAGCTAGTAACTTTTGCAAGCTTCCGAATAGATACCACCTTCACAATCCACACTCCCTTCAATGGTATGTGAAGTTCCAGTTAACTAGCAATCTGACAAGATACAACTGTGACCCTCCATCCTTGTTGATACCATATTCACAATTTTCCCTGTATAGAATGGTAACCTCCAAGTCTCCATTATATACAGAGAATTACTACTGCCACTGTAGGGGCGCTTCAGCAATAAACATATATCCCTGCTTGAGCTGCAGCCAAGGCAATGGAATCCATCTTTTCTGCATCAATGACAGTTTGTCCTTCTCTGATACAGAGAGTTTGTACACCCCTGTTGTGTGCTCTGACTGTACGTCTGGAGAGTATTCCGCAGGTAGGTTAGCTACAAGACAAATATAAAACTATCAGTGATCAAGAAGGAATACAGAGTGTACTAGTATCCAAAAAGCAAAAATGAACTGGTCGAGTTTTACTTCGATGGGATGTACTAAAAAAATAACCAACAAAACAAATATGAGTAAAATCATGGAAGTAAAAAAATTTACGAAGTATAAGAGACTGTGAAATTAGTAGCAAAATGGTGGTGTATCCTCAGGCCAACTAAACCAAAATCAGAGATGGGTGGGTTTTTGGGGCCTGGCCGGGGGCGGGGGCACAGGCACCAATTTATCCAAGGTGCAATGAAGCTGGCGTCAGGAGTTGCTTATTTGCTATGCGGAACTGGTTATTCTACATCATTTTTATAAAGCTTGTCTAATAATTAGGTGGATGGATGCATATAAAGCCTAAGTGATTCTTTAAAAGCCTCTTTGGAATGCAGGATTGAAAAATGTAATAATAGAAAAACCACAGGAATACAATAAGAATGCATGTGCAAAAAAGGGGACTATGAGACACAAGAAAATTCCATACATGATCATTTGGATGGGTTGCAAAAAAACACAGGAATTTGCCTCAATCCTACACGAACAACAAAGAAAATAAGGTTCAAGTGGATTCTTTTTTCTAGTTGTCCTATGGAATTGACACAAATGGCAAATTTCCTTTCCTTTTCCTATGCCCCAAACTTTTGTTCCGAAGGGATGAGTAGTGCACAATCCTATGGATTGTGAAATCCTATGTTTGTCCTAAAAAATCCTTTGATCCAAAGAAGGCCTAAGTAGACCTACTTTTCTGCAGAAAAAGAAAAAGGAAAAAAAAGAGTACATCTACGAAAGATGCCTCGTCAATTTATCATGAACATCAAGGTACAAGTCTGAATATGATTGCAGAAACTAAGAATATCTAAGTAACAATCATTTTAGGTTGGTGCTTGCAAACCATCATGAAAGCATGATGTATCGATCCTAGGATGTCAGCGACACTTCAATTTCAGATCGGTGAAGTCGGTTGCATGTACATATGAAGAACTGCCGAGCAGATTACCTTCTTCTAGTGTTTTTTTTGTTGTGTTGGAGTTTCAGCAACAGCTTCTACGGTTGTGCGAATGGGGGTTTAGGCAAATTTTTTATTCTGGACAACATTAGTAGATCTGGGAGTAAATCTGCAAGGAAGCAAAACACAATCAGCAAAATATAGTGGCACAGAGCAAACTCCATGTCTAGCTTATCAAATAATTGGATTTAAAATGTAAAAATTTATTCCACAGACCTTTTATTAACTCCTTCAGGACTTCCAACCTTTCTGACAGCCCCAATACCCACAGCCAGGAATAGCGTATTTCCAAGATTTTGGATCCCTCAATTTAGGCCCTAAAGAAGGAAGATGATGTAAGAACTAACTGCATCCAAGTCATGACTCAAACTGAATAGCTTCTTGAAAATTAAACTGGAAGGCAATGATTTAAAGTAAATGAGTTATATCCAAGAGAAGAAGAAAAGTTGCAAGGTACCGATGGTCACCAAGTTATAGAACAATATGAAACAACTTGGATGTAACACATTTGCTATCGTAAGTAATGTTAATAAGACAAGTCAAAACACGAGTGTACTGCTCGTGCTGAAGGCAAACCGCCCCAACCACGTGCTGATCCTACTCAACACGTGCTTTCCGCCGCCGTTTCCTCGTCACGCGCCGCCGTAAGAGGTTCGCCGGAATCCTAATCCTGATTTCTATTTTGTTACTTTATTTATTTTTGAGTCGAATTTTCCCGAGTTGGAAGTTTGCATAATGCTTGGTGAAAATTGTATTCGTGTTAAAAGTGTTACGAAATTAAAATCTCACGACTTGAAAGTTGACCAAGAAATCAAATGAAAGTGGGCAATTTTGAATATGAAGTTTAGGAAAAAAGATGGAGGGAGGCAGGGAAGAAGATGATGGCATGAACATTTTTGGGAGGTTATCAAACTCACAAACGACCTCAACTGTCGTCCCGTGGGGAAAATTATGCACATGCATCTCAAAACATAAGAAAATTCTATTGACAAAAATGAATTCAAAGTACAATAAAAAAACGTGTTCCAAATGACAAAATTCAAGGGAAGGTGAATAAATTTAAAGCATAGGCCGCGTGCGTGGATTCCTAGCATAATGTGCAAGGGAAAAAGAAACAAAAAGAAGGAAAATAAATTCAAAGTACCTTCCCGAGGATTGCTTGAATGGGCATGCGAAAGATCCTTGTATTCAATGCTATCCAGCCATTGGCGGCGTTCATAAAGTGGCTTCATATTTATAGCTGGGCAATAACGAATTTCAAGAGACCGATAGGGTGAGTAGCTCCCGCGACCACATGGTAATGATTCCAGACGTTTGCAGCCACTAACATAGAGGGTTTCTAATGACGGCATGTCTCCCAAACAATCCAGCGACTCCAACATATTGCAGTTATCAATAGCTAAATGCTTGAGTGCATCCAGCTGTCCTGATAAGGAATATAACTTATCACAGTCTACAAGATATAGTGTCCTAAGGGACGGTGGTAGGTGTGGAAGTGCCACCAACTTATCACAACCGTCCAGGTCTAGAAATTCTAGACATGGTGGTAGAGAATCGTTTTTTGGTGATGTGGATTGCTCTGGCGTAGTTGCGGATGCAAGGTCATTGCAGTGTGTCGACGATATAAATGTATCAACTTGTTCCACCTGTACACTCTCTGACTTGGTATCCTCCTTCCTCAGTATGGACTCAAGACTAGTGCAACCAATAATATGAATACCTGTGAGAGACGGGGGAAGAACGAAGAGTTCAGTCAATCTTTCGCAATACCGTATTTGCAGTGTTTTAAGACGTGGCAGGAGCTGACCCTTGGCTCTAGCTGGGTCTCCTTTCACCTTTGTAGGGCCTATCAGATTATTGCATCCACGAATGGTCAATTTTTCAATAATACCAGACACAGAAACTCCTCCTCAGGCCAGTAGATGAGTGCATCACATGATTCAATTTTCAGATCCACAAGTTGTCCAAACCGTTTCCAAATCCCAATAGTTGACTGCGATGGACTTGAGCGGAAGAGAATATCACAGCCAGACAGCTTCATTTCTGAAAGAGATACTTCACAATCATCAAGCTGCAGTGTTGGTATTGCTTTCCTATCACTGACGTCCAGTTCTAACCTGTACAGTGTAGACATCTGTCTGGATTTAACTATTGATAAGGATAGATGTGCCTCTTCTTCTTTTAGCTCTACAACCTTGAGTTTTGGCGCTTTGGCTAGAGTTGCCAGCTTTGGGCAGCTCTTGATTTCAAGCTTCTCTAGAAAAGAAAATGTTAGCTCTACATCTGTTGCCACCCATCTCTCCAAGCAATTCAAACCATTTAATTTGAGTTCTTTTAGTGCTGGAAATGCTGCAGATGCTGCGTCGCTACATAGGAATTGCAATTTATCCAACCCTTCCAAATGAAGAACTTCAAGACCCCTCAAATGACAGAACAGAGGAAAATTCTCACACACTGTACAATGAACTAGGTGGAGCTCAGTCAAGTGTTGCAACAGACTAAGATCCGTCATCCATGTTGGTAATATAGTGCTTTTGTAAGAAACAATCCTTAGCATCAGTAGTCCACCATGAGGCTTAAGAGAATCTAGCACCGGCTTGTGACAATTTGGTACTGATTCCTCATGGCTGTCACCACTCCATTCAAGAGATAAATGTGTGAGTTTCTCTTTATTTCGAAGACTGGCTGCTCTTGCGTCATCTTCAGCCACATTCTCTAGGCCACATAACTGCAGTTCACCACCAAGGTTTAAGTTCTGCAATTCTCGAACAGTACAGCAACCAGGACTTGCACCAACCACAAAATATGTTAAAGTCTGTAGAGAAGCGAGCTGCCCAAGGTCCGGAGGCATACACTTCAATGATGTACACCCATCAGTGTAGAGGTGTCGGAGGCTTTTCATATATTTCATATCCTTCGGAAGTCGAACAAGACAGTAGCAACCAGAGAGGTTCAGTGTCTGTAGATTATACAATATACTAATTTCCTCAGGAAGTTCTCTGATATAACCGTTATGTGAGAGATCAAGATACCTCAGGTGCTGTAAATGCCTTGGTCTGAGTGGAAGTTCTTCCAATTGAAAGAGCTGTAGTACTCGTAGAGAACTGTGATTTGCTAAATGTGGCGCTGAGGCAGCAATAAAAAATTTCGGATATAACAACGTCTGGAGAGTTGGAGATTGTTTCTTCAGAAAATCATCCAAAAGAGTTCTGATTTGATGATATGATGAGAACACATGCCGAATAGGACCTGACAACAACTTCCTTTTATTGGGAATATCCACTATAGTGATACATTCTCTCCCCATAACAGATAGAGCAATGTCATGCATAAGATCATGTATCTTGCATATCCTTCTGTAACGAAGCTGCTTTGCTCCACACCTGTTGTTCGGAAGGGTTTGCTTCACATCCTGAAAGAATGACCTCCAAGTTAGCTCCTCGAAAATTTCTTCTCCTACCTTTTCAAGACGGTCTTCCTCCTGCAATGGTATGAATTCATGTGCCATCCATAGCTGGATTAAAGTTTCCACATCAATCTCATAGTCTTTGGGGAATATTGCACAAAAAGCAAAGCATTGCTTCATGTGTGATTGTAAGTCGTCATAGCTGAGCTTCAGTATAGGTAAAATTCCAGTCTTCTCATTGCAAATGTTGCTTTTGGTTAATACATCCTTCCATTCTTGCATGCTACTCCTGGTACTCAACATAGAGCCAAAGGCTTTGGCAGCTAAAGGAGTGCCAGCACATCTGTCCACAATCTTATCAACAATGCCATCTAGCTCATCACTGTTTGGCTTTTGCAAACTGAATGCTCTATTCTCAATCATTTCCTTCAGAAATACTTTATCTAGCTTTCCGAGATTATGGGCTTCACTTATACCCATGATCATAACTCGAGCTACTTCTGCATCACGAGTTGTCGTCAGTATTGCACTGCCCTTGTCGCCTTGCTTAAGGCAGGTCTTCAGTTTTCCCCACTTGTCAGCATCCCGGTTCCATACATCATCAAGCACAAGAAGATATCTCTTCCCAGTTACTTCTTTCTGGAGGTTCTGCAAAGCTTTTTCACGATCTTTCTCAGTGGTCTGACAGATGTTGCTTGCAATATTGGTAACATCAAAATCATCTGACACACAACACCACCTCTGGAGCTGGAAATATTCTTTGATTTCAGGGTCGTTGTATATGAGCTGCGCAAAGGTGGTCTTGCCCAGACCAGCTACTCCAACAATGGGAAGGACCATGAGATCCCTGTCGCTAGCCTGATCAAGCAATATCTGCACGATCTTTTTCTTCTCTTCATCTCTGGATCTGCTGACAATATCCTTCTCAGAGTCAACTATGATAGAATCCGTTTGCCGCCACTGCTTAGGTGGTGGTGGCTGCTGCATTTGTCTGAATCCAAAGGTGTTCATCTCTGCGACAAGAACCTCAATGCTTTGCACAATCCTGCACAGCTTCTTGCCCATCCTGTAACGGAACAAAATGGGGTTATGAGAAGGGAAGAGGCTTACAACATCAAAGCCGAGCTTCCTGTAGTGTCCCTTCTGCTTGGCCTCGCGCCGGAGTGCCTCATACTTGAACTCGTCAAAGACGTCAATCGCCTCATAGGCAACCGTCTTGAGGGCGTCCAGCCAAGGACGTACTCTAGGTCGACAAGCTCCCTCCTCCGCATCCTCTATGACTTCCAGGATGGCCGGCAGCCTGCGCTCCAGGATCTTGCGCTGGTCCTCCATGCCTTCCATCACCTTGTACTGGTCCAGAAGGTAGCTGGACGCCTTCTCCTTCACCATGGAGACCAGCGGCCCGACAACGAACTCAGCCATTGTTGCTCTCTGGTTTGCAACTCGTACAACACACGCAGAGAACACAGGAAACTCGACTGCAAGGGAGAGTTCAGAGGAGAAATGATCTAGGGGTGCGCTCTAGAGGAAATGGATGGGAAATGGATAGATAAGGGGCAGGTGAAGGAGTTTGATTGGTTGGTTGTGACTTAAAATATAAGATTCACGTGTTCGTTGCGTCATATTTTTTTTTGCCGTCTTAAACTATAACTAGTCATGGAATCATACATGTTATTAATTTATAACACATCAGTCATCAGATCAAAACTTAGGTAATACGGAGTACATTGATTTTGAATAGAACTGCTAAACATACTTTTGGCAAAATTGAATACAATGAAAATCAAACAAGTGATCTGCAATTTGGTATGTAAATCTGAGCGTTTTCGTCGAACCAAGAGGCTTTGTTATTGCCTCTATAAAACGGGCGGTATATGAAGTGGCTTTTCCTAAAACATGATTTGGCATCCAGAAAAGCTTGAAAGTAAGGAAAACGATGTGTGAACAACCAGACCAGGATTCGCATACAGAGAACGCAGGATGTAATCATTTAACGCACTAGCTATTACCAGCCTTTATGCTTCAGGTATATGGGGTACTTTATTGTGACATTCTGTCAAGGTGTGTGGTTTGGGTGGCTTTCCTCCATCAATTATTGTAAGCACAAGAATTAGTGGCATCTAACAAGAAATACGAAGAATAATCCATCCTTGTTTGGTGAACACCCAAAAACTCTTCTCGACAAAGGTCTCACTACTGTATATATTATTATCTCTGTTTTCACTAGTTAAAAGGAAGGAGAATGCCAGGACCTGAAATTGCACGCGCCTTGATTTCCATGACATACCGTGGTTTCATTTTTTTTATTAATTATCTAATTTGGGGATGGCTGACCACATTTGCTACGTGGTTGATGATGTGGTTGACCATAATCTAATTAGTAAGATTATAGCTTCTGTAAGTTGCAGTCGTTGTCTGACAAAAACGATACCACGAGTTCTGCACTAAGAAGCATAGAATAATATGAGGTTTTGTTCAAATCGATGCCCGTGCTTTGCGACGAAAATTCAGACGGTTAAGGTGAAGTCAATGAACTAAAATACCGGGTACGCGTATCAGTAATTGTCATTATGCGCAAATAATTACCGGTTAGCTAACCATATTGCCCACCGACCTATTAATCATGCACAAGTAATTAGCCCTAAATCTGAGGATTGAACGTGAACTTGGGTCGTTCTAACTAAAGTAAGGTATCTCCATGAACACCACGTTTGGTCACATGATGATTAGGGTCAAGAAGAGCCGGCCGCTACGAGCTTCCAAACACAAAGAAGAAATTAAAGAGCGAAGGAGCCGTAGCGAAAGAAGGGAGAGAGGAAGGGGAAAAGAAAAGAGAAACCAAATCAAAAGAAGCAAAAGAGAAAAATGAGTGCGGGAGGAGGGAGCTAGCGAGGGTGATGAGGAGGCAACACAGGAAAAGATGGGCGCGGGCGATATAATTGGTCGCGCCAACGCATCATCGTTCCAAGTATTGATTTGCATACACCGAACCAGTTCACTCAAAAGCCTAAGCTGATGGGGAAAGGAGGGCAATATATTTCAACACTCCCTCTCACGTCTAACTCCTCTAGACGTGGGAGACTCCTCTGAGTTAGAGGTGGAATCGATGTAGACCGCAAATATTTTTATAAATACTGTGATAACTGGGTCTTGAACTCGAGACCTCTTGGATCTGATACCATATTGAATTGCATGCACCGAACCAATTCACCCAAAAGCCTAACCTGATGGGGAAAGGAGAGCAATATATTTCAACACCAACGAGCAGTCGCAGTCAGGCATAGAAGATCACGCCTACCGTTTGTGGCTGCAGAAAGGACAGGGGCAGTGAGGCCTGCGGAGCTCACAGGAGAAGATGTTGTGGTGGCCAAGAGAAAGCAAGGGAAGAGGAGCTTCTCCCGGTTGAAGACCATAAGAAGAAAGAAAAACCCCCTTTTAACTCATCAGACGACTGTAGATAGATAAGTTGCGCAGAATAGACGGCTATCGGACCGTCCGATCCGGATCATCCGAAGCCTAGTTGATAAAGTCATGAGATGATCAATAGTGTCATGCATATTTGGGTCTCAACTCTCGAGGCTGAACGTACACGAACATATATACAACATCCGGGACGTGTCAACACAGCATCAAGTCAGCCAGATCTGCATCTGGCCGGCCGTGATGTACGTATAGCTTAGCAGTGACCGAACACTCCAAAAAAACTCTGTTTTATCGTAGAAATGAACGTCACGGCACATCCTTATTTAAATCAAATATTCCGACATTAGAAAATTCTAAATTTTACAAAAATGAATGCAAGAGTTGGTGTCATCTGTAGTTCTCCTTTTTTGTTTGGTTGGTTTTCGGGTGTAAATCTGTACTCCGCCAATGTAACTCTGATCTTTTCAATAAAATTTAGGTAGGGGCACCCCTCCTGACTTATTAGTTTAAACAAAGGAATAAAAGATTCGGTATCATCAGACCCTTTCCATGTTTCCTTCCTATATTGACTGTAGGCCTATTATGCATCATCATGTAGACATAAGCAAATTAATGTGTTTGTATAAAGTTGACCTATCTCAGGGTATTTCCAATAGTGTGACATCAACTTTTCTTTAGAGGTGCTACATAGGATTCTTGGTGAAGAGATGATCTCATCTCTTCACACCTAAGAGATCAGTATTTTTTCCATTATATAATATGTCTTCTTTTAGACACATATTTTCTAGTTTAATTTTAATTATACATTCATGCATGCATTACTTGTTAGAGATGGTATCAAGGGATAACCTATTGTATAACATATTTTTAGTGTTATCTTTAGATAACATAAAAGGCATAAAAAAAAGTCTGATTTCTCTACTATTGGAGATGCCCTTAGCTGGCTTAGTAAATCTGATCCTCAGTTTGCTTTAAAACTTAGGAAATTGCTCCCATACAACACGCACCTAAAAAGTTCTTCCCTCTGTTCTAGCCTTTGGAGTGAACACCCAAGTTGCGAGAAGTGTCATCCTCACAGCCCTTCTTCTTCCACATTCTTTGCAGAGGTCCGTGGAATATTTTAGACCATGGAATTATTGTATCAATGTTTAGTTTGTATTCGCTCTGCATTTGGATTAAATATATGAAAACAAATACGCTAGAACCACTATCCGCCTTTATAGAATAAATTTATGAAGTAAATATATTGTAAAACAAAATAGGAAAAAAGAATATGATGGTGCATCAGCAACCTAGCATACTACGGATAAAAAGTATCATCCCTGTAGTGGAGAAAAGAATCCAATTCTTTGTAGGACAGAAGAAAAGCAGATAGAGGGGCACCAAATACCCAAGATGCGATGAACTAGCAGGTACAGGGTCAATGTTTCTGGAATGTGTGCTCTCTCAAGTTGGTGTGCATAGTGGTGTGTGTAATATGACCAGTTTGTGATGAAGTAATACAAATTAGGTCTATAACTTAAGTCTTTGTCTCCAAGCTTCATCTAGCTTGTCTGTTTGCAAATGCCCAAACATGGTTCCATTTGAAGAAAATGGAAGCGGGTGTGAGCCCTGTCGTGATCTGTGTATCTTAAACAAATCAAACATCTGAAATTTTCTTCAAATGAATACCAAAACTACCACATTAACCCCCTGCCCCCAAATCCAAACTTCGATTGACAATATTGCCATACGATTGTGTGACTGCATTTTTCACTCCACATGGCAACAGAAACAACAAATTTTGATTCACACGCCAGCATTGAGAGGGCAAAGGAGTTGAGTGACCTGACAATAAAACAAAACTAGAATTTGCTTCCCGTTGACTAATGGTCCCTAAAAAATCTGCCAATGCTTCCAGTCGGCTGGAGCTCTTGCAAAACAGAGAATATGGAAATAAAAAGCATATGCAGTTAAAATAGCAGAATATCACCAACTATACATGGTGCTAGAATAGCATACAAACAAAGTGCACAAGAGCATGCCAGTGCCACATACAAGAGTACTTGTCCGGACAAGATTTATTCAGGTAAACACTTGTTTCATCACAAGAAAATAAATTCCAGATAGACCATCTCCAGTTTTGCAGCTTGGAATTCGTATTGTTGAAATTTGAGGTCATCCATGGGCTTCGATTCATGAGAATTTGCAATTTGAAGAAAGCGAAACACCTCATACGGGAGATTCCCTTGAAAAGGACAATTATCGATTATAGTCCAAGTCACCTACTGATCATTTATATGTCCGTGAGCAATCATGCAAAGAAGCCACACCCAGTTAGCGCAGGAAAGAAGCACAGAGCAATTTTACTAGCCTACATTGTTGAATTAACCCCACAATCTTCATGGTATCTGGGCTTCAGTGATGCATGTGACCCCACTCACCAACATCGAGGAATAGCATAATTGACACCACATACCTTTAGTTTAGGACCTATAGATGGAAAGTGAAGTCAGAATATCTCTATGTAAATTAACTGCATCCAAGTAAAAACTATAGAAATCATATGACTTAATGAAATTGGATTACACATACAAGAATGAATTGTGTACACAAGAGAAAAATATTTCCATGGTATCGACAGTCACCGAATTATAGAAGACTTCTCATAGTTATAGATGCAATCACGTAGTTCATCACAAGTACTGTTTAGTTATACGCGTACTTGTTATGCCACTATACAATATTCACAAAAAAGGGAACATAGTGAAAATCATGATATAGGTGCAATCCAATTTCTTGGATCAAATTATACTAGATCCAGTCTTAGCTTTTAACCATGGCCTCCTTGTACATAAGAAAAGCTAAAAAGGTGCATCATTTTTATCACAAAGGCCTCCTTGTACATAAGAATACCCGAGTTTACTGGTCCCAAAGCCGAAGAAAGGCACACTCGGGCGGGGCAATTTCAGAACCGGGCACTTAGCAAACAAAGGTGCATCATTTTTATCACAAATGACGCAGTAGAGGTCAGTGGTGCAGTCTTCCATGACGTGAGCATTAGTCTTGTGGTGAAAACAATGCGGTGGTCTTATTTTTGAGACTTGTTTGACACCTCCTTGGATTGCACATCTGGGGTACGTTCATGCAGACTACAACGTCAGCATGGCTGTGCGAACAACCGCTGCCGATTGCACAGGCGGTAGCGTAGCGGCCGTCCATCTCAGTTCAGCATTGGGCATGCACTACAGGCGCCATGGGAGCAGTGGCCTTGGGGTTGGCCGCACGTTGGCGTCCACGCCACGACCGAACGCCGACGAGAGCTGCTGTCCGCCGACTCCTTGCGGACCACGACGAGCGGTGTTGGAGTTTGGACCAAAAGAAAAGGCTCCACCATGGTCTAAACCAGGACCCCACGGAGCACTGAAGCCTGCGTTGCTGGCCGCTATGAGCGAAGGGAACGCAGGTGGCTGCGAAGGAGCCGCCTGGGGCGCAGCCTGGAAGCGGCCGTCGATCGCCGGCATCGCGTAGCCGTCCGCTTTTCCCCTGCGTAGGTGAGAAATTGTGATGCGTTGAGCGGCGCTACAGAGTAATTAGGGTTAAGCCTAGTGCACGTGGTCGCCGGCCACCAATGAGAAAAGACATCGGCCAGGGGCCAGGGACTTTCCAATCAGATGGGTTAGAGATTTGCGCATAATCGGATGGTCCGCACTCGTTTCGCGTGAAACGAGCATCGTCTCCGAGGATAACACTACGCCCGTGTGTTCCGCTTTTTCCGCCGTGATTGAGGACCCTGCATCACGCATCACCGGTGAGGCAGGCTTGGATAGCGGCACGAAGTCAGCCAAGACCACCACCGGTGGCGGCCGCGGACGAGGAAGAGGTCCCTTCCAGGGACGCACAAACCATTCGCGGCCAATACCTTTTCGGCGACTGGCAAAAGGCAATGGAGACTTCTGGCGAGACGAGGGCGATGAGCCCTGTCGGGCATCACCGCCATCTTCCCGGAAAGCTGTCCTGCTAGTAGTAGCAACTGTGGTGGCGGCCGCCTCAATAGGATCATGCTTTAGACCTGACACCGGATCAGTGCATTCCACGTTGAGAGCAGCCCTCCGCCACTGGAGTGTCGTCGTTCCCAAAAACGTGACGTCGGCGATGGAAAGCCGACCAGCTCCCAAAATTCATCAATAAGCTCTTGATCGGACTGCCGGTGTTGATTTGCAACTCTGTCGTTGGCAATCGCGATCGCTTCATCGTGATCATATCCAGGATGCAAAACTTCCCTGACGATTTGAGAATGCGTCACATCATCTTCCCCTGGAACGACGAGGCATGAGAAACAGGAGCAACTTGACGGAGAAGAGGATGGCCGAGGAGCCAGCGTGAGCAGGCGGCGATTAGCAGCCCCCTTAGTCGCCCCTCGTCACGCGTCATCGCAGCGTAGTTGAAAGCTTGCGAGCCTAATGATGGGGAACTTCTGGAATACGCAATCATCTACAGCTGTGTAGAACCACTGAAAGAAACCCCAGAAGAAACTGAGAACAAAGAATATGCCCAGTTTCTTTACTTGCTTCCTCGTGTCAAGGTATATACTATGTGTTTTTGCCATTTGGTACGTAAGTCAACCAACTACTGAAAAGAGTAAGGATATCGATACATTTAAAATAGGCGTATATATACATGACAGAGGGTCATGCTTATTTAGACTGATTTTTTCCTCCAGGAAGGCTTGTTGTGGCCTATATACAACGTGTATAAAAGGCCGTGTTTTCTAGAACATGATCTTCGGTTTTCAGTTCATGAACGAAAATACCAGGGCATAAAAGTCGATAAGAAAAATTGAAGTCAGCCAAATGTTTTGACGAACTTACCATGTGAGAGCATGCGTGCTAACCCATTTGGAAACAAACGAGGCTCAGAACGATGGAGACCATGATAAGTGGGGTCAGAATCCTGTCTATGGACTGGACGGTGGGGTCCGGGAGGCAGCTAGTGAGTGAGGTTATAAAGAAAAGAACATGTACGAGACCGGTTCTTGTGTACATTGGTGTGTCCTTGCATATTTTGATTCGTGTAATTGTAATAAAACAGATAGTCAACTTTGTACAGGCTTTTACTTTGGTCCTTCAGTGTGCATCCAAAATCTTACACTTTTATTTTCATCTTAAACAAGTCCATCTGACCACATGAGGTGACACATCGTGACATGGTACCAAGACCCATATGATGACTTTACCATCAGTTACTTTTTCTATGATGTTAGACTCACTGTATGCCAATCACTACAAGTGTCATTTCGGATTGAGGCAAGAATCTAACAGCTAGGTTGTACATATTAGTTGGTCCATCCAAAAATTCGGTCGTGCATAAAAAAGAAAAGGGAATTGGAGTGGAGCGAAAACTAAAGGTAAAACGCATTTTACTTCGACCAAGCCATCAAATAGGTCTAGGTTACACGCCAACGGTCACGCCACATGGTGTGGTGTTCCGAAGGGATATATTTGGCTCAAAAAGTTAAGGGTAACAGACTAGAGATCGAATCGGATTACTCCCAGGTGATCGGCACAAGTGTCCAAGGTAATTTTGGCGTGCGCCGCGTTTACGCATTGGATGGCAGACACATGGTTTAGATGGATCTCTTTCTTTCATGCAAATAGTGATGTCATATTTATCTTTTTGTGAAATTTCAAAATTCTCAAATGCGCAGGCGCCTAATCCACATTTGCCGTTTACATCAAAGTTTCTCCATTTTCAAAAATTCAAAATATTGTATCTCTCAAGCGATTAAGCTGATTGACAATCTATTTTTACCATTATGTTCATTTCAATGAGATCTTCAAATTAAATCCCACGTTTTGATGACTTTTTTGACTCTAGTAGCTATATATCTATCTATCTATTATCTATTACTATATTAGTTACAGACTCTCTAGAAATTCTCACATTAATCAAAAAAAGAAAAATATCTAACCATCGTTGGGCTTCTGGGAGCTTTTCCATTGGAAAAAGCCCCAGCCCAACCAAACAGGGGACTTTTGGCCAACTTTTTCTAACAACCAACAGCCCGAGCGCATATTATATAATATGGTGAATAAAAAATCAGAAAAAATAAAAAATTAGAAAAATTCAGAAAAATCTAGAAAATTAAGAAAAATTCAGGAAATTAATAAAATTCAAAAATTCAGAAAAATTAACAAAAATTCAGAAAAATAGAAAAAAAAATTCAAAAATAGGAAAAATTCAAAAAAATAAAATTCAAAAAGAAAAGAAAATTTCAAAATTTTCCTTAATTTCCTGGATTTTTCTGAATTTTTGTTATTTTTCTAAATTTTAAACCATTTTTAAATTTTTTAGAATTTTCCTTAACTTCCTAGATTTTCTAAATTTTTGTTAATTTTTTGTATTTTTCTAAATTTTTAAACTATTTTCTAAAATTTTTAGAATTTTTCTTAATTCCTAAATTTTTCTGAATTTTTGTTAATTTTTCTTACTTTTCTAAAATTTCAAACCATTTTCTAAATTTTTTAGAATTTTTCTTAATTTCCTGGATTTTTCTCAACTTTGTTAATTTTTCTTTTTTTTGAATTTTGAAATAATTTTTAGAATTTTTCTAATTTCCTAGATTTTTATGGATTTTTTAAATTTTTCTAAACTTTTTTTCTGAATTTTTAAACAATTTTTAGAATTTTCCTTAATTTCTGAATTTATGTTAATTTTTTGAATTTTTGAATTTTTATTAATTTCCTGAATTTTTATTAATTTTCTGGATTTTTGTTAATTTTCTTAACCGCCAACAGCCACAGCCGAACCAAACACGTATGTACTCACTCACGTCTCAACAGCCACAACCGCTTCTCCTAACAGCCAGCCAACAGCCGCAACAGCCACAGCCACAGCCTAACCAAACAGGACCTTAGTGGGACCGAGTTATAACGATGGTTCAGATTGACTAAAATAAGAGTATTTGCTTATTACTATTTCTAGAGAATATTAGAGTCCAATTCACACACACATTCTCTCTCTCATATTGAATAAGAGTCTTTGCTCATTACTATTCCTAAAGAATATTAGACTCCAATTTACACACACATTCTCTCTTTCTCATATTGACTCAAATATAATTAGAAACTCCTTCCAAGCCACTATACTATCTTAGAAAACCGCACCGTGTGAATTAGTTGGACGGTTGGATCTTGATTTAATGGCTAGGATCGGATGGACTTAATAAACGTCCGTAATACAGCTGATTTGAATTTCAATCAGTCCTAGTCTTACACAATGCAACAAGAAATTGTACGCCGTAAGCTACCTCCTCAACATAATTATTTGAAACGTATACATGCTGAACTCTACCCAGTATGCTATAGCTGCCATGAGGGAAATTGTCATCTGTTTACCAGGTACTTGATGGACAACTAACATGAATGGTATATTTGAACTATCTCCACCTTTGAGTGTCATATGCGGAATAATTTTTTTTTGGTGGTGGATTTGGAGCTGTGCAAATTTTGAGTGACATATATAGAATTTTCACTTTTGCATGTATCTATTATGAACATTTCTGAACATGTATGAATTTTTCTATAAGCACGTGTAATCATATTTTTGTATACATGTCTAATATGTCCCACATTTATAATTTTTTCCTTTTTTATGGTGCAGGAATACATTGTGCTTGCACCCACCAGTACAAGCACAAAATCAACTCTGAGATATATATGAAGATATCGATAGCAATATTTTAGAAAGTATGCTCACATATATATCCTACGTCACTCTTCTGTGTGATTTGGATGGAGTAGTTGACAGAGCACTATTAAAATCTTTTAAACAAAATATTAGTACCACGCTCTGACAAAACAGCATGCAGCGAATCTGTCGAAGTTGCAACAAGCAACCTAGATAAAGAAATATAAGTGCATGCAAATTCAGGATTCAGGAATAGCACGACGTACAGGCTGATTCAGTAAACAAATGCCTAAAGTTATTCAAAGATAAAATTATGTATAGCCATAACACATTAGAAATGGTTTAATCTGCTCAGGATTGACTAAAATAGGAGTCTTTGCTTACTACTATTTCTACTATATTAATTATAGAGTCTCTAAAAATTCTCACGTTAATTGAAATATCTGACCATCTAAATATGAGTCCTTGCTCGAACTATTCATAACCCTGGATTTCTAAATAAATAAATAAGTAAAGGCATGGCCCGTGCAATCGCACGAGTTGACGACTAACTCTTTTTCTCAAGTTCTCGGTAAAAAATGTAATTTTTTGAGGTCTACTTGAAGGGTGCAGTATTGAATTAGATCTACCGTTGATTAATAGAGGTGATTTAGACATTTGTTATTTAGTTTATTTTCCTATAAGGGTACTTTGGTCCCGCGAGTATTATCCTGGGAGGGCATCACTAGCTCCATCAGCAGCAGCCGCCGTCGATCTTCTTCCTCTGCATGCCGCCTCCCTGCTGTGAATCCTCGCTGGCGCCCCTGCGCGGCCCCGCCGCCGCTGGTCGCGCCCCTGTCAGCCTCCTCGCTTGCTCCTCTGGTCCTGCACTTGCCGCCGTCGATCGCACCCTGGTCTTGCCCATGCCGATCAGCTGCCTGCCGTGACGCCCGTCCGACTTCGTCCGCCCCCACCTCCGCCTGTCTTCACCATACCCACAACAAAAACCCAAACCCACAAACCAGCGGCACACCATCTCACCTCCAATCCGACGAGCAAATCTTCCAGGAGAGGTGCATTTCCTTTTCCTCCCCATTTCGATGTGGTTTTTTGGTTCTTCTCGGATTTCTCGTAGGCATTTGTACGTCCTTGGTGGAGTATGTAGATGCATTTGGCAGGGGAATCTTCTGTGTGTTTTGATGAAATTGTTGGAGGAGGGTTCCCGCGCAACCCCGAATCGACGCTGTTCAGAATCACTACAACGCTATTAAGGTTCTCATCGACACTCCCCTTCGTCGGGGCTGTCTCCGACGAGCCCACTCTCCGTCGTTAGGGCTGTCTCCGACGAGCCCACTCTTCGTCGTCAGAACCGTCTCTGACGAGCCCACACTCCGCGTCGGGGCTGTCTCCGACGCGCCCACTCCCCGTCGTCGGGGTTGTCTCCGACGAGCCCACTCTCCGTCGTCAAGGCTGTCTCCGACGAGCCCACGCTCCACGTCGGGGCTGTCTCCGACGCACCCGCTCCCCGTCGTCGGGGCTATCTCTGACGAGCCCACTCTCCGTCGTCAAGGCTGTCTCCGACGAGCCCGCCCTCCATGTCGGGGCTGTCTCCGACGCGCCCACTCCCTGTCGTCGGGGTTGTCTCCGACGAGCCCACTCTCCGTCGTCAAGGCTGTCTTCGACGAGCCCGCCCTCCACATCAGGGCTGTCTCCGACGAGCCCACCCTCCACGTCAGGGCTGTCTCCAACGAGCCCACATGCGGGGCCATCACGTTCTCCAAGAAGATTCTCCTAAAGATGCCTAGGAATATTCTCCCAATATCCTCCAAAGATGGGCAAATGACCATAATGCCCTTGTAAATTCCCTCTCATGTGAGGGCAAAATTGTAATCCTCTATTTTTCCCTCCCTCAAACCCTATAAATACCCCCCTGGGGGGTAGTGTTAGGGGGACCTCGATTCATTTTGTAAGCTCTCACAATTTCAACACGAATACTCAGTTACGTCGATGACGGCTTGACGCATCGTTTTGACTCTCGCTCGTTATCCCCAAGCACGCTCGGAGGTCGTCGTAACCGACCGGGGGTGCCACAAATTTACTGTCTAGACTTATATCTACGACAGTTGGCGCCGACCGTGGGGGTTCGGGCAAGAAGTCATGTCAACTAGGATGACGTCGAGGAGAAACTCCAGAACGACGTCGGCAACCATGATGCACGCGACCTCTCCACAGGCACTGCCGACACTAGGGGATCGTCATCGACGTCGCCCTCGCCCACGCTCTTGGGCTTGGCGTCCTCAGCGCCCGCCCTCGGCGACACTAGGGGCTCGTCATCGACATCGCGCTTGCCCACGACGTTCGCGTTCGCCAGCCCGTCTGCCGCACGTCGTCCGCCCGTCGCGCGCGAACTTCCCGGTCGGTCACCCATCCCCAAATTGCTCCAAGCCAAGCACGCTTAACTTCGGAGTTGTGATGGGATTCGGTGCTTTAGCGCCCCCACATCGCGCATGCGTCGCCCCCACGTCGTGCGCGTTCGCCAGCCAGTCGGCCGCACGTCGCGCGCGTTCGCCCGCCGTCGAGCGCGAACTTCCTGGTCGGTTACCCATCCCCCAATTGCTCCAAGCCAAGCACGCTTAACTTCGGAGTTCTGATGGGATCCGGTGCTTTAGCGCCCCCACGTTGCGCGTGCGTCGCCCCCACGTCGCGCGCGTTCGCCAGTCCGTCGGCCGCACGTCGTCCGCGCGTTGCCCGCACGTCGTTCGCCCGTCGCGCGCGTTCGCCCGCCCGTCGAGCGCGAACTTCCCGGTCGGTCACCCATCCTCAAATTACTCCAAGCCAAGCACGCTTAACTTCGGAGTTGTGATGGGATTCGGTGCTTTAGCGCCCCCACGTCGCGCATGCGTCGCCCCCACGTCGTGCGCGTTCGCCAGCCAGTCGGCCGCACGTCGCGCGCGTTCGCCCGCCGTCGAGCGCGAACTTCCTGGTCGGTCACCCATCCCCAAATTGCTCCAAGCCAAGCACGCTTAACTTCAGAGTTGTGATGGGATTCGGTGCTTTAGCGCCCCCACGTCGCGCATGCGTCGCCCCCACGTCGCGCGCATTCGCCAGCCAGTCGGCCGCACGTCGCGCGTGTTCGCCAGCCAGTCGGCCGCACGTCGCGGGCGTCGCCTGCACGTCGTCCGCCCGTCGCGCGCGTTCGCCCGCTCGTCGCGCGCGAACTTCCCGGTCGGTCACCTATCCTCAAATTGCTCCAAGCCAAGCACGCTTAACTTCGGAGTCCTGATGGGATCCGGTGCTGTAGCTCCCCCACGTCGCGCGCGCGTCGCCCCCACGTTGCGCACATTCGCCAGCCCGTCGGCCGCACGTCGTCCGCACGTCGCCCGCACGTCGTCCTCCCGTCGCGCGCGTTTGTCCGCCCGTCACGCGCGAACTTCCCGGTCGGTCACCCATCCTCAAATTGCTCCAAGACAAGCACGCTTAACTTCGGAGTTCTGATGGGATCCGGTGCTTTAGCGCCCCTACGTCGCGCGCGCGTCGCCCCCACATCGCGCGCGTTCGCCAGCCCGTCGGCCGCGCGTCGGCCGCGCGTCGCCCGCACGTTGTCCGCCCGTCGCGCGCGTTCACCCGCCCGTCGTGCGCGAACTTCCCGGTCGGTCACCCATCCTCAAATTGCTCCAAGCCAAGCACGCTTAACTTCAGAGTTCTGATGGGATCCGGTGCTTTAGTGCCCCCACGTCGCGCGCACGTCGCCCCCACGCCGTGCGCGTTCGCCTGCCCGTCGGCCGCACGTCGTCCGCGCGTCACCCGTACGTCGCGCGCGTCGCCGCACGTGCGCGCGAGTCGCGCGTGTCGGCCCGCACGTGGCGCACGTTCGCCCGCACGTCCTCCGCCCGTCGCGCGCGTTCGCCCGCACGCTGCCGTGCCCTCTCTCGGTGATACCAGTGGCTCGTCGTCGACATCGCCCTCGTCCATGCTCTCGGGCTTGGCGTCCTCCGTGCCCACCCTCGGTGACACGAAGGACTCGTCATCGACATCGCCCTCGTCCATGCTCTTGGGTTTGGCGTCCTCCATGCCCACCCTCGGTGACACGAAGGACTCGTCGTCGACATCGCCCTTGTCCACGCTCTCGGACTTGGCGTCCTCCGCGCCCGCCCTCGGCGACACCAGGGGCTCGTCATCGACGTCGCCATCGCCCTGAGCTCTCGGGTTTGGCGTCCTCCGCGCCCGTCCTCGGCGACACCAGGGGCTCGTCATCCACGTCGCCCTCATCCACACTCTCGGGCTTGGCATCCTCCACGCCTGCCCTCGGCGGCATTAGGGGCTTGTCGTTGACATCGTCATCACGCGCGCTCTCGGACTTGGCGGCTCCCGCGCCCGTCCTCAACGACATCAGGCGCTCGTCAACATCGCCCACGCACCACGCACTCGATCGCCTACGAGATTGCGGCTCGCTCGCTCGCCTGCGCACCCTTGGTTATACCACTCGGGCTCCTCATCAACATCTCCCGTGCGTGTGCTCGGACTTAAGTGTCCTCCACCCTACCCTTGGCGACATCGCGCGAGCTCGAAGTCATCGACAGCCGCGCAAGTTCAGATTTGGTGGCCTCAATGGCTGTCCTCGGCAACATCGCTCGAGCCCGACGTCAACATTGTCAGGACATGGCTGCGCCATCTACGAGCGTATGTTCGAACTTGCAGACGAGCGCGCTCGCCCTCGGTGACATCACGCGACCTCGTCGTCCCGGTGACCACCTGCCACTTCGGACTACGTCCTTTGCTCCTATTGTTGTCGACACCGCACATGATCATCATCTACATCATTCATGCGCACGTCCACATCGTCCGTGCCGCTTCGACTAAGCATGTCAGGAGCAGACAACTATATTAGCGTCACCACGCTTCATCCACAAGTGTAGACAACCCTGTCTCACCAAAGGGCTTAACGCATCGACATGGCATCAAGCCCCCCGTGACAGGTTTCAATCATCTCCGTCCGGGATAGAGTGTCCCTTCCCTCTGGGGTCGTGCGACGATAAGCTCCCCGCGACGTTCGAGCCATCTCCGTCCGGGATAGAGTGTCCCTTCCCTCGTCCGAGCCATCTCCGTCCGGGATAGAGTGTCCCTTCCCTCCGGGGTCGTGCGACGACGAACTCCCCGCGACGTCCGAGCCATCTCCATCCGGGATAGAGTGTCCCTTCCCTCTGGGGTCGTGCGACGATAAGCTCCCCGCGACGTCCGAGCCATCTCCATCCGGGATAGAGTGTCCCTTCCCTCCGGGGTCGTGCGACGATAAGCTCCCCGCGATGTCGAGCCATCTCCGTCCAGGATAGAGTGTCCCTTCCCTCCGGGGTCGTGCGACGACGAACTCCTCGTGACGTCCGAGCCATCTCCGTCCGGGATAGAGTGTCCCGTCCCTCCAGGGTCGTGCGACGATAAGCTCGCCGCGATGTCGAGCCATCTCCGTCCGGGATAGAGTGTCCCTTCTCTCCGGGGTCGTGCGACGATGAACTCCCCGCGACGTCCGAGCCATCTCCGTCCGGGATAGAGTGTCCCTTCCCTCCGGGGTTGTGCGACGGTAAGCTCCCCGCGATGTCGAGCCATCTCCGTCTGGGATAGAGTGTCCCTTCCCTCCGGGGTCGTGCGACGATAAGCTCCCCGCGATGTCGAGCCACCTCCATCCGGGATAGAGTGTCCCTTCCCTCCGGGGTCGTGCGACGATAAGCTCCCCGCGATGTCGAGCCACCTCCATCCGGGATAGACTGTCCCTTCCCTCCGGGGTCGTGCGACGGTAAGCTCTCCGCGATGTCGAGCCATCTCTGTTTGGGATAGAGTGTCCCTTCCCTCTGGGGTCGTGCGACGGTAAGCTCGCCGTGACATCGAAATAGGCATATATACATCAATGTATGGCAGAAATGTTCTTACACGCACCACCGAGCGCCAAGTGTTTGCTACCATCGAGTGTCATGTGTTTGTCACCATCGAGTGACCAATTGTTTGTCACCATCGAGCGCCAAGTGTTTGCCACCATCGAGTGTCATTTGTTTGTCGCCATCGAGTGACCAATTGTTTGTCGCCATCGAGCGCCAAGTGTTGCCACCATCGAGTGTCATGTGTCTGTCGCCATCGAGTGCCAAGTGTACCGCATGTGCCTCAATGCCCTCCATGGGCACGGTCCATGTGTACCTCGTCACCTTCCATCCTAGCAAGGGGCTCCCCCAGAAACAAAGCCGAGCGCCCGGTATCATTGTCTCGCTTGGTGTCTATACGCTCCGCCCGGCGTCGACGTGTCCCATCCAGCGTCGACATGCTGCTCAGCATCGACATGCTCCGTCCAGCGTCGACACACTCCGCCCAGCGTCGACGTGTTCCGTCTGGCGGCGACATACTCCGCCGAAACCGACATGCTCCTCAGCGTCGACGTGCTCCTTCCGGCGATGACACTCCACCGAAGTCAACATGCTCCCCGGCGTCGACGTGTTTCGTCCGGCGGCGACATACTCCGCCGAAGTCGACAGGCGCCTCAGCGTCGACATGCTCCTTCCGGCGATGACACTCCGCCCGGCGTCAACACGCTGCGCCCGGCGTCGACGTGTTCCGTCCGGCGTCGACATACTTCGCTGAAGTCGACACGCTCTTCAGCGTCGACATGCTCCGTCCGGCGTGGACACTTTGCCCAGCGTCGACACGCTCCGCTCGACGTCGACGTGTTCCGTTCGGCGGCAACATACTCCGCCGAAGTCGACACTCTCCTTCTGGTGACGATACTCCGCCGGCGTCAACACGCTCCACCCGGCGTCAACGTGTTTCGTCCGACGTCGACATACTCCGCTGAAGTCGACATGCTCTTCAGCGTCGACATACTCCGCCGAAGTCGACATGCTCTTCAGCATCGACATGCATCTCAGCGTCGACATACACCGCCGAAGTCGACATGCGCCTCAGCGTCGACATGCACCTCGACGTTGACATACACCGCTGAAGTCGACATGCTCCTCGGCATCGTTGTGTTCCGTCCGGCAGCAACATACTCCGCCGAAGTCGACATGCGCCTCAGTGTCGACATGCTCCTTCCGGCGACGACACTTCGCCGGCGTCAACACGCTCCACCCGACACCGACATGTTCCCTCCGGCGTCAACATACTCTGCCGAAGTTGATATGCGCCTCAGTGTCGATATGCTCCTTCCGACGACGACACTCTGCCCGGCATCAACACGCTCCGCCCGGCGTCGACGTGTTCCATCCGGCGTCGACATACTCCGCCGAAGTCGACATGCTCTTCAGCGTCGACATGCTCTGTCCGGCGTTGACACTCACCCCATCGGTTGCCCCACGGCTTGAGCTGGGCCACGGCCCAAAGTGGGCAGGAAAGGTTCAGCCCAGGGAAAGAAGAAAAAAGAGAAAAAAGAAATAGGAGGAGGGCTCGTTGTCGATCCGGCCTGCGCACCAACCCCTTGGGATTAGTGTGCCGGCTCGGACGGGCGCTGTTCGACTGCCCCAACCGGCAAGGGGCTACTGTTGGAGGAGGGTTCCCGCGCAACCCCGAATCGACGCTGTTCAGAATCACTACAACGCTATTAAGGTTCTCATCGACACTCCCCTTCGTCGGGGCTGTCTCCGACGAGCCCACTCTCCGTCGTCAGGGCTGTCTCCGACGAGCCCACTCTTCGTCGTCAGAGCCGTCTCTGACGAGCCCACACTCCGCGTCGGGGCTGTCTCCGACGCGCCCACTCCCCGTCGTCGGGGTTGTCTCCGACGAGCCCACTCTCCGTCGTCAAGGCTGTCTCCGACGAGTCCACGCTCCACGTCGGGGCTGTCTCCGACGCACCCGCTCCCCGTCGTCGGGGCTATCTCTGACGAGCCCACTCTCCGTCGTCAAGGCTGTCTCCGACGAGCCCGCCCTCCATGTCGGGGCTGTCTCCGACGCACCCACTCCCTGTCGTCGGGGTTGTCTCCGACGAGCCCACTCTCCGTCGTCAAGGCTGTCTTCGACGAGCCCGCCCTCCACGTCAGGGCTGTCTCCGACGAGCCCACCCTCCACGTCAGGGCTGTCTCCAACGAGCCCACATGCGGGGCCATCACGTTCTCCAAGAAGATTCTCCTAAAGATGCCTAGGAATATTCTCCCAATATCCTCCAAAGATGGGCAAATGACCATAATGCCCTTGTAAATTCCCTCTCATGTGAGGGCAAAATTGTAATCCTCTATTTTTCCCTCCCTCAAACCCTATAAATACCCCCCTGGGGGGTAGTGTTAGGGGGACCTCGATTCATTTTGTAAGCTCTCACAATTTCAACACGAATACTCAGTTACGTCGATGACGGCTTGATGCATCGTTTTGACTCTCGCTCGTTATCCCCAAGCACGCTCGGAGGTCGTCGTAACTGACCGGGGGTGCCACAAATTTACTGTCTAGACTTATATCTACGACAGAAATATTTGTTGAAATCTGTGTGGTTGGGCTAGGTGGCGGCATTAGGAGTTACTGACCATCTTGCCACAGCGAGGGCTAGCTCGTCGGATTGGAGGCGAGATTCGTATGGCTTGTAGCTAGAGGTTTCTGTAGGAGTACCTTTTTACCTTTTGATTTTGCACCACAAGTTGAAGAGTTCATCAATCCCGACCAAGTGATAGCACTGCAAGCTTCCAACAGCAACTTTGGTTTGATGTTCTTTCAAGTTTGGTAATCAGTTACTCTTGTCTCATGCTAATTGCCCTCTGTACTTAAACACTAATTCACCATCCAGAGTTCCGGACACACAACATGAATGATATTATATCCATGGTAGAATGTACTACTGAATGTGTTATTTTATTTCTTTATATTTGGTAATTATTTTATGAACATAACAATTCTCCTGCTAAAACTCCATTCATGTTGAGCATGTGGCAGGTTTGCAAAGATGATGGACATAAGGTAGGCATCAAATATGCAGTACTCCCAATATGAGGAAAATAGTAACCAAGTTTGCGAAGAAAAATACAGGATCAGCCAACAATTCTTCCCCCAGACAGTACAGCCTACGCCTCCACTGTTTTGCATCAAAGTGATGGCTTAACAAGGACCAGTAGTTCCCTTTTGTATTTCGACAGTCCATATATTCAATACAGTGGTCTTTCTTTCTACAAGGGTGCCAAGTATCAAGTGATGTACTCTTATTTGTTCTGAATTTTTTGGAACTTCAAAGAAAACATGTTGCTCTCTTATACGAATATGCTGAATGTTTCTATTGGCGATGCATTCTTTAATAATCTTCTTTTCACTTCTATAATTTCAGGCTGTTTTAGCATTGAATACTTGATGATATAGTAGTCAATCGCATGACTTTAAATATTTGCGTGACTATTTGGAGAGGGATCAACATGACCTGATGAGCTACGAAGGTATTCACACAGAGTGATCACGAGCTGAAGCATGTCACTGCCGTGTATCAAATCAACCCAGATGACTATTCAAGAGAACAAGTTCAACATCCCCCTCTCCCTTTATTGACTACGCAATAAATATGAAGACATTACACAAAGCATAAATATATAAGTTCTAGAGCTACATCACTCCAGTTACAAAAAGAACTAAAATTAGAGCTAGCCTTTGTGAGCACATGACCCACCTTGTTAAACCATAATGCATTAGTTAATGCATTATTATTAACGAGACCGTAATGCATTGGTTATTACATTATTATTAATGAGTTATCATGTTGTAGTTGGTGTTTACCTAGTTATTGAACCTCGCCTCACCTCCAGGGTTTACAGTACATTACACCAAGGTCCAATAACATCAACTACTACTTGATCACACTTCACTACTCCCTCTCGGGGCTTAAATGACTTAGCGTCGATTGTCTAATAACAGATCAACTAATACTTGATAATGGAGTAAATTGTATCAAGTTACCTAAAAATTACTTTCATTAGTGCTATCATGCAGCCGACCTCTCCCACCATTACTTATTGGCTGGCTTCATCCCATATATAAGGAGCTAGAAACGTGCCGTGTTACGTAATCTTGGGCTTGCTAAGCATTAGTGTTCCAGCCCCCATTACGTCCCAGGCCCAACCATAGAGCAACACAGGCTTATAAGGGCCTATTTGGTTGGGCTGTGTCTGTTGACAAAGCTGCTGTGGCTGTGGGAAAGTGACCATATGGCTTTTGGTTGATCCAAACCATCTACAGTATTTTGGAAAATGAGCATTGAAGCTTCAACACATTGCAAAAAGCTGGCAGAAGGCAGCTTTTCCAAACAGCTGAATTTGCACTGCAAAGCCCACAGTTACCGTTGGCAAAAGCTGCTGAAAAGCTGGCCGTTTGGTTGGGCTGTAGCTTTTTTTAGTGAAAAGCTGCTGAAAAGCCCAACCAAACACCCCCTAAGAGGTCTTGTACCATCTCCCCCTAAAAGACTAGCCTGATAGGAGGGGCTACCCTCACTCTTATAAATTGTGTTCAGTCTCTATCCATAACCGATGTGGGACTAAACCCAACAAATACCGGGAGAGAGACTTCGCTTGGTATGTTGTTTTTGCAAATAAATAAATAGATATAACACAATATCCAAGCGCACCATAATTTTTGCCAATACAGCGGAACTGTAGTTTTTGCAAACTGTGGTATTCGATGCCTACAACTCAGCCCGGGCGTTCGGTTTTAACCGAAAATTCGGTTTCGGTTTTTCGGTTTTTGCGAAATTCGGTTTTACAGAAATGAGAACCGAAATGTTGTTCAGAATTGTGAAAACCGAAAATTCGGTTAACCAAAATTTCGGTTCGGTTTTCGGTTTAAACCGAAATTTTCAGAGTTTCAGACATTTCCGAAAATGCACCTTGCCACCTTCGTGCAATCATGCTGTTGCTGCCGCTGCCGCTGCCGCTGTCGCCGCCGTTTGACGCTGCCGCTGCCGCGCTGCCGCACACCCACACGCTGCCGCCTGCCGCTGCCGCACGCCCGCACGCCCGCACGCTGCCGCGGTGCCGCCTGCCGCTGCCGCACGCCTGCCTGATGCTGCCGCTACCGGGTCGCCGCGCCGCCGCCTCGCGCCCCCGCCGCGCCGCTGCCTCGCCTAGGTGGAGGCGTGGAGCCGTGGAGGCGGCCGCTACTCCGCTAGGGGCTAGGGCTAGGGTTCGGTGCGGGCGTGCGGCTGCCTGGGCGTCGTGGGCGACAGGGCGAGTGGGCGTGGCGTGGAGCCGTGGCCGGATGAGGGTGAGTTGAGGCCACGGACTAACGGGCTGGGCCACGGACTAACAGGCTGGGCTGTTCTATTCGGTTAAAACGGTTAACCATCCCTTAGAACCGAATAAACCGAATTAATTTCGGTTTTCACAAAGTCCAAGCCGAATTAATTTCGGTTAACCTAAATTAGCGACAATTCGGTTTTTTGGTTTTGGTTTTCGGTTTCGGTTTCGGTTATACGGTTTTTATGCCCGGACTGACCTACAACCTGAAATACTATAGTTTAAAAAGAATGTGGTTTTCTAAAGCTGAAGCATCCAAACAAGCCCTAGTCTTTAGTTTGACTCCTCTTACATTACACATGTGAGAATATGGCAGCCGATGTGCTTGCCAGAAAAGTATGACCGTGGAACTGTACTCAGAATTAAGTCTGGAGTTGCAGAGATAATATACAATTCCGCACTGCATTAGTCGAGGGATCATGCTATAAGATTAGAAGGGCACCCCTCGGCGCTTCCTTCGTGACAGAGAAGTATCTCCAGGCATATCTTGAACACAACTTGAAACAATGTGATCAAATGAAGTATAAGGCGGCAATCTTGATTGCCATGTCAACACACTGAACTTCCCTTTTGGCCTAACACCAGGGTCTACTAACAGTTCTTCAAGTGTAATCTTTGGTAGTTTCTTCATCGTAATATCGTTTGTGCTACTCCAAACGAGGTGAAGTGGACAAGCAGGATGCAAAACAAAGTCCGTCACGGCTACTTCATGACCTCTTTCAAGAAGTAAATTTGGGTGCTCGCCAAATATGGACAAGTTTCTCTCAGCTACTCTTCTAAGCCTGCTCAATAGGGAAAGCCAGAAATAAACATTCAGATCTCTTCTTATTACATCTGCAAGCACATTTGCAGTGAGCAGTGACCACTCCGATCGCAACTCCCTGGCGAATTCATCTGCTATTCGCACTAACTGTGGATATTCCAGCTGGTTCGCACTTCCAAATGCGAGTGTGTTGAAGAGGTAGCTAAACTCCTCATATGACAGGACATTGAGAAAAAATGGCTTGGCAGTTCCAAATTTCTCTGATTTCTTACGCGACCTTAAGACTACCACCTTGCTTCCTCTGTCCATGCCTGCCAGAGCTGAATAAAACTTGGTCCAATCCTTCTCATCCACATCTGAAACAAACTCAACAACTAGCAATGTCTTCTCAGACATGAGACTTGTGTGGTCTGCTATTCTTGAAAAATCAGCTTCACACAGGTGCAAAATCACAGAGAAGTGCGACCTAACCCTCTCGTCGTTGCTTACATGTGCGACCAGAGTTTTCTTCCCAATTCCAGGAGCACCAATGATCGGAAGAACAGCCAGTGCAGCAAGATGGTTGTGTTGCAACAGAAAATTGGTGAGCTCATGCTTTTCAGTATGGCGGCGGAACATGAAATTGTCGATGTAAAGATAGGCGTCATATGGTCTACGCAGCATACGGTCACACCCACCCAAAATCACAACAAACTCCATCATATTAGCAACAACATTTTCTAAGCTCTCCAGTGCACCTTTCAACTCAAGAAGGTACCTGGCCTTGTTCTTCCTAGCACTGCCAGGAACTGCATGTGCGAGAACATTTGAGAGTAGATGAGTTGCTAACCTCCACCTCCATGGGAGTCTCCTCAGCTGACCTATACTTGAACGCCCCAAGCGCCCAGTAACCTCGGTACATGGCGTCTGTGATTATCTTGAGCTGTGCCAACATCCCAGAGTTGGTGATGTATCGCCCGTCCACCTCCTCAATGACCATGCGAACTCTCAGGAGCAATTGCTGCAGCCTCTCCAGCTGTTTCTTTTCTGTGTATGTGTGGCTTGGGTGGTACTTGTTGGTGAGGTAAGAGATGAATCGGCTCACAAGTTCGCCTGCAACCGCAGATATGGCAAGCTCCATCTTGAAGTCCGCCAATCAGGTAGTCGAGGAGAGGGGAGGAGACAAAGGGGAATTGCAGATTGCTGGTATTTGCTGTGCAGAACGTCAATGGCCGGATGTTACACTCAAATTGACTTTACTGCCAGCAGGGAAAGGCACGTACCGAAAAATATGACCATTTGTGGTGTGAACTACTCCACCTAGATTGTGCGTACCGTTCCACACTGATCTAGACTGGTCTTTAAAATATCGGTTTTGCTATTCCTCAGTCGACTGAGATTTTTTAAAATCTCAGTCGTCTTCAACCTCAGGCGGCGACGGCGAGGGCGAGCACGCGCCGAGCTGGAGCCGGCGACGACGCGGAGCGGCGGCGAAGGCGACGGCGAGGCAGAGGCGAGCAAGGCCGACGAGTTAGCGTCGCCGAGCCGGAGCCCGGCGACGACGCGGAGCGGCGGCGACGTGCGGAGGCGAGGCTGAATCACCGGAGGCCGCCGGGTTAGGGTTTAGCGTGGGGGGTGTCGCCGGAGCCAGAGTTGAAGCTGCGCCGGCCGTCGGGTTTAGAGGAGAGGCCTGATCCGGCGGCGGTGGCCGCCGGACATGACGGCGGCGGAGCTGTCGGAGGTCGGGGGAGAGAGAGAGAGAGAGAGAGCGTCGGGAGGAAGAAGACGATCGGGAGCGGCCGGAGGAAGAAGACGATGCGGTGGCTATTGGATCTCGATCCAACGGCCCAAAACAAATCGACTGAGATTTAAGAAAATCTCAGGCGACTGAGGAATAGTCGGACCCTTAAAATATACCTCAGCTGGTGTTTGACTATGGCAAAACCATGGTGACGTCGAGTCTTCGTTTGCTCAGCAAGTCAATAGTATGCATGAACTAGAAAACTTAAATGCGATGGAACAGGTGCCATAAGCATGAAGTTTGTTCACACGAAAGAATACATATCCTATGAACAGGCAATTTACAAGGCAATGGCCCGCATTTACATCTTCCTTTCCTTTCACAAGTAAGTATCTACGAGTTTTGTTCATTTCCTTTTTGGCCCATTTAGCTAGAGGGAAGATGGTCATGTGGTAGGTCCGAGTCGATGAGAAAGACAGAATTGATCAAGGAGCGCTAAAAAATCACCCACTCGAAGTAAATTGACCTGTCGCCATCTATAGGCCCATAGCACAAACGTATTTTTTAGGACGTTACTATTTACTAGTTACTAGTCGTATCTAACGAGAGATCCAAAATGCAAGTACCGATAATTACTCGCTACATGTTTAGGTTGTGTTTGATTAGGTCTTTTAGCAACTTTTTATTAAAAAAGTCTATAACTAAACCAAAAAGTAAATTTTGAAGCAGTTTTTGTCAATAATGGTTGTGAATTTTGTAGTGTAAATTCAGCTATTTGGAAAAGTTATCTTCTCCCAGCTTTTTTCAATGTGCTAAAACTTTAGGGCTCATTTCCTAAAATGTTGTAGATAGTTTAGATCAACCTAAAACTATATGTTCACTTTTACGATGCCACAACAGTTTTCCCATACAACTAGCTAACAATAGGTTTGTCAACAGTTATAGCCCTACCAAACAGATCCTTAGAGGAGTGGACAGTAACCAGGGAACATCAATAAATACAGAAGCATCTCACCACGGTAACGTGGCAGGCCGGCAAGCTCCGCTCGGACGATGGATTCCATCTTGTCGGCATGGCATCAGGGCGTCGCATTCACCTTGCCATCACGTCGTTGGCACTTCCGAGCAAAAGTCTGCCTCACGGCCATTTCGTCGAACACCATCTGGGCACCAATCATGAAGTAAATTGTTTCAAGTTACCAAAACATTGCTTTCATTAGTGCACCTATCATGCAGCCGATCCCATCCCACCGTTACTTAAATTGGCTGGCTTCATCCCATATAGCAATAAGGAACTAGAAACGTACTGGGAGCGAGATTTCAATTGGCATGTTGGCAGTTGTGTTAAGGTGTATAGTATGTGATTTTGCCATTTGGTATGTAAATCTCAGCTTTTTCTTCAAAGAGAAAAATGAAGAACCAACTACTAAAAAGAGTAGGGATATCGATACATTTAAAATAGGCGTCTATAAACAATTAAACATGACAGAGGATGATGTTTATCTAGACTCTGTTTTTTCCCCTCCAGAAAGGCTTGCTATAGCCTATATGTATACAATGTGTATAAAGGGCCGTGTTTCCTCGAACATGATCTTCGGTTTTCAGTTCATGAATCGAAAATACCCGGGCATAAAAGTCGATAAGAACATTTGAAGTCAGCCAAATGCCTTAACGAACTAACCATGTGAGTGCATATGTGCTAATCCATTTGCGCTTAAAAACCACCTCCTCGAAGCAAATTAACCCGTCGCCATCTATAGGCCACGTAGAAGAAAGCAAATTTGAAGAGGGGGCAGAAACTCGAGGTCATCAGTAAGTACGGAAAAAGCATCTCATCTCAGCGACGAGGCAGGCCGGCACGCTCCCGTCCGGCCTGGACGGACGCCCGCGGTTTCCTTGCCGTCACGTCGTCGGTTCTCCCGAGCCGGTGTTCGCCACTTGGCCTTGCAGCCATTTCGTCGAGCACCATCCGGGCACAAGACCAGCGCGGCGCCACCTTCTTCCCCACATCCTGCATGCGTTCATGGAGATAGATTAAGTAACGCAGAATCGTCAGAGGACAGACAGGAGAGAGTAGCCACGACGAGGAAGCTTGAGAGCTTGACCGGCGGCGGAGCTTCACGGAATCAGGGGAATTGCAGCGAGGCAATGCTGCCACTCCTAGTCGTGGCCTGGACAGAGGGGGTCTGCAAGTGGGGTCAGAATGATCTGTGGAGCTAGGGCGTACGTATGAGTTGTTCCATGCGACAATGCGAGCGTTCGACGGGTTTGCCTCCTTGAAGTCACCCTGTAACGATAATGCCGGGATAGTGTTCTCTCTGCTTTCCGTGTTCACCTTTGTCTTCTCCATGACGGAAAAGTTGCATGTTGTGGTAGTGTTTCAGCAGAGGTTGATGTTCAACGTCATGTCTCTGTAAATTTAATAGTTTCAGCTTCTGTAATCTGTTCGATGATGACTGAATAAAAGGGATGGTGCTACGTTCCAAAAAGAAAGAAAAAAAGAAATAATGTTACTTCTAGAGAGAAAGAGAGATGATTATACTAAAATATAATCAAAGTTCTACAATCATGGACGTGTGTGCAGAAGAGAGTATCCTATGCTGTTAATAGTACAAAACGTAAGATATTGATCGGAAAGTGACGATAGCTACAAACTAGATCCGGATGTTAATTTGCAGCTAGGCCCAAAACTAATGGAAATAATCGAGGTTAATTTGCATCTCACCTCAGTGACGTGGCAAGCCAGCAAGCTCCGATGAAGGCTTCCGTCTTGTCCGTATCGCATCAGGCCGCTGCATTTGCCTTGTCATCACGTCATTGGCTCTTCCCGAGCTGGTGTTCGCCTCAAGGCCATTTCGTCAAACAGCGTCCGGGCACCAGCGCGGCGCCACCTTGTAATCTCCCCCACGTCCTGCACGCCTTCCTGGAGACGGAGGCCCCGTTCGGAAGTGGTCCGGCTCCGCCGAATCCGCCGATCCAGATCCGCGCTCGCGATTCCGCGCTTCGGGAAGAAAATCGCGAGCCCGCGAGGCGTTCGGCAACCTGCTCCCGCTTCCCTATCGCACGAGCAGGCCGGCGGCCCTCCTCCCCTCCTTCCGGCGCAGCCCTCCTCCCCTCCTTCCGGCGTCTTCCCGCCTCCACGTCGTCGCCGTCGCGCTCAGGTCCAGGCCGAGCGGCAGCCTCGGAACTCGAGACGGCAAGCCGGCGAGGAGGAGCTCGGGGCGGCGGGTGGCGCGGGAGGAGCTCTGGTCAGGGCGGCACGGGAGGAGCTCGAGGCGGCGCTGAGGAGCTCGGGGCGGCGCGGGAGGAGCTCGGGTCGGGGCAGCGCGGGAGGAGCTCGAGGCGGCGCTGGAGGAGCTCGGGGCGGGCCGGCGCGGGAGGAGCTCGAGGCTCGGCGAGGTAAGGAGAGAGAGCGAGAGAGGGGGGCGATGGAGATTTTCGAGCCGAAGCGTTTTTTTCTCACTCGGCGGTGGCAAACGTGGGTAATTTTGCCCAACTCCCCGTTTGCCCAAATCCGTGGAACGCCCATTTCGTCGCTCCGCCAAATTTGCCTGGGCATCGCTCCGCTCCGTTGCCTCCGGATCCGCGATTTATCCCGTTCGGGTGCGCTCCGCCGGCTCTGCGCAAGGAATCCCGGAGTGGAGGGTTCCCGAACGGGGCCGGAGTAAAGCACAATCGTCGGCCGGAGGACAGAAGAGTAGCCACGACGAAGCTTGGGGGCTTGACCGGCGGCGGGTGTCACACCTGCGGAGGATCACCTATGAACCTTGGGGGTCCGGAAAGGGAGCGGGCTTGCGTGCACCAGGGACTTCTGCACTGACTCATGATGCACTAGGGTTTTAATTCACCATTCAGAGAGTCATGAAAATTTCAAAAAAAAATGACAACATTCACATAACATAGATCTATCATGACATAAAAAAAAATGGAGGTCTACTCCTAGTCCTGTCCTGGACAGAGGGGTCGGCGAGGAACTAATGGAAATAATCGAGGTTCATTTGCAGCTAGGCCCAAAACTATGACAAGTGGGGTCAGATTCTAGTCTTTCCATGGTCTTTTAATCTATGGAGTTAGGGTGTACGTATGAGTTGTTCCATGCGACAATCCGAGCGTGCCACAAAAAAAAAGAAAAAAAAGGAAATGGAGCTGAAACACATTCCACTTCGGTCAAACCATCAAATAAGTCTAGGTTACAGGCCAGCGGTCTATGTGACACGTCACATAGTCTCGAAAGGAATGTTGGCTCGAAAATAAAAGTGAGCTCCTTGTTTGAAATAGAGAGTAATGAAGATAATGGACAGTGAACTCAGTCAATCCTTTATTGATGAATTGTAGGTATTTATAGATTACAAGGATCGGCAACCGGCGGCAGTTGCCAGATTAGCAACTGCTAAGCGGTTCCTTAAGTATGGATTACACATGTTTAATACGACTCTAACACTCCCCCTAATCAATGCTTATCCTTGCGAGTTGACATCATCTTTGATAAAGATTCCTCCAAAAACCCTGTGGGAAAAATATGAGGAGTAATGTTTGATATGTTGTGAAAAACTCCTTTAAACCCAGTGGGAAAATAAGGAGAAAGTAATACAACATATAATGGTTATTGTCTCTTTGTTGACTCACATGAGAAAACCTGTTAAGGGAAAAACCCATAAGTGAGTTAGAGGACAATAGGCATGTCTTGTATATCTCCTTTAAAAACCCCGATAGGGAAAATAGAAGATACGACATATAACCTTGTGTTGATATTGCCTCATTAAAAACCTTTCATGAGAAAGCTTAAGAGAAAACTCATAAAGGGAAAAGAGTGCAATATGATGTATGAACAGGTTGATGATCAGAGAGTAACTCCCCCTGATTCTTGCAAATCTTGAAGTCGTCGCATACCAATTTCATGAACGAATTTCTGGAACGTTGAATTTGGTAAAGACTTAGTGAACAAATCCGCGAGATTGTCACATGATTTGGTTTGCAAGATGTTTATCTCCCCACTTTGTTGTAACTCATGAGGATAAAACAATTTAGGGGCAATATGTTTGGTAATATTGCTCTTTATGTAACCTGTTTGCATCTGAGCAACACAAGCGGTATTATCTTCATAGATAATAGTCGGTGATTCGATAGAACCAAGACCACATGATTGTTGGATGTGGTTTATCATTCTATGAAGCCACACGCATTCACGTGATGCTTCATATAGGGCAATAATTTCAGAATGATTTGTGGATGTAGCCACTAAAGTCTGCTTGGAAGACTTCCATGAAATGGCCGTTCCACCATGTAGGAACACAAAGCCCGTCTGAGATCTAGCATTATGGGGATCAGACAAGTATCCAGCATCGGTATATCCGATTAGATTTGAATCTTTGCGAGATTGATAATATAGACCCAAATTTTTAGTACCTTGGAGGTAGCGTAAGACTTGCTTGACTCCCATCCAATGACGTTTAGTTGGAGCAGCGCTGTGTCTCGCTAATAAGTTTACTACAAATGCGATATCAGGCCTGGTGCAATTTGCAAGATACATAAGAGCTCCAACAGCACTAAGATATGGGAATTCGGATCCCAATATATCTTCTCCATCTTCCCTAGGTCTGAAAGGATCTTTCTCTACGTCTAGAGATCGAACAACCATGGGAGTTTTAGATGGATAAGATTTGTCCATATTGAATTTCTCTAATATCTTTTGGATATAAGCAGCTTGGTGTACCAAAATTCCTGAGTGAAGGTGCTCAATTTGTAGCCCTAAGCAAAATTTCGTTTTGCCTAAATCCTTCATCTCAAATTCCGTCTTTAAATGATCACGTGCTTCATCAATATCTTGTGCGTTGTCAATGATGTTTAAGTCATCAACATACACAGATATGATGCAAAATCCATTTAAAGATTTCTTTATGAACACGCATGGGCAATCATCGTTATTCGTGTATCCCTTTTGAATAAGGAATTCGCTAAGTCGATTGTACCACATTCGACCCGATTGTTTCAAGCCGTATAATGACTTGTTAAGTTTTACACAATACATGTTGCGTTTAGCGCTTTGATTCGGAAGTGGGATTCCATCGAGAACCTTCATGTATATGTCCGAATCAAGTGACCCATAAAGATATGCAGTCACTACATCCATCAACTGCATAGATAGATGATTTTGCATTGCCAGTGATATTAGGTATCGGAATGTTATTCCACTCATTACTGGAGAGTATGTTTCGTTGAAATCAACGCCGGGTCTCTGCGTGAACCCTTGTGCTACGAGCCTCGCTTTGTATCTCACCACTTCATTATTTTCGTTTCGTTTCCGGACGAATACCCATTTGAATCCCACCGGGAAAACATTGGGAGGAGTAGGTATTGCTTTTGTAAATACCTCTCTTTTATTGAGCGAAACTATCTTTGCTTGGATTGCTTCCTTCCATTGATTCCAGTCCGAACGTTTTTGACACTCTGCCATGGTCTTGGGATCTGGATCAGATTGGAGGTTGTTTGCAATCTTTGTGGAGAAGTAAATGTCGATAATCGTAGTCTTACGGTTATATGATTCTCCAGAATCAATGTAATTGGTGAAAATTTCATTATCCCTTGGTGACTGATCTTGATTTCTCAATATGATCATGTCAGGATTTTCCGATGTCCCAGCTTCTAGATTTGAGTGCACTCCTAAGCTGGGTTGTGGAGTTTGGATTTCATTTACAATTTCAGAAGGTTTCTTCTTCTGTTTCCTTTGTTGCTTGCGTGAAGCTGAATCCTGTTTTGCGGCCGTGCTTCTCCCTCTCTTATTGTTGATGGGGAGTTGAGTGGTTTCTTTTGAAACTTCCACTCTTTCGGGCACATTTGCAGTAGGATTGTAGGATTTTGTAACTCCTTTGTAATTTGTAAATGAATCTGGCAAGTTATTTGCAAGATGTTGCAAATTTATGATTTTCTGAACTTGGAGTTCAGTCTCTTGAGTATGTGGATCAGAGGAGGAAATGCCTTTGGCATTCCAATCGATTTCCTGTCATTCCTTTTGGTACTTTATATCTCCCCCTAATGCCGGGAAATGATCCTTATTGAAGATGCAATCAGCGTAACGGGCAGTGAATAGATCCCCGGTGAGAGGTTCTAGGTACTTGATTATCGACGGTGATTTGTACCCCACATAGATCCCCAATTTTCTATGTGGTCCCATGGATGTACGTTGAGGTGGTGAGATGGGCACGTATGTGGCGCATCCGAATTTTCGCAGACGGGAAATGTTTGGAGGATTTCCACGTACGAGTTGCAGAGGGGAAGTGTTGTGATAAGCAGTTGGGCGCAATTGTATCAAGTCAGCAGCGTGTAAGACTGCATGACCCCAACAAGAAGTTGGTAGATTGCAATTGTGTAGTAATGATCTTGCGATAAGCTTAATCCTCTTGATAAGTGCTTCGGCTAAACCATTTTGTGTATGGACGTATGGTACCGAATGTTGGACTTCTATCCCTAAAGCCATGCAATAATCATTGAAGGCTCTAGAGGAGAATTCCGCGGCATTATCCATGCGAATGGATTGGATTCGGTGCTCGGGATAATGAGCCTTTAATTTAATAATTTGACTCATAATCTTTGCGAAAGCATGGTTTCGTGTGGAAAGAAGGCATACATGTGACCATTGAGTTGATGCGTCAATTAAAACCATGAGGTACCAAAATGGTCCAGATAATGGTTGAATGGGACCACAAATGTCTCCTTGAATGCGTTCAAGGAAGTTGAGTGGTTCCACGTTAATCTTAAGGTGCGAAGGCCTTAATATTAACTTTCCAGTTGCACATGCGGTGCAAATGAAATCCGAATGTTAAGGAAGTTTAGCATTATTCAAATTGTGACCAATGCAATTGCTGATAATTTTTCTCATCATCCCTATGCCGGGATGACCAAGGCGATCATGCCAAGTTTGGAATGCATCAACATTCTGAAAAATTACCTTGTATGCAACATGTACTACGGGTTTGATGTACGTATAGTACAATCCGGACGTTAAAGAGGGAATTCTTTCAAGTACTTGTTTGCCATATCCGTTGTTTTTAGTTAAGAGGAGATATTCCTCTTTGTTGTCGTCATGGGTTTCGATATGGAAACCGTTCTGACGGATATCTCTATAGCTTAGTAGAGTACGAGTTGAATCGGGGTATAGCAAAGCATCCTCGATTATTACTTGTGTACCCATAGGGAGAGTAATTATGGCTCGTCCTGAGCCAACAATTACGGCATCGCGTCCGGCGATTGTTAAAATTTCTCCTTGTCTCTTAGTGAGATTTTAGAAATATTTTAGTTCCCTAAGAATAGAGTTTGTGGTACCACTATCCACAAGGCACATTTCCTCTTCCATCGGATTGCTTCCCGTAGAAATCTATATATAGAAATGAAGAATTTAGTATAAAATTCTTAATCGGATATATAGAATACATACGAATGTACTTAGATACATAAGTACTATTACAATACTGTAATTTACAATATATGTCTTGAACATATAATTACTACAATATTGTCTTAAATAATACAACGACAACATAGCAATTAATTACAACATAATAATATGGATGTTATGACAATGATGACAGAGTGGAGGGACTTTATTCAAAGTCACCAAACATGTCATTTGAAGCGAATTCAATGATCATGTTCTCCGTGTTCATTGGATCGTCGTCTTGTTGGAGATGCTTGTTGTCCTGGGGTTCTGGAAGAACAGCAGTGGAACAACCGATTTCCTTGGACTTGTCGGTCTGGAGGTTGAAGTGTGCTTCAAACTTGGATCCTTGAGATTGTTTCTTACGTCCCACGGATTGTAGTTAGAGATCAACAAGGTGTCGAGGGGTGCGACATTTTTTGGTGGAATGCTTGTAGCATCCACACTTTTGGCAAACTTGTGATTTGTCAAATTTAGGCTTTTCAATGCCTTTCCCCTTATCCGTGGCACGTGGCTTCTTTTTCCAGTTCCGTTTGCGCTTTCCATTGAAGTGCTGCTTTTGGTTCTTGGAAGAGCCAGCAGACTTATTGTTATTCTGAGCATTATAATGTACTTCTGGGAGCGGGGCGGCACCTACATTGCGATGATGATGGTTCCTCAAAGTGAGTTCATCATGTTTTTTCGCTTGCAGGAGTACATGTATAAGGTCGGAATAGCGTTGAAATTCTTTAGCGCGGTACTGGTGCTGTAAGATCCTGTCCGATGGAGGCATTGTTGATAAGGTTTTTTCAATCTTATCTACTTCAGAGAGTTCTTTCTCGCAGAAACGCAGCTTAGAACAGATTTTGTGAACAGCATGGTTATATTCTTCAATGGACTTGAAGTCCTGAAGCCGAAGTTGAACCCAATCATGAGTTGCTTCGGGAAGGATAACCGCTTTCTGCTGTTCATATCTTATTTTAAGTGCTCGCCATAATGCACGTGGATTTTCTTCCATCAGGTATTCAGATTTGAGGTCCGGATGGATATGGTGCCTTATAATGTATAAGGCAGCATATTGTTGAGGATCCGATAATGCCGGTGTTCCCTCAACGGGAGGGTTGATCGTTGCTACAATGCTGCGGGATGCAAGAGCGATTTTGACATCCATTGCCCATGTAGGATAGTTGTGACCATCGAGCGCGAGCTCTTCAAATTCTTTGGCCATCTTGATCTACGTGGAATTAAACCAGAGATTTGATTAATTTACTTAGGAGTAAATCAAAGTATCGTCATGGTTATGTTGTAATAATTGTGCAAAATTCTGAAATTTCAAGTGAAAACTTGAAGTATGAAGTGTAGATCTCAGGTTATATAGCATAACACTTTGAAGATAATCACCAAAATGGTGTAGATCTTGTAGTAATAGATAGCATAATCTGACGAGCGTCAGTAGATGCTTAAAAATCTATTACGTTGTTCAAATATTTGGAAGAGCACATTTTAAAAGTAATGGTGGATAATCTGCAATGAAGCAGTAGATCTCATTTATCCATTACTTCGTGATTCACAAATATATGAGATAATCACTTTGAATTTTGCATGTCAATTCCTTGAATTAAGCCAATTGAGCTAAAAAGCATTTTAGGGCTTAATTGGGGTGAATTGATATATGAATTTGCAAGAAAATCAATCTCAATTGCAAATTTACAGAAAAGGTGCATGTTATAGGGATTGCGAGATAGCAAACACATTGAACATGGACTTAATTTACATTTACGGAGTTTCTGAAATTTAGATACATAACAGAAAACATTATAGAAATGTAAATATTAAAAGCACAGGGGCCTAAACATAACTAGAACTGATAAAATAGCACTGGAAAGGACTTAAATACAAAAACCCTAAAAACTAGGGGGTTTTTGCTAAAAGGGGCTGCCAGCCGGGCGGGCTAAGCCAACCTGGGCCGCGGCCCAGGCGGCCTTGAGACCCGCTCGGGCTGGCTGAGGGGCGCGCGCGGGGACAGGCCACCCCAACCTGGGCCTGGGCCTTTAAGGCCTTTCGGCCGGCCCAGGTGGGGGGGTGTTCGGTGGGCAGCGGCATAAGGCAGGGGGCAGGCGGTTAGGGTTTCTAACCCTAACCCCCACCCGGCGGCGGCGGCTCCTGTGGGCGCGTGAAGCACCGTCGGCGGCAGCGCGCCTGGACCGGCGGCGATCCGGGGCCGTGGCGGCGGCGTGGCCGAGGCGGCGGGCCAAGGCAGTGGAGCCAAGGCGGCCGGCCAAGGCGCCGGCCAAGGCGGCGGGTCAAGGCGACGGAGCCAAGGCGCCTTGCAGCCGGGCTTCACCGTGCCGGAGCCAGCCGGTGTCCACTCCCCTTCCTTCCCCGCCGCGCCGACGGGTCTTCACCGGGGGATGTACTCCTCCTCGTTGGAGGAGGAGGAGGAGGCGGTGACGTCGGCGCCGGCGACGCCATTGGCGAGCCCGAGGGCGGCCGGCCTCCAGGAGCCGGTGCGAGCGGCCCGGAGCGAAGCCGACGGCGGCAAGGGGGCGATGAACCGGCGGCGGGCGGTTGCGCGCGAAGGCGCATTGGCGACGGTGGTGGGTGAGGGCATCAGGGCCGGCTGTGGCGGCGCCGGGGGCGCCTCGAGTCCGAAGCCGGGTGGAGGCGGAGGCGCGGCCAGCTCCCCGGCGGGTTTGGGTGCCGCGACTGGAGGAGCGACCACCGACGGGAGAGTGCCCGGAGGGCACGGATCCCAGCCGTGGATCGGGCACCAGGTCGGGGCGACCGCCGGGGCGGGCCAGGGCCGCCATGGCGATGAGGTCCGCAGAGGGGCGGCCGCGCCGTTTGCTGATGCCGCGGAGGATGCACGGGCCATGCCGAGGAGGCGGGAGGGCGCGCCGGTCCTTGCTGCAATGGTGGGATGACGCGGGCGGCGCCTCCCGTGAGCATGGCGACGGTAGCCGAGGCCGGGGCCACGGCGTCCATGGCGGGGAGCGAACCGCCGGCGACGACGAGCGACGAGGCGGTTGCGGCGACGAACACCCCGGAGAAGGCGAAGGAGGAACGCGGTGAAGAAGTGAGGCATCTCGAATCTAACCTCTCTTCTTCCTTCTTGCTCCTACTTCTTTGGTGTGTGCTCTCGGTAGAACTTCGAGTACTGATAACGTGTTTGAAATAGAGAGTAATGAAGATAATGAACAGTGAACTCAGTCAATCCTTTATTGATGAATTGTAGGTATTTATAGATTACAAGGATCGGCAACCGGCGGTAGTTGCCAGATTAGCAACTGCTAAGCGGTTCCTTAAGCATGGATTACACATGTTTAATACAACTCTAACACTCCTAAGCCAAATTGCGCTTAGGAACGGTTTCCCATAGACCGTTGAAGCCAAACGTAGATCGAAGTGGATTGCTCTCAAGTGATCGGCACATTGAAAGATCAAAAATTCCAATTGGCATAATGTCCAAGGTAGTCTGCATCACATTTGTGCGCGTTGGGTGGCGGACGCATGGTCTTGGTGGATCTCTTTCTTCCGTGTGGACAGTGATGTTATACTTTCGACCTTTTTTTATAAATATTAATTTTAAAATAAAAAATTTGAGATCTATATGTCCAGTGTTGGAAATTTCAAAAATATTACCCTGTCGGCCAACCGTCGACCGACAACGGACTTATTGGCCAACCGTCGACCGACAACGGACTTATCGGTCGAAGGTCGGCCGATATTGGCCGAACGCCAACGCCGCTGGCGTTTCCTTGGGCAGTCCGAACGCTAACTATCCTGGCGTTTGCAGTCGAACGCCAACGCCACTGGCGTTTCGTTGGGTAGTCCGAACGCCAACTATCCTGGCGTTTGCAACCCAAAACGTGATATATGTGATATTGCGTTGGCATTCGGCCGCAAACACCAGGATAGTTGGCGTTCGGGCCGAACGCCAACGCAATATCACATATATCACGTTTTGGGTTGCAAACGCCAGGATAGTTGGCGTTCGGACTACCCAACGAAACGCCAGTGGCGTTGGCGTTCGGTCGATATCGGCCAACCATCGGCCCATAAGTCCGTTGTCGGTCGGCAGTTGGCTGATAAGCCACTTGTCGGCCCACGGTTGGCCGACAGGGTAATATTTTTGAAATTTCCGACACTGGACATATAGATCTCCAATTTTTGATTTTAAAATTAATATTTATAAAAAAAGTTCTTATACTTTCTCTTTTTATGTAATCTCAAACTTCTCATGCACTCCATTCCGGGCATGCAACCTAATCTAAAATTGATGTTATTATCAAAGATTTCTCATTTCCAAATAAACATATTTATTTCTTAAACTGTCAATCCGATTGATGATATGTTTTCACCGTTGTACTCATTTTGATGAGACCTTCAGAACTAGATCCCCATGTTGACATGTTTTAGCGACTTTTTCTAACTTCATTAGTTACCAGGGAGTAACACACAAGTTATCACGTTGTTAGTAACAACCTATCATGTTATAGTTGATGCATTACCTGGTTATTGAACCTCACTCTCACCTCTAAGGCTTACATTACAACATACCAAAGGTATGCTAAAATCAATTGCTACTTGATAACACTTCACTACTCTTGCTCTGGAGCTTAAATGATAGTGCATGAATCGTCTAATAGCATATCAATTATTATATGATAATAATTCACTAGTAATATGGTAATTGATGTATTACTGCCTGATACCCATTGATGTTAAAAGAATGGTCGAAACATATCCAACTGAGATTTACTTTTGAAGCCCCCGTCACAACAAACATAATGGTGCAAATAGAGCACAAATCAGATTAACAGTTTAAGCGTTATTACATTTTTATAAGTTGGGTTAATTAAGTGAATGGATGAACCACCTATCTCTATTCTTTCCCTTTTATTGCATGATGTAACTCTCGTTGCTTAAGTTCACGGAGGCTAAAAAACAGTGAAGCTCCAAAGGGAAAGTTGGAGAATTATCCCTAAAAAAAATCTCAAACTCACTCACACTACACCATGACGCCAACTTCCGGGCTACTATTATGTGCGTCAGGAAAGGGCATGTACGTTGACACATAGTACATGCAAGGAGGGAAGATGTAAAAAGACTAGTTCTTGAGGTCAATATTACAGAAAAGCTGTTCCAGACAATTCAAATCGTTATCCGAGATGGTTTTGACCACCGTTCTGGGATGTGATGCTATCCGAGATGGTTCGTTTTAATGAACCGTCTGGGATTACATGTACATTCCAGAACGTTCTTCAGATTTGAATGCAATGTCGAAGTTGTCGAGGAGGTGGGTTCACTGTCCATGAAGAACAAGATTTAGATATTGTAGGATAAAAATAAGGCATTTATTAACATTTTAAATTAGACCCTCAATTTGCTCAGGCAACTATAGTTTTTACTTCTCATACCTTTTCTTCCCCTAAAGAGAAACAAATCTTTTTTGTTTGGTCACAAAAGAAAGAATCAACTTTTCCAACCATGGAATTTCCAATAAGCTACCGCCTAGATGTACTTTGTCATTAAAAACACATAAAAGATTTCACCTTTCCGGTAAGCAATTGTCACACCATAGACATGGCGAAGACCTCTCCTCTTCACTTGGTCATCGACTCCGGCCGGTGGAACGTCGAGCGCCTCCTCGGCCACCTCCGGGTTCGAAGCAGGTAGGCAAAACCAGTTTTTAGAGTAAAAACAAACACCAATATTTGGAGCCAAAACAGAACCAAAACAAACGGCCAAAAACTGGAGCCAAATCTAACCACGAAAATTTGGAGCGAAAACCGAACAGTTTAGTAATCACTACATACAAGAGCTCGTCATCTCCTAGTAAACATCGGGTACATATGGCTTCTAGTACCAGTTCAGATTAAGATAATTTTTTAATAAATTATTATTTTATTAATACTCTCTCCGTCCAAGTTTACAAGGTGCATCTTAATTTTTTATTTGTCCAGAAATATTAGGCGTCAGCTTTGAAGAGAAATATAATCAAGTTTTGCTAATCGCGCGGTTCAAGCAGAGAAAATTTCCACTCCTCAAATCTGCATGCAAGCATGCATATGCAGATATGCTCTTCGGATGCGCATGCATTGGCTTGACTGATTTCGTACACGAGCGCGGTAGAATGATTGATTTTACTGGCGAGCGCGGTAGAGCGACGCGAGCAGCGTGGCGGCGTGGGCGTGGGGCGCGAGGCGAGCGACGAGCGCCTCGAGCAACAGTAAATAGGGATAGTCTCGTCTTTTGAGCGCCTCGGTCATTGAGTTGACGAGAAATACGTATTGTAAAGTTGAACGGAGAGAGTAGATGGTTTATGTGATGCAAAACCATAATAATAAGTATAATAATTTTTAATATGAATCTAGTAATATTAATTTTAGGTCACATAAATCATATGTTAATAAATAATTATTGCTTAAAATTTTATCTTAACTAATTAAAATATATTTTATATATCTTAACAGAGGCAGCAAAGTGCAGCGAGCATCTAAATGTCAACTATCAACTAGTAGCTGTGTATATAAATGTAGCACTTCAAATGGAACCGCTGAGTAGCCATGCTGACTCAACGTCTTTGTTTGATTGTGCCTGCCGTTGGAAATGACCAAACATTCCTAGTAATTAACCTGGGGAACATAGGCAGCTACTATCTTGTATCAATTCTTGTACATGCTCATTAAGCGAAGGCAAGGGCGTAATAGAAACTATTGTCAAATCAAACGTTCCTATTAATTAACCTGGGGAACATAAGCAGCCACCATCTCCTAGGAGTAGTATCAATTCTTATACATGCTCATTAAGTGAAGGCAAAGGTGTAATACAAACTACTCCTTCCGTTCATAAATGTAAGACGTGTACGGAATTTAAGGTCTAACTTTGATCAACAATTAAATCAATATTATTCAATTATATAATCTAGTAGTGGTATCATTGGATTCATATTGAAACGTATTTTCAAATGGTATTACTTTTGTATTATATAATTGCCTCGTAACTCTATAACGTCATGTATTTTTAAATAAAAAGAAAAGCCTAAAATGTCAGCTATTTCCAAAGAGGGAGTACATTCATGATAGATCTCCTGAAGTGGAGCTACCACCGTCGTAAGCGCTGTTGTTGAGTTGGATATCGACATATTATCCAATCAGAACTCTTGACCATCTTTTTCTCTCTAATTAATTACTCCTTAAGTCCTTTTAGCCTTGGATGCAATAATTATAAGTGATGATGAAATAGAAATATTGCTCTTCAATCATTTATTTGTCCATCTCTTTTTTCTCCCAAATACAAGTACTCACCATGTTGAAGCATGCAACATTTATTGCATTGAAAGGACAAATTAGAAAGTCCATGGCTAAAAGTGCATTGAAAGTGCTAAATGACTTGTATTTTGTGGAAAGTTTAAAAGGCTAAAAAGACTTCCTATTTTAAAAAGGAAGGAGTATAAGCTGAAATATGTTTTTCAAAATACAAACCTTTTGATTTGGTTTGAGACGGCAGACTAGTGAACTTAAACGACAAGTAGTTTAAGTGCTGTACGCGAAGTAGTGTGACGTGCCGCTAGCCATTTGGGAGGAGCTCGTGGTGGCCAGAAGGGAGAAAGGGAGGAGAAGCGTCGCGGGATTAAAGACAATGAGAGGGAAGAAGAAACCCTTTAGGCCAGCTGGATGACCGAGGGTGGATAAGAGGAGCGAGATGACGCTATGGACCCAAATAGGATGCCATAGGCAGCTAAGGTAGGGATGCAAGGTGTCGCCCTACGGAGCGCTTTGCCTATGAAGCCTTAGGCTCCTCCCAATGCACAGGTGCTTAGATGAGGTGCTAAGTGTATGAAAGGGCTTAGCAACTAAACTTTCTAATGCATAGATGCTTAGCTTTTTTAGCTAAGCTTCCTTCATTTAATTGTTTAGTAATTAAACTCTCTAATACATAGATGCCACATATGTGTTTTGCATAGGTCCGTGCGCTTAGCATTGTTTTCTTTCTGGAGACACCAAAATTATCTCTCACCTTCTTAATTACCCCGCCACATCATTTTCTTGCCTATGTGGTATGTCTTAGCACCCGTCTAAATTGGAGCATTAGAGGGGCCTTAGAAACCATGACAACGTGGATGCAAACTTTGTGTACGTTACTAATTAGTTTCTGAGCCGTCGAATCAGGTTGAAACGATCCGAACCTGCTGCTCTACTTTTGCTTTTTTATAACAGTACGCATGACTTGCGCCATGAAAATTAACCACCTCTTCACATTTTCATATATGTGTCAGGGTCCCAAGTATTTATTTCCCTCGTACCAGGCACCTAGTTAATGGACATGGATTTTCGACTCCCGCGAGCACTACGCATGCTCTCTTTATGTTGAAAATTTTGGAACGTGTGTTTCATAATTAAGTACAAAAAATTTCGAAAAGAATCTCACATGTATACAATAGAATGCACTGTGTATCTGCCAGGTTTCATAAAAAAGTGAGTCCATATATATGTAGTCTGCACAAAAAAAGACAAGCATGAGGGGCTCAAAAGCATGTTTACATGCACCAAATTGTACTTTTTGCGCAGGACACAAGACTTGCAACATTTTGCATAAAAAATTGTCATGCACATAATACTCAATCATATATTATGTGAATTTTTTTTGAAGGATTTTGAAGCACGAGAATTATTCTTTTGACTCGGTAAAAGTGCATCTAGGTCCTCCAAATAGGTTTTGATAATTAATGACAAACGATTAAAGGACTAATGTGTATATCTAGTGTGATCAGATCATATGACCCCAAAAGTAGTGGTGCATCCAGTCAATAAGTTGACCACTAAAAAGTTCTAAGGAAGGATGGCTTGAAAAGAAGATCACGGATAGTTTTTCTAGCTCTTTATGTGATTTGATGAATCAGTTTGAGTCGTAGGAAAGCCGTTCTATTAATAAGGGTTGATTTTAGATTGGTAAGGAGTGTAACTTGCAACAATGTTCAGTTAAGATTCAAAATTCCACTAATTTTTTTTTGGAAAACCTACTGACCTCACTATGTCTACAAAAGTCAAAGCTTTCGAGATTTTCTCGGAGCCTTTGAGATTCTCATGAGTGTATGGACTTAGAAAAATTGGTGCCTCTGAGTTTTCTTTCCTTCATGTTTTCTGGAAGTCAGAGCTTCCGAGACTTTCTCGGAGTCTTCGAGATTGTGTTCTGACCTTGCTTGAAATCTCTCTATCTTTATGTCAGAGTATCCAGGAGTCTTCTAGAGGCTCTGTAATCCTTGAAGTTAAATTTCTCTGAAATCTCGGAACGTCCTCGTGCATTGAAAAAACGAGGAGGCAGCAGAGCTGAATTGAGTGGGCGCTCTCAGTCAAGAGCTGGTTGGTACGTTGAGAACTTGAGAGGTGAGCAGAAGAGTATGAGGAAGGAGCCATGGTCTCTCATTCTGTCGAGCGGCGGAGTTCTCCAAATTTTTGAGCTTCCGAATAGATACAACCTTCACAACCCACATTCCATTCAACGGTAAGTTCCACTTAGTGAACACCTGACAAGGTACATCTCTGAACCTCCCTCCTTGTTATTGATACCACCTTCAGAATTCTCCTTGTATAAGATGGTAACCTCCAGGTCTAATATACACAGTCAGTGGAATTACTACTAACATCGCAGGGTGGCTTCAGCAATCAACATCCCTCCATGAGCAGCAGCCAAGACAAAGAGCCCTTGACGGCGTCGGATCACTCATTCCAGTAAGCAGGAGTTGCCCTGTTGCAAGGGGTTTCTAAAAATATGGAGGAGTCTTTGTACCTTGCATATATCAGCAAATCTAGGCCTCTAGGCTTTCTTCTGCTATCCTTCAATCCTCGATGAATCTTCTTGACCAAGTTAATATCAAGCCTTTTGGCCACTGTATATGTTGTTATTAGCCCTAAATTACCTCAGGACATATGTCCCACTAGTTCATCACCCAGTAAAGTTGTGCACTACAGGATATAGATATAAAAGAAAAGACATGCAAAATAGCAGATTGCAATCAACTATACGTACTGTACAGTAGCAAAGAAACAAAGAGCAGAATAGCATGCCAGAGCCATACAAGAAAAATGAAAGCAAAAGGGTGCCACCCGATTATAAGTGTACTTATTCGGAAACAGGAAACGGGGACACACTTGTTCTGTGCAAGATTCTTGTCAAGTTTTGCAACCTGGGATTCATTTTGTCATAACCTGTGGTCTTTAACCTTCTTTAGATTCATGCGAACTTGCAATCCAGACAAACAAAAAAACATCATATTGGAGATTCCCCTGAATAGGAAAATTATCGATTATACAAAATAGTAACCTATTGGTCATTTGTATGTCCGGGAACAATCCTGCAATGAACCCACGCACAATCAGCACAAGAAAGAAGCACAGACCAGAGTCAATCTTTTTAGCCTAACAAAGTTATTGATTTCAAGAACCAGTATTCCCCTCCGTCTAGGAATGTAAGACGTAATTTGATTGGTTAAGACAAGAGTTTGACCAACAATTACTCTAGTAATATATAATTTATACGACATAAAATTGATATCATTAGATTCATATTCAAATATACTTACTTATGATTATAATTTCATGTCACATATGTCATTTATAGAGTAATTATTGGTGAAAATCTTATCTTAATCAATTAAAATACGTCTTACATTCTTGAACGAAGGGAGTAATAATTAATCCCACGAACCTTCATAGTATATGGACTTCCATGACGCCAGCTCACCGACATCCAGCAATAGCATATTTCTAAGATTTTGGATTCCTTAGTTTAGGCCCTGTAGATGGAAAATGGTGTCAGAATATCTCTATGAAAATTAAGTAAATCCAAGACAAAACTACAGAACCATATAAATTAATCTAACTGGGTTACACATATCAGAATGAATTGTGTACACTAGAGAAAAATATTTCCATGATAATGATAGTCACGGGGTTATATAAGAGTATGCAGCCACCTATGTCATCACATCACAAGTATTATATATTTATACGCACAGTTCTTGTGTTGAAATACAATAATCACTGAAAAAGGGGACGCAGCTAGTAAAAATCAAGATTTACATGTCATCCCAGGTGATACTAGAGCAAGATTTATTTAGTGTGCTGCCTCGTGTTGAGAGCAAACCGCCCCAACCACCTGTTAATCAGAAGCACTAATTTGCGGGCGCCCGCACGAGAAGGCACGGACTTTTTCTTACAGGCACCTTGAACTAGCGCCACGTGGACAGATCCTCTAGCCGAACAGATATCTACTCGCAGCACACCTAATTTCTGTTTTGTTACTTTATTTGTTTTTTAGTTGAATTTGCCCGAGTGAAAATTGTATTTGTGTTAAAAGTGTTACGAAATTGAAATCTCACGATTGAAAGTTGACAAAAAAATCAAATTGAACGCGGGGAATTTTGAATATAAAGTTTGGGAAGAAAGATGAGGAGAGGCGGGGAAGAAGATGATGGCATGAACATTTTGGGAGGTTATTAAACTCACAAATAACCTCAACGTTGTCCTGCTGGGGAAAATGATGCCCATGCATCTCAAGACATAAGAAAATTCTATTGACAAAAATGAATTGAAAGTACAATAGAAAACATGTTCCAAATGACAAAATTCAAGGGAAGGTGAATAAGTTTAAAGAAACAAAAAGAAGGATAATAAATTCAAAGTACCTTTCGAAGGATGGCTTGAATGGGCATGCGAAAGATCCTTGTATTCAATGCTATCCAGCCATTGGTGGCGTTCATAAAGAGGCTTCATATTTATAGCTGGGCAATAACGAATTTCGAGATGCCGATAGGGTGAGTAGCTCCCGCGACCACATGGTAACGATGCCAGACGTTTGCAGCCAATAAGAACAAGGTTTTCTAATGACGGCATGTCGCCCAAACAATCAAGCGACTCCAACATATTGCATTTAATAATAACTAATTGCTTGAGTGCATCCAGCTGCCCTGACAAGGAACATAACTTATCACAGTCTCCAATATGTAGCATCGTGAGGGACGGTGGTAGGTATGGAAGTGCTACAAACTTATCACAACTGTACAGCTGTAGAACTTCTAGACATGGTGGTAGAGAGTCATTTTTTGGTGACGTCGATTGCTCTGGCATAGTTGCGGATGCAAGGTCATTGCAGTGTGTCGACGATATAAATGTATCAACTTGTTCCACCTGTACACTCTCTGACTTGGTATCCTCTTTCGCAAGTATGGACTCAAGACTAGTGCAACCAATAATATGAATACCTGTGAGAGACGGGGGAAGAACGAAGACTTCAGTCAATCTTTCGCAATACCGTATTTGCAGTGTTTTAAGACGTGGCAGGAGCTGACCCTTGGCTCTAGCTGGGTCTCCTTTCACCTTTGTAGGGCCTATCAGATTATTGCATCCACGAATGGTCAAATTCTTCAATAATACTAGACATAGAAACTCTTCCTCAGGCCAGTAGATGAGTGCATCACATGATACAATTTCCAGATCCACAAGTTGTCCAAACCGTTTCCAAATCCCAAATGTTGACTGCGATTGACTTGAGGGGAAGAGAAAGTCACAGCCAGACAGCTTCATTACTGAAAGAGATACTTCACAATCATCAAGCTGCAGTGTTGGTATTGCTTTCCTATCACTGACGTCCAGTTCTAAGTTGTACAGTGTAGACATGTGTCTGGACTTAACTATTGATAAGGATAGATGTGCCTCGTCTTCTTTTAGCTCTACATCCTTGAGTTTTGGCGCTTTGGCTAGAGTTGTCAGCTTTGGGCAGCTCTTGATTTTAAGCTTCTCTAGAAGAGGAAATGTTAGCTCTACATCTGTTGCCACCCATCTCTCCAGGCTATTCAAACCTTTTAGTTTGAGTTCTTTTAGTGCTGGAAATGCTGCGGATACTGCGTCGCTACATAGGAATTGCAATTTATCCAACCCTTTCAAATGAAGAACTTCAAGACCCCTCAAATGACAGAACAGAGGAAAATTCTCACACATTGTACAATGAACTAGGTGGAGCTCAGTCAAGTGTTGCAGCAGACTAAGATCTGTCATCCATGTTGGTAACATAGTGTTTTTGTAAGAAACAATCCTTAGCATCAGTAGTCCACCATGAGGCTTAAGAGCATCTAGCACTGGCTTGTGACAATTTGGTACTGGTTCCTCATGGCTGTCACCACTCCATTCAAGAGATAAATGTGTGAGTTTCTCTTTATTTCGAAGACTGGCTGCTTTTGCATCATCTTCAGCCACATTCTCTAGAGCACATAACTGCAGTTCGCCACCAAGGTTTAAGTTCTGCAATTCTCGAACACTACTGCAACCAGGACTTGCACCCACCACAAAATATGTTAAAGTCTGTAGAGAAGCGAGCTGCCCAAGGTCCGGAGGCATACACTTCAATGATGTACACCCATCAGTGTAGAGGTGTCGGAGGCTTGTCATATATTTCATATCCTTCGGAAGTCGAACAAGACAGTCGCAATCAGAGAGGTTCAGTGTCTGTAGATTATACAATATACTAATTTCCTCGGGAAGTTCTCTTATATGGAAGTTCCGTGAGAGATTAAGATACCTCAGGTGCTGTAAATGCCTTGGTCTGAGTGGAAGTTCTTTCAAATCAAAGAGCTGTAGTACTCGTAGAGAACTGTAATTTGCTAAACGTGGTGCTGAGCCACGAGTATAAGCATCTGGATATAACAACGTCTGGAGAGTTGGAGATTGTTTCTTCAGAAAATCATCCAAAAGAGTTCCGATTCGATAATATGATGAGAACACATGGCGAATAGGACCTGACAACAACTTCTTTTTATTGGGACTATCCACTATAGTGATACATTCTCTTCCCATAACAGATAGAGCAATGTCATGCATAAGATCATGTATCTTGCATATCGTTCTGTAACGAAGCTGCTCCCTCATCCGAGTAGGGGCTTGCTTCACATCCTGAAAGAATGACCTCCAAGCTAGCTCCTTGAAAATGTCTTCGCCTACATTTCCAAGATGGTCTTCTTCTTGCATTGGTATGAAGTCGTGTGCCATCCATAACTGGATTAAAGTTTCCACATCAATCTCATAATCTTTGGGGAATATAGCACAAAAAGCAAAGCATTGCTTCATGTGTGATGGTAAGTCGTCATAACTGAGCTTGAGTATAGGTAAAATTCCAGTCTTCTCATTGCAAATGTTGCTTTTGGTTAACACATCCTCCCATTCTTGCATGCTACTCCTGGTACTCAACAGAGAGCCAAAGGCTTTGGCAGCTAAAGGAGAGCCAGCACATCTGCCCACAATCTTATCAACAATGCCATCTAGCTCATCACTGTTTGGCTTTTGCAAACTGAATGCTCTATTCTCAAGAATTTCCTTCAGAAATACTTTATCTAGCTTTCCGAGATTATGGCCTTCATCAATACCCATTTTCATAATTTGAGCTACTTGCGGTTTGCGAGTGGTTGTCAGTATTGCACTACCCTTGCCACCTTGCTTAAGGCAGGTCTTGAGTTTTTCCCACTTATCAGCATCTTCATTCCATACATCATCAAGGACAATGAGGTACCTCTTTCCACTTACTTCTTTCAGAAGATTCTGCAATGCTGTTTCACGATCTTTCTCACTGGTCTGACAAATGCTGCTTGCAATGATACCAATATCAAAATCATCTGACACACAACACCACTTACGGAGCTCGAAATGCTTCTTGATTCCGGGGTCATTGTAGATAAATTGTGCAAAGGTGGTCTTGCCCAGCCCACCCATTCCAATAACGGGAAGGACCATGAGATCACTGTTACTAGCTTGATCAAGCAGTATCTTTACAATCTTCGTCTTCTCATCATCTCTAGATCTACTAACAATATCCTTCTCGGAGTCAGGCATGATGGAATCGGTCTGCCGCCACTGCTTGGATGGTGGTGCTTGCTGCAGGTGTTTGAACCCAAAGGCATTCATCTCTGCAACAAGAACCCCAATGGTTTGCACAATCCTGCACAGCTTCTTTCCCATCCTGTAACGGAACAAAATGGGGTTATGAGAAGGGAAGAGGCTTACAACATCAAAGCCGAGCTTCCTGTAGTGTCCCTTCTCCTTGGCGTCACGCCGGAGTGCCTCATACTTGAACTCGTCAAACACGTCATTCGCCTCATAGGCAACCATCTTGAGAGCATCCAGCCAAGCACGTACTCCAGGTCGATAAGCTCCCTTCTCCTCCGCATCCTCGATGACATCCAGGATGGCTGGGAGCTTGCGGTCCAGGATCTTGCGCTGGTCCTCCATGCCTTCCATCACCTTGTACTGGTCCAGAAGGTAGCTGGACGCTTTGTCCTTCACCATGGAGACCAGCGGCCCGATCACAAACTCAGCCATGGTTGCTCTCTGGTTCGCAACTCGTACAACACACGCAGAGAACACAGGAAACTCGACTGCAAGGGAGAGTTCAGAGGAGGAATGATTAGGGGTGCGCTCTAGATGAAATGGATGGGAAATGGATGGATAAGGGGCGGATAAAGGAGTTTGTGGTTGGTTCTGACTTACAAATAAGGTTCACATGTTCGTTGCGTCATATTTTAGTTTTGCTGTCTTAAACTATAACTGGTCATGGAATCATACATGTTATTAACACATCAGATCGAAACTTACGTAATACATTGATTTTGAATAGAACTACTAAACATACTTTTGTCAAAATTGAATACAATGAAAATCAAACAAGTGATCTGCAATTTGGTATGAAAATCTGAACTTTTTCTTCGAACCAAAAGGCTTTGCTATTTGCCTATATTAAACGGGTGTATGAAGTGGCGTTTCCTGAAACATGATTTGGCATCCAGAAAAGCCTGCGATATGTGAATTTCGAAGAAAAGATAGCAAACCCGTTAGTTAAACCAAGTTTCACGCCGGATTTCTGGCCGGCCAGCACCACCGATGGCTCTATCGATACCGGGAAGACGGCGAGTTGATCGTGCCGGCGGCATGCCCCTTCCCGCACCCGCTTAAATTGGCCTTGATGTGCATCCAAGACACACAGGCATTCGCTTGCCTCTACGAATCGCTGTCTGGTGTATGGAGAGATATTATCTCCACAGCGACTACACAGATGATGCAATTTGTTTGATAAGGCCTAGCATCCTAGTTGGGAATGCACTTGGCTGGTCGCTTTGTCGAGGTGCCATCCTTGCGTTTGATTTTGAAAGGCAGAGCCTTGGAGTATCGAGAAGCCAGCTGATGCCTATGTCACCGACTACTGGTCCTCTCGGATTATTACGGACAGAGGATAGTGGCCTTGGCCTCCCCGTTTGTCAAAACTGAGCATCCAGAAATAAGTTGTTTCATCAGATGTTTCTACATTGCACAAGCAACAGAAATCCAGTCACTTCTTTGTTGAGATTCATTCCAATTACTTCTGGTACATGTTTACTGTAATGTTGTTCTGCCATGCCGCCGCGGCGCACCCGCCACGGCCGGCGATCCTGCGACGTCGCCGTGCTAGAGCAACTCTCCACGTATGATCCGCAGGGTCAGCTCGTGATACATCTGTAATATGGTAATCGGTCGCCAGAGCTCCATGCGGGCGCACTCCAGCCTCAAGAGGTCCCTGGCGTCGCCGAGCCTTGCGGACCATGGTCAACTGGCCTACACAATTGACTTTTTAACAGAAGTTGTTCAGTTAATTAGTTAGGATTGTTTGAAATTCACATCAATAAAAATAACAACAATAAATCCGTAAAGATTACAAAATTTCTCTCCTTTTTACGTTCCCGGCCAGATGCGTCTCCGCGCCTCAGCAAGCTGCAGCTCGTGGATCCGACCTGCAATGTCAAAACTTCAACCCAGGCAGCCCCTCTCATCCAGTCTCTTACTGTTTCACAGGGCTTTGCCGGCGTCATGGTGGTGCTGCCGTCTCGACAGAGGGCTGAGGGATGTGTAGAGGGGACGTGGGGGCGGCGTAAAGAGTGGTTTAAGACTTAAGAGATAATCGGAAGGGATGATGATGTGCTTGTTTGTTGAGAAAAAAGAGCAACACCTAATTTTAAGGATGAGAGACCGAGCTAATTAAAAGGTGAGGTGAGGTATGACACCACCGGATATTTATCACAAACTTTCCTTTACAAGATAATAAATATATATTTTGGATAAGCGGTAACGACTTGTGAGCGCACGTATTACTCACAAGTACATGCTTGATTTTTCTCGACATTTGTACACAATTTATTTTTGAAATGTCTAAATATGAGACCCGCCTCCATCGCGCTGGTACTAGCAAATCGGAAAACATAATTTAGGGACGGTCAATCCAACAACCACTGCGATGCACTTTTCTCAGTTTTACGCGCGTGAGATTTTTCGCGTTCGTCCGGTGCTGCTAGCTGTACAGCTCGCTTTTTCACTATTGAAAAATGTCAGGTCGTTCCATCCCCTACGTGGCCTTTTTGAATGAGGTTGGATTCAAGTGAACCCAACAAATTTTTGCTAATCTAATACTGGAGTATTAAATTACTTTTTAGTACTTTTTAACATTTGATTTGACCTTATAGCCTATACTACCTTATAAAAGGAGGAGTTTTTCTTTTTTAACTCCACCCCATATATTATACACAGGTTATTCAGCACCCTTAGATCTTACGTATCTAATGGCTCAAATTGTTTTGATGGTCTGCCGATCCAACGGTTGAAGTGAAACCCGTGGTCTGCCAGTCGTGCAGCCATAGCCGCGCTCCTCCATTTGCCCTCACGACCTCACGATCTCAGGACCACTCTTTCTCCGCCGTCGCCTCCCCTCCTACTCCTCCCTGCCAGCCCTCCAAGTCCGCCTTCCACCGCTCCGCCTCCACCGTCCTCTCCGCCCCCTCCTCCTCCACATCGGCCTAACCCGGGGGAGGGGGGCGCCGCCGCCGCCACTGCCAGCTACCTCCTCCTCGAAACTTACATAATACATTGATTTTGAATAGAACTACTAAACATACTTTTGTCAAAATTGAATACAATGAAAATCAAACAAGTGATCTGCAATTTGGAATGTAAATCTGAGCTTTTTCTTCGAACCAAAAGGCTTTGCTATTGCCTATATTAAACGGGTATATGAAGTGGCCGGCGTTTCCTAAAACATGATTTGGCATCCTGGAAAGCCTGAAAGTAACGAAAACGATGCGTGAACAACCAGACCCAGACAGCTGCTGTGCATTCGCGTACACAGAACCCAGGAAGTAATCATTCAACGCACGTGGTACTACATCAATTATTGTGACACACTGTCGAGGTATGTGGTTTGGGTGGCTTTCCTCCATCAATTATTGTCAGTACAAGAATTATCTCTGCTTTTACTACTTAAAAGGAAGGAGAATGTCAGGACATGAAATTGGAACGCCTTGATTTCCATGACATGAGCTGTCAATTCATTCTACAGAAGTATGACCAGTAAATTGTACATTAGCTCAGATTATCTATCCTATTTTTGACTTCGAAATTTGAACTGCACACAAGTTGGTCCTGTAATCCAATTCTTCAAGCTGTTCTTGCAAGGCAAATGCCAGGTCTTGCAAGGCACCGAGACAGCGAACCTCATATCACTAAAGGGTGATATTAAGTTGTCCATTAATTCGTCAGGCTATCACTTTTCTTAACAAAGTATATTTACTGCTCGCCCAACATGGTGAAGTTTCTCTCAACTACACTTCTAAACCTGCTCAATATGCAAAGCTAGAAATAAACATTCAGGTCTCTTCTTATTGCTCAGATCTCTGCTAAAAATGGTGAATTTCTAAGAAAAGATAGCAAATCCGTTAATTAAACCAACTTTCACGCCAGATTTCTGGCCGGCCAGCACCACCGATGGCTCCATCGATACCGGGAAGGCAGCGAGTGGATCGTGCCGGCGGCATAACCCTTCCAGCACCCACTGTTCTGCCATGCTGCCGCGGCGCACCCTCCACGGCCGGCGATCCTGCGCCGTCGCCGTGCTAGAGCAACTCTTCACGTATGATCCGCAGGGTCAGCGGCGTACGCGGCCGCTCGTGATCCATCTGTAATAAGCACGAAATAGGATCGTGGTAATCGGCCGCCAGAGCTCGATGCCGGCGCCTACACAATTGCTCACGACGTCCCTGGCGTCGCCGAGCCTTGCGGAGGAGGAGAATTCATAATTGAATGGTGACGTAAGCGTCCCACCTTAATATGGATAAATAAGAGGAGAAGACAGTGATGACCAGCTTCACTGGCTGGCTTCACCTCGCTCTGCTACGCAACGAACGCAAAGGCAGCGACTGCCCTCTCGCTTGACACCTGCTCTGCCAACATATGACTTGCCACAGTGAATCTAGATCAAGCGGAGTTACGAACCAAAGCACGCATGCAGGTGGAAATGCAGGCGGCCGGGATGGCGATATGGGCTGGGTGGCCAAGTTGCTTCTGTAAAAACCATCCGTTCAAGGATCACTCATAGTTGCGAGCTACAAGAGGTGAGAAAATGGTACATGATCAATTGTATACTTTTCAACACATTTTGAATGCACCCCGTATCATCCGTTCCTCCATCTATCAGCATATTAAAATTTGGATCACTCATAGTAGCATTGGATAACTGGAGAAAGGAAGAAAGATGTATGAACAGATGTTTTGACATGTACACAGCAAATCCCATTCAAACATGGTGGGATGGAGCATTTAGTGGAGCAATACTGAACCATCAGCCATTAACCGTAACTTTAATCAACCTACTAAGCAGCGGTGGCGGCAGGTCCTCCCGATGGTGTCCCTCTGTTCTGACATATTTCTCTCGTTTTTATGTTAGCAAGCGGCAGCTCGTGGATCCGGCCTGCAATGTCAAACTTTAACGCAGCAGCACCTTTCGTCCAGTCTCTTTGCTGCAATGTTTCACAGAGCTTTGCCGACGCCATGGTGGTGCTGGCGTCTCAAACAGAGGGCCAAGGGATGTGTAGAGTGGTTAAGAGATAATCGGAACGGATGATGTGCTAAGATAATAAAGTATATATTTTGGATAAGCGGTAACGACTTGTGAGTGCACGTATTACTCACAAAGTCACAAGTACATGCTTGATTTTTCTCGACATTTGTACACAATTTATTTTTTGAAATGTCTAAATATGAGACCCGCCTCCATTGTACTAGCAAATCGGGAAACATAATATAGGGCGGAGCTAGCATGATGGGATTTGTGACTGTTTAAAACATAAAGACCGACCTAAACAAAATAGCAAAAGCCAATTGAATTAAGTACATGAACCACCCACGCCAGGTTTGTGAAGGCTAATGGAAGCCAGGACCCACGCCAGGTTCTCCAGACATAGCACTCGCAACTGTCCAAATTAACCCGACGCCCCCTATGGTTAACTACTAATTACCGGGCCCGCTAAACAATACGGTAGATAATTTTTTCTCTAGACTTAATTTTCCCAATGTAAATTTTCTTACAACTAGCCAACGGGAGTAGTTTCCTGTTTATATGTATTTCTTCATCATCACTCCTAGAACAAAATAAATGTTAGATTCGTTTTATTTGTTGAATTTTTTATTCCTCTGCGTGATACTTTCCAGAAAATGGAACTTGAAAAACAAGTGAACTGATGCAATATCTGGAGTGCTTATCACCAAGTAAATTCATCGCATCCGGCTTATCATCAAGTAACTACACGATATGATTGTATCACGCATTCTAACTGTTGCCTGCTGCAATGCTACAATCTAGTTTTTGGCACAAAGGAACATGAGCAAGTTGCCTGTTTAAGTCAACAAGTACGAAAAAGGGTAAAAGGAAGTAATCAAAAGGTGCTATAGATCAGCAACTTTCATCTTCTACTTGCTCCAGGGTAGATGATAATTAACAGTGTAAACGATTCCACTCACTCTTTGTTGGTTAACCAGCGGTCAACGGCTTATGAATTTTCATATGCTTATATCACACACTAACAGGATGTTAGTGGGCCTATCTCTCCAATACAGAACATTCAAAAATTTCAAGTACTGGGATTTGCTAAAGCACCCAGAGGAAATATACTATGGCCAAATAAATAAATGGCTCTTGCTCAAAACCTTCACCCAAATGTAACAACACAAGTATCAGAATCTCGGAAGTATGGTTTCAGGTTACTAATTGGCCAACCAATTCAAATAATCTTTCTTTGTTGACAACATTGTATAATATTTTTTTAGAGTCAGTATATTTGTTGATAAAACAAAGCAAGAAGTCTGAAAAGACATACCTATTCAAGCAAAAGTTGAATGGATCCGACAGATTGTCCACATAAGCCACATGGTCCACTCCCCCAGCCGGCTCCACATGCTGCTTCACTGGAGAACCGTCGCCCACCTCGCCGTCGACCGGCAGAGATTCAAAGCCAATGCCATTAGCATTTGTGTAAGACGACATCTGGCCGTTCATCGCCCCGCTACTATGCCCGGTCGAGCATGACTTGTCACTCTCGACGCTCGTGGCTGACGACGATGCGCTCCACGGCTGCGCCACGTCTGTCCGCGCGGCCGACTCCTCCTCTAGCCAGCGCTTGAAGCAGTAGTTGCAGACCCTGATCCGCTCGCTAACCTCCGGCGCGGCGTCGCCCGGCATGAGATGCACGGTGTTGGCCATACACAGGGCACAGAACACGCGGCGGCAGTGGTGGCACCGATTAAGGATGGTGAACTGCGCTCGCAGTCGTGTGGCGGCAACAACGGTGCTGCAAGTGGTGTTCGTCGATGGCGAGCGGAGCGTCGACCTGGGGACCGTCACGGTGCAGCCGTTGCTAGGGTCTGCAAGCTCCAGGCCGTAGTGCCCGACCGCGTGGGCGTCTCATCACAGCAGATCTCGGCGTGCTTCGCATGGCCCCGTCACTTGCCACTCAACAAGGGGACCGACCTCGCCGTCGCCGTCGCGTGCGAGGGCCGAGGGCCCCGGGTGCAACGTCCTCCCCGTGCTCCGCAGGTCCCAGTGCGAGAGGAAGGTAGGTTGCGTGCCATTGGAGCTGCTGATCCCGGAGAGGACCATCCTGAAGCGCCTCCCGCTGACGGATCTGTTGTTGCAACACCTGGATGAACACACGTGAACACGGTGGAGAAGACGAACGTCACGCACACAGCAACACACAAGACGTTTGTGCCGCGTGCAACAACTTCGGCGTTTTTCGTTTTCATTCCTTTTATTCTCTCGGAGTACATGCATAACAAACTGAGTACCCGATCCTACAATCACGCCACACTCCCATCTACTTGACCGTGCCATCCCACAGCCAGAGATGCGCCATGACACTCACCCACTAGAGAACACCTCAACGTGAACGCGCACGTTTCAGGATCTATGCAAACATATGCAACACGACCGAACAATCGACGTGCTTATTCTACACACTAATTGAAGAAATCTACTGAAGTTTGAACATACCAAATGACTCATGTGCACCAAGATTATCTCAACATATCACCCCCTAATCTTGATGCACTGGCTTTACCTCTCGGACGCCAATCTTCTGTCGCATCTCAACGAACTTGCAGCGACCAAGCGCCTTCGTCAATATATCAGCCAGTTGCAACTCGGTTCTGACGTGCTCAACATCAACCCTTCCGTCATCGACACACTCCCTGATGTAATGATATCTTGTGTCGATGTGTTTGTTGCGATCATGGAGAACTGGATTCTTGCACAAAGCTATAGCTGATTTGTTGTCCACTCTTAGCTTTACCTTCTCTGGTGCTTCCTTCCTCATGTCACCAACAAGGCAGCTCAACCACACTCCCTGGCAAGCTGCTGTACTGGCCGCGATGTACTCAGCCTCACATGAAGATAACGCCACAGTTCTCTGCTTCTGTGACGCCTAAGTTATCAGATTTGTTCCTAAGAAGAAAGCTGTACCGGATGTACTCTTCCGGTCATCAACATCACCAGCTAAATCACTGTCACTGTACCCAACTATCTTCAGGTCTTGTTCTCCCTTTCTCTCATAGAAGCACCCATAACCAATAGTTCCTTTCACATATCTCAAGATTTGCTTCACAGCTGCCAGATGCTGTGACGTTGGTGCTTCCATAAACCGGCTCACTATTCCAACTGAGTAAGCAATGTCTGGTCTTGTATTCACCAAGTATCTCAAGCTCCCAACAATGCTTCGGTACTCTGTGGAATTTATAAGTGGCTCAGAACTTGCTTTGCTCAGCTTGAGCCTGTTCTCCATCGGTGTCACACATGCATTGCAATCTGCCATGCTTGTTTGCTGAAGAATCTTCATAGCATACCCTGTCTGGCACAGTGCAATTCCCTTACTTGATTGCTTCACTTTAATGCCCAAGTAATAACTCAGTAACCCAAGATCACTCATACTGAAAAAGTCCTTCATTTCCCTTTTGAATTCCTCAATCCCATTGATGCTTGATCCAGTAATAATCAAGTCATCTACATACACTCCGACAAGCAGTAGTGTTTCACCATGTGATCTTCGGTACACTCCGTGCTCCAAGGGACTCCTCTCGAACCCAAGTGCAGTGAGAGTCTCATCAAGCTTGAAGTTCCATGCTCTGGGTGCTTGGCGAAGTCCATACAATGCCTTCTTCAGTTTCAACACCTTTCCATCATCGCCTCCTTCAGTATACCCCGGTGGCTGCTGGACATAAACATCTTCGGCAAGTTCACCATTTAGAAAAGCCGACTTAACATCCATGTGGTGGATCTCCCAACCCTCTTGTGCAGCCATTGCCAACAGCACCCGAATAGTTTCCATCCGGGCAACAGGAGCAAACACTTCGTCGAAGTCCCACTCCATGCCGCTGTGCATACCCCTTTGCTACCAATCTTGCTTTGTACTTCACAAGCTTCCCTTCTGAATCTTTCTTAACTTTGAAGACCCACTTGAGCCCAATCGCTTTGTGACCTGCAGGCAAATCTACTGGAGTCCAGGTGCTGTTCTCACGTATGGAGTTCATTTCTTCCTCCATCGCTTTTCTCCAATTCTTGTCCTGTAGTGCCTCTTCAACACTTCCTGGCTCCTCAGCAGCCAGAAGGCACAACCCAGAATATTATTGCTCTACTGGTGAAGTTTCTGCATAGATATCATTCAGAGTTCGCACACGTACCAGTTCAGTTGTTGTGGTTGAGCCCTGCTCAATCGGGGTCGCTGCTTGTGGTGTCGATGGCTCGCCAGCCTGTGACGCCGCTTGTTCTGGAGGATGCTCTTGATCTGGTTCGCCTGTAACTTCGCCGTTTGCAGCTTCATCATGCACAGTGAACGTCCCGATCATGTGAGACGCATCAGCTGATGACGTTTTCTTTTCCTCCCAGTCCCATTCCTTGTCTTCCTCAAACACCACATCTCTTGTCACATGCAACTTTTGTGTGACAGGATTAAACGCATGGTAGGCTTTTGCAACTGGATCGTACCCGATGAATACCATCGGCATACTTCTGTCCTCCAGTTTCTTCAGGTGGGGCTTGATGTTCTTGACGTGTACCACGCACCCGAATGAGCGTAAGTGCCGGACCTTTGGTTTCTTGTGATACCAGGACTCATAAGGTGTCATTCCTTGAACACTCCTAGTTGCCGCACGATTCAATAGATAAACTGCGGTTGCAGCTGCCTCACCCCATAACCTTCCAGGAACCTTTTTATTCTTCAACGAACTCCTGGTCATCTCGACTATTGTTCGATTTCTCCTCTCAGCAACACCGTTTTGCTGAGGAGAATATGGAGCAGTGAGGAAGTGCTTCACCCCCAGTTCATCACAGTATTTGCCAAACTCACTCGAGACGAATTCACCTCCACGGTCAGACCGGAGTGACTTGAGTTTGTGTCCCGATTCAACCTCTGCTCTTGTCAGCACCTTCTTGAAGCCCTCTAGTGCCTGATCTTTACTTCGAAGAAGCACTATCCACATGAAGGGAGTGAAATCATCAACCACTAACAGGAAATACCTTTTACCTCCAGGCGTGATAGGTGATATTGGTCCACACAAATCTGTGTGAACGAGCTCAAGTGGCGCTGTTGCCCGATACACTACAGTCTTAGGGAAAGGGATGCGATGCTGCTTCCCTGCTAGACATGCTTGACAGACCTGCTCAACATGATCGATGTGTGGCATTCCTTTCACCATATCTAGTCGTGACATGTCTCGGAGTGTTCGGAAGTTTACATGACCGAACCGGGCGTGCCACAGCCACTCCTCCTTTAACTTCGACATCAGGCACACCGGCTCTCCGCGGGTAGTGTGCAGCACGTACAACCTGTTATACGTGCGCTTCACTCCAGCAATCAGTTTCCCTTGATCAAACAAACGAAACACTCCATGCTCTATCACAGTCTTGCAGCCATTCTCATCCAACTGTCCCACACTAATAATGTTGCTACGCAAACGAGGAATGTAGTACACATTAGTGAGGACTCTGTGTTCCTGGCCCATACCTTGGAAGAGCACCTTCCCGCGCCCCTTGATTTCGACGACTGACCCGTCGCCAAAACGCACGGCTCCACTCACCGTGTCATCTAGGTGAGAAAACAGTTCCTTACACCCACTCATGTGATTGCTAGCACCCGTATCAAGGTACCAAGCATCACGATCGTGCCTGCCTGAAAGTCTCGGCTGCACCTTTTCTTCATTCAGCAACACTACTTCAGTTGTTGTAATGGGTGCAGCTGCTGACTCACACAGTTCTATCATCAACATAGCTGGCTCATTATCTTCCTTCTTAGCAAAGTTAGCTCTCTCTTTCTTTGGCTTCTTACACTCTGATTGGAAGTGGCCCATCTCATCACAGTTGAAGCACTTGATCTTCGACTTGTCGAATTTCCTGTGTTTCTTATCCTTGCCGCGGTCACCGCGGTCACCGCGCCCACTGCGGTTGTTGTCACGGCCAGAGTTCCTTTTACTACCGCTGCTGGATCCTTCACCAGCCTTCCCGCCAGATTGCAGGAGATTCTTTAACGCGCGTGTCACAAGCATCAACTGATCTTCTTTCTCGCCACGATCGCTACGTCGCCCGGATTCACTCTCCTCATGCGAGCGCAGACGGCCAATGGCTTCAGCAACAGTCATCCGTGACATGTCCCCCCACTGCTCTATCGTATTCACAATCTGTGAAAAAACGACTAGGGACTGCCGCGAACAGCTTCTCGACGACTGCCTCATCTTTCAGCTCCTCTCAAAGAGCGCGGATCTCACCCACTAGTGCTGTGAAGCGCTGCGAGAACACGGCGATGGTTTCACTTTCATCCATCGTCATGCGCTCGAACTGCCTCTTCAGATGACGGATCCGTGCCCGTGGGACACGATCTTCGCCCACCCGCATCCTGCGGATGGTATCCCACGCCTCTCTTGCCGACTCAATGTTGATGATCGCCATCATGACATCGTCCGGCACCGATTGTGAAATGGCGGCCAGAGCTCCTTGGTCCATCTCCTCATCAACTTCACCATTACCTTCAATCGCTCCCCATACACCAAGAGAATGCATGATAAGCTTGAGCTTTCCAGCCCACAGCTGATAATTTGATTCCGTGAGCTGCGGGTATTGGATTGGGACACCACTGCCCCTTGTCCTCGCCTTGCTGCCGGAGCCACCATCTTGTCCGTCGCCAGCACCACCAGCAGCACCACCACCGGTCCTCCTTCCTTTCGGGATCGGCGGTTGGTACCTCGCTGGCAAGGGATCACCCCTGGCACCTCCGCTTCCTCCGGTACCACTGGTGCTCATGACAGCCAATCACTAAACGCCTCCAATCACCGTCACCAGATTGCGCCACCAGGAATCAGAACGCGAGCTCTAATACCAAATGTTGTTGCAACACCTGGTTGAACACACGCGAACACGGTGGAGAAGACGAACGTCACGCACACAGCAACACACAAGACGTTTGTGCCGCGCGCAACAACTTCGACGTTTTTCATTTTCATTCCTTTTATTCTCTCGGAGTACATGCATAACAAACTGAGTACCCGATCCTACAATCACGCCACACTCCCATCTACTTGACCGTGCCATCCCACAGCCAGAGAATGCGCCATGACACTCACCCACTAGAGAACACCTCAACGTGAACGCGCACGTTTCAGGGTCTATGCAACATATGCAACACGACCGAACAATCGACGTGCTTATTCTACACACTAATTGAAGAAATCTACTGAGGTTTGAACATACCAAATGACTCATGTGCACCAAGATTATCTCAACAGGATCTAGCGTCCCTAACAGCGGCGCTGGTGATGTTCAGGTCCTAGGAGTACAAGGCGCAGCTGCAAGAGCTGCAGCGGCAGCGCAAGTGGAACCTCATGAGCATTGGGGGAGCGGGAGAGTAGGAGAAGGAGGCCAAGCGCGGGAGCAGCCCCCCACCCGCCCCGCCCGTGCCCGGTGGTTTCAAAAGAGGGCGAGGTCGGCGGTAGAGTCCAGAGCGCCTAGGCGGAGGGGGGCGCCGAAGAACGGCGGGCTTCACCGTAGTGGCAGCGGCTGGTGGCCTGCGCTTTCGTTGGGTTGGGGTGGGAACCATTGGGCTCGAGTGGTTGTTTTGAGAGCGTGGGTAGGCTCCCGGGGGGGCGGGAAGGGAGGAGCGGGATGACGGAAAATGAAACTCCATCTTTATAAGAGGAGAGAAGAGATAGAGAAATTCATATATGGGCTCAAAGAAAGGAAACAAATATTCGGAAAATGGAACTCCTCCCGATTTATTGGTTCAAAGAAAGGTAACGAAGATTCGGTATCATCAGACCCTTTCCATGTTTCCTTCCTTCCTGTATTGACTGTGGGCCTGTTATGCATCATCATATAGACATAAGCAAATTAACGTGTTCCGGTGTTCGTATAGGGCTGACCTACCTTAGCCGGCTTAGTAAATCCGACCCTCAATTTGCTTAAAAAATTAGGGCCATACAACACGCACCTAAAAAATTCTTCCATCCGTTCTAGCCTTTGGAGTAAACACCCCAATTGTGAGAAGTGTCGTCCTGACAGCCCTTATTCTTCCACACATTCTTTCCGGAGGTCCGCGGAATATTTTAGACCATGGAATTATCGTATCCATGTTTACTTTGTATTTGCTCTGCATTCGGATTAAATATATAAAAACAAATATGGTAGAACCTGTTGGAGGAGGGTTTCTGCGCTACCCCGGATCGATGCTGTTCGGGATCACTGTAACACTATGAGAGTTCCCGTCCCCGCTCCCCGCGACGAAGCCGTCCTCGACGCGTCCATGCGTTCCCCGCGTCAGGACTGTCTCCGACGAGCCCGCCCTCTGTCGTCAGAACTGCCGCCGACGAGCCCTCGCGCAAGACCAATACATTCCCCGGTATATTCCCTAGAAGATTCCCCTGAAGATGCTCGAGCATATGCCCTCAAGATTCCTCAGGAATGTGGAAATGACCGTTGTGCCCCTGTAATAGTCTCTCCCCTTAGGGGCAAAATTGTAATCTCGCATTTCTCTTTTTGAAACCCTATAAATACCCCCCAGGGGGTAGAGGGAAAGGGGATCACTTTTCATTTTCCCCCATTTGTAAGCTCTCTCTTCTTGCCCTAGTACAAAGACCGAAATACTTCGTCAACCGACTCGTGCGTTCGCGCTCTCGCTCGTTTGCCCCTCGCACGCCCGGAGGTCGCTGTAGCCGACCGGGGGTGCCACAAATTCACTGTCTAGACTTGTATCTACGACAGAACCATTACGCCCCCCCCCCTCCCCGCCACCTTGCTGACAAATGACATCCTCCAAAACATAGAACAGATCAAAAGCAATTAACATTCACTGCAAGATAGGTATGGGTCCAGTGTCCCAACCCCTAATCCACCGAATTGCTCCATATAAAACAAGGATTCAACATGTATGTGTCCGATTATAGCAACAACCACCCCCTACATCTCTAGAAAAAAATCGCAGAAACAAATCCAACCCGTCGAAGAACTACCATCTGCATCAAACGCTCCTTCACTCTCACCTCCCCACAAAATCAAATCGAGAAAAAAGATCACCAAAATCCCATCAATGTCAGGTTAACCCTAGGGCAAAAATCACGGAAGAACAAATAGTAGAAAAGGCGGCCCCTATTCCACCCAATCAGCTGGTTGGAAACAAAGATGAGGATGGGATTACCGGTGACAAACGCCGCCGCTCCGATTGCCGACGGTGCGATATGCAGTGAGGTAGCCGACACGAACAGGAGAGAGAGCGAGGAATGAGACGGGACATGTCTAAAAGGTTAGCGGTTCCGTACCCGATAAGAAACATATCCGCACCCCCACCCGTTGCGCTCCCTCCGGTTTGCCCCACCAGGCCGCACGAATCAACAAATAGATCCGACGCTGCAAAAAAGGAGTGACAAAACATGAGAAAACAGCTAATTGATATTTAGCAACTCCCTATGGTAGAACCGTTATCTGCATACCTTTTCAGCCCTGGTCAAAATCGTCTTTCAACATTTCAAGCTCACTGAGCTGGCATATCTTCTTCTTGTGTCAAAAGATATTGTGTGTTCTCAGAAATATTAGTAACAGGTCCTTGTTTACTTCTTCTTTTCGAGAGGGAGTGTTCTTCGTTTGGTTTTCCTATCGAATTGGAGACATACTTAATAGTTTCCTAGTTGGTACAGAGAACGGAAGTGATGAAATCTTCCTTATCTAAACAACAGTTAATAGTTTCCTCCTTTGCTTTTCTTCTTCTTTGTAGGGGTAGTGTTGAAATAGGAATTATTTCCATGTTAGAAACGTAGCCTGAAATTGCCGGATATGAAGGGATTTGTGTGGGACTGGTGGTACTTGGGCTTGGAAATTAGGGGATTTTAGGAGAAAGGGGTGAATCCCAGCCACAGCCGTGGCCGGACATGATGGAAAAAGGCACAGCATAATTGCAGTATGGATTGGTTGTACGAAGGAAGGCATCCTGTAAAAGATTTTCATACCAAGTAACAATAGAGTCGATGTGAAATGATGCAGTCCCCTGTTCCATAAAAAGCATATACAGCACTTCTTCAAAGGTTAGCAAAAAATTTCGGTGGCTGCTAGGCGTCGGTCAGGCGGGGACAACACCAGATCGGCCCCCTCCTAAGCCGTCTAATGTAGCAACCCCCACCCATCTGATCTCTTTCTTCTTCCTTGATTTTTCTTCAAGCTTGCGCCTCAAGTCCCCTTCCTTGCCTCCTCGAAACTCGAGGCAGCGTGCGGTGCAATAAAATTTGTGGATCCAGTCCTCTTTGGCACGGCGACAGCCCTCCCTGACAAAATCCAAGGTGGGGCGTCCCAAAAATCGTCGAACTAGCCGCTACCTTGGAGCTCATCCAGGTTGGACAAAATCATCACCCATGAGGCGCAAAATTGGTCATTGACATAGTCTTTGCAACAAATGTTTTGTGCCATTGCAACAAAAAATAACCACCTATGCAACAATGCACCAGAATCGTAAACACTCTGCAACAAGTCGTAGAAATACTTGCAACAAGATCGATTTATTGATGCTACAATTTGTTTGCAGGATTGCAACATAAAAAAGCATTTGCGGAAAACAAAACTGTTACACGACAACATATAGGACATTGCAACAGATCATATGCACAATTGCACCAACACTGTTGCACGACTACCAACAGTCAGGATACACTTATGCAACAATACTACAAGAATCATACAGCATTGCAACAAATTCACCTCAATTATATGCAACAATCTCCCGCTCTTACCACAACAAACAAACAAACCCACCGCAACACATGAATTGCAGCTATGCAACATCAGCCTGTTACTACTGCACACGGTCTACTGCCCATCGCCGACCGCCAAGGCCAGCAGCGGGCGCTGGCTCGACCCAGCGAGCGGAGGAGTTCTCCAAATTCTTGAGCTTCTCAATAGATACAACCTTCACAATCCACATTTCATTCAACGGTAAGTTCCAGTTAGTGAACAACCTGACAAGGTACATCTCTGAACCTCCCTCCTTGTTGATACCACCTTCAGAATTTTCCTTGTATAAGATGGTAACCTCCAGGTCTAATATACAGAGTCAGTAGAATTACTATTGACATCGCAGGGTGGCTTCAGCAATCAACATCCCTGCATGAGCAGCAGCCAAGGCAATGACATCTTATCTGCTGAACCTGTTCGAGCCCTTGAAGGCGTCGGATCACTCATTCCAGTAAGCAGGAGTTGCTCTGTTGCAAGGGGTTTCTAAAAATATGGCGAGTCTTTGTACCTTGCATATACCAGCAAATGTAGTCCTTTAGGCCTTCCTCTGCTATTCTTCAATCCTCGATGAATCCTCTCGACCAAGTTAATATCAAGCCTTTTGGCCACTGTATATGTTATTATTTAGCCCTAAATTACCTCAGGACATATGTAGCAGACAATGACAAGGTGCATCTCCTCTCCGTCGAAGTCCTCACCGAAATCATGAAGCAACCATGGTCCCTTCCTGAAACCAGTGCCTTTTAGAACTAAGTGATGCAACTAAACATGGACAGGATTGTGTAAACTGTAAACAGCACTCACAATAGTCTTATCCGTGTAACAAAAATAAGGGTTCCAGCCTATGCTCATGACCATCTTATATATACCTTGTGTAGGAAGTCTGTCCAGCCAAAGTACACCCCTGATGTGTGCTCTAACTGTATGTCCGGAAAGTATTCCACAGGTAGGTTAGCTACAAGACAAATATAAAACTATCAGTGATCAAGAAGGAATACAGGGTGGGACTAGTATCCAAAATGCAAAGATGAACTGGTCGAGTATACTTCGATGGGATGCACTAAAAAAATACTAAACCAGCAAAACAAATATGAGTAAAATCATGGAAGTAAAAATTTTACGAAGTATAAGAGAGTGTGAAATTAGTAGCAAAATGGTGGTGTATCCTCGGGCCAACTAATTAAACCAAAATCAGAGATGGGTGGGTTTTTTTTTGGTGGGGAGGGAAGGGGGCCTAGAGAAACAACGCAATTATTAAAATAACTTAGAAAGAGGGCACCAATTTATCCTAGGTGCAATGAAGTTGGAGACAGGAGTTGCTTATTCGCTATGAGGAATTGGTTATTCTATAACATTTTTATAGAGCATGTCTACCAATTAGGTGGATGGATGCGTAAAAGCCTAAGTGAATCTTTAAAAATCTCTTTGGAATGCAGGATTGAAAAAATGTAATAATAGAAAAAATACAGGAATACAATAGGAATGCATGTGCAAAAAATGGGGACTATAAGACAGAAGAAAACTCCATACATGATCATTTGGATGCATTGCAGAAAAAACACAGGAATTTGCCTCAATCCTACACGAACAACAAAGAAAATAAGGTTCAAGTGGATTCTTTTTTCCAGTTGTCCTATGGAATTGACATAAATGGAAAATTTCCTTCACTTTTCCTATGCACCAAACTTTTGTTCCAAAGGAATGAGTAGTGCACAATCCTTTGGATTGTGAAATCCTATGTTTGTCCTCAAAAATCCTTTTATCCAAAGAAAGCCTAAGTAGACCTACTTTTCCGCAGAAAAGGAAAAAGAAAAAAAAAGAGTACATCTCCGAAAGATGCATCATCAATTTATCATGAACATCAAGGTATAAGTCTGCATATGATTGCAGAAACTAAGAATATCTAAGTAACAATCATTTCAGAAGCATGATGTATCGATCCTACAATGTCAGCGCCACTTCAATTTGAGATTGGTGAAATCGGTTGCATGTACATATGAAGAATTGCCGAGCAGATTACCTTCTCCTAGTATTTTTTTTCGTTGTGTTGGAGTTTCAGCAACAGCTTCTATGGTCTTGCGAATGGGGGTTTGCTTTGCAAAAAATTGAGATATTCATGCTTCTTTGATTTATCGTACTTTTGAAATCCAAAAAGGCAAAAGCTTTATTCTGGACAACATTGGTACATCTGGGAGTAAATCTGCAAGGAAGCAAAACACAATCAGCAAAATATAGTGGCACAGAGCAAACTCCATGTCTAGCTTGCCAAATAATTGGATTTAAAATGTAAAATTTTATTCCACAGACCTCTTATTAACTCCTTTAATTAGGACTTCAATATTCCTCTTCCTCTTTCCGACAGCCCCAATACCCACAACCAGGAATAGCGTATTTCCAAGATTTTGGATCCCTCAATTTAGGCCCTAAAGGAGGAAGATGATGTAAGAACTAACTGCATCCAAGTTAAAACTTCTTTTGACTCAAACTGAGTAGCTTCTTGAAAATTAAACTGGAAGGCAATGATTTAAAGTAAATGAATTATATCCAAGAGAAGAAGAAAAGTTGTAAGGTACCGATGGTCACCAAGTTATAGAACAATATTAAACTACTTGCATGTAACACATTTGCTATCATTAGTAAGACAAGTCAAAACACGAGTGTGCTGCTCGTGCTGAAGGCAAACCGCCCCAACCACCCTGAACTAGCGCCACGTGGACGGATCCTCCAAGAACAGATGTCGACTTGCAGAACAGTACTCCCCAACCTTCTTCGGCCTGGCACGCAGACGCTGACCCTACTCAACACGTGCTTCTCCTGGCCTGGCCGCCGTTTCCTCGTCACGCGCCGCCGCAAGAGGTTCGCCGGAATCCTAATCCTGATTTCTATTTTGTTACTTTATTTATTTTTGAGTCCAATTTTCCCGAGTTGGAAGTTTGCAGAATGCTTGGTGAAAATTGTATTCGTGTTAAAAGTGTTACGAAATTAAAATCTCACGAATTGAAAGTTGACCAAGAAATCAAACTGAAAGTGGGCAATTTTGAATATGAAGTTTGGGAAAAAAGATGGAGGGAGGCAGGGAAGAAGATGATGGCATGAACATTTTTGGGAGGTTATCAAACTAACAAACGACCCCAACGTTGTCCCGCTGGAAAATGGTGCACATGCATCTCAAAACATAAGAAAATTCTATTGACAAAAATGAATTCAAAGTACAATAAAAAAACGTGTTCCAAATGACAAAATTCAAGGGAAGGTGAATAAATTTAAAGCATAGGCCGCGTGCGTGGATTCCTAGCATAATGTGCAAGGGAAAAAGAAACAAAAAGAAGGAAAATAAATTCAAAGTACCTTCCCGAGGATTGCTTGAATGGGCATGCGAAAGATCCTTGTATTCAATGCTATCCAGCCATTGGCGGCGTTCATAAAGTGGCTTCATATTTATAGCTGGGCAATAACGAATTTCAAGAGACCGATAGGGTGAGTAGCTCCCGCGACCACATGGTAATGATTCCAGACGTTTGCAGCCACTAACATAGAGGGTTTCTAATGACGGCATGTCTCCCAAACAATCCAGCGACTCCAACATATCGCAGTTCCCAATAAGTAAATCCTTGAGTGCATCCAGCTGCCCTGACAAGGAACACAACTTATCACAGTTCCAAAGAAACAGTGTCGTGAGGGACGGTGGTAGGTATGGAAGTGCTACCAACTTATTACAATGGTACAGCCGTAGAGATTCTAGACATGGTGGTAGAGAGTCATTTTTTGGTGATGTCGGTTGCTCTGGCATACTTGTGGATGCAAGGTCATCGCAGTGTGTCGATGATATAAATGTATCAACTTGTTCCACCTGTACAGTCTCTGACTTGGTATCCTCCTTCCTCAGTATGAACTCAAGACTAGTGCAACCATCAATACAGATATATGTGAGAGACGGGGGAAGAACGAAGAGCTCAGTCAATCTTCCGCAATACAATATATCCAGTGCTTTAAGACGTGGCAGGAGCTGACCCTTAGCTCTCGTTGGGTCTCCTTTCACCTTTGTAGGGCCTATCAGATTATTGCATCCACGAATGGTCAAATTCTTCAATAATACCAGACATAGAAACTCTTCCTCAGGCCAGTAGATGAGTGCATCACATGATCTAATTTCCAGATCCACAAGTTGTCCAAACCGTTTCCAAATACCAATAGTTGACTGCGATGGACTTGAGCGGAAGAGAATATCACAGCCAGACAGCTTCATTTCTGAAAGAGATACTTCACAATCATCAAGCTGCAGTGTTGGTATTGCTTTCCTATCACTGACGTCCAGTTCTAACCTGTACAGTGTAGACATCTGTCTGGATTTAACTATTGATAAGGATAGATGTGCCTCTTCTTCTTTTAGCTCTACAACCTTGAGTTTTGGCGCTTTGGCTAGAGTTGCCAGCTTTGGGCAGCTCTTGATTTCAAGCTTCTCTAGAAGAGAAAATGTTAGCTCTACATCTGTTGCCACCCATCTCTCCAAGCAATTCAAACCATTTAATTTGAGTTCTTTTAGTGCTGGAAATGCTGCGGATGCTGCGTCGCTACATAGGAATTGCAATTTATCCAACCTTTCCAAATGAAGAACTTCAAGACCCCTCAAATGACAGAACAGAGGAAAATTCTCACACACTGTACAATGAACTAGGTGGAGCTCAGTCAAGTGTTGCAGCAGACTAAGATCCGTCATCCATGTTGGTAATATCGTGCTTTTGTAAGAAACAATCCTTAGCATCAGTAGTTCATCATGAGGCTTAAGAGCATCTAGCACCGGCTTGTGACAATTTGGTACTGGTTCCTCATGGCTGTCACCACTCCATTCAAGAGATAAATGTGTGAGTTTCTCTTTATTTCGAAGACTGGCTGCTTTTGCATCATCTTCAGCCACATTCTCTAGAGCACATAACTGCAGTTCGCCACCAAGGTTTAATTTCTGCAATTCTCGAACAGTACTGCAACCAGGACTTGCACCCACCACAAAATATGTCAAAGTCTGTAGAGAAGCGAGCTGCCCAAGGTCCGGAGGCATACACTCCAAGGATATACACCCGTTAGTGTAGAGGTGTCGGAGGCTTGTCATATATTTCATATCCTTCGGAAGTCGAACAAGCTTCGTGCAACCAAAGAGGTTCAGTGTCTGTAGATTATACAATATACTAATTTCCTCAGGAAGTTCTCTGATATATTCGTTACATGAGAGATTAAGATACCTCAGGTGCTGTAAATGCCTTGGTCTGAGTGGAAGTTCTTTCAGTCGAAGGAGCTGTAGTACTCGTAGAGAACTGTATTTTGCTAAATGTGGTGATGAGCCATAAGTATTCTCATTCGGATATAACAACGTCTGGAGAGTTGGAGAGTGTTTCTTGAGAAAATCATCCAAAAGTGTTCTGATTTCATCATATGATGAGATCACATGGCGAATAGGACCTGACAACAACTTCTTTTTATTGGGACTATCCACTATAGTGATACATTCTCTTCCCATAACAGATAGAGCAATGTCATGCATAAGATCATGTATCTTGCATTTTGTTCTGTAACGAAGCTGCTGCCTTCTTCCATACAAGTCCAACTGAGGAGGGGTTTTCTTCAAATCCTGAAAGAATGACCTCCAAGCTAGCTCCTTGAAAATTTCTTCGCCTGCATTTCCAAGATGGTCTTCTTCTTGCATTGGTATGAAGTCGTGTGCCATCCATAACTGGATTAAAGTTTCCACATCAATCTCATAATCTTTGGGGAATATAGCACAAAAAGCAAAGCATTGCTTCATTTGTGGTGGTAAGTCATCATAGCTGAGCTTGAGTATAGGTAAAATTTCAGTCTTCTCATTGCAAATGTTGCTTTTGGTTAATACATCCTCCCATTCTTGCATGCTACTCCTGGTACTCAACAGAGAGCCAAAGGCTTTGGCAGCTAAAGGAGAGCCTGCACATCTGTCCACAATCTTATCAACAATGCCATCTAGCTCATCACTGTTTGGCTTTTGCAAACTGAATGCTCTACTCTCAAGAATTTCCTTCAGAAATACTTTATCTAGCTTTCCGAGATTATAGCCTTCATCAATTCCCATTTTCATAATTTGAGCTACTTGTGCTTTGCGAGTGGTTGCCAGTATTGCACTACCCTTGCCACCTTGCTTAAGGCAGGTCTTGAGTTTTTCCCACTTATCAGCATCTTCATTCCACACATCATCAAGGACAATGAGGTACCTCTTTCCACTTACTTCTTTCAGAAGATTCTGCAATGCTTTTCACGATTTTTCTCACTGGTCTGACAAATGCTGTTTGCAATATTACCAACGTCAAAATCATCTGACACACAACACCACTTACGGAGCTCGAAATGCTTCTTGATTTCGGGGTCATTGTAGATAAGTTGCGCAAAGGTGGTCTTGCCCAGCCCACCCATTCCAACAATGGGAAGGACCATGAGATCACTGTTACTAGCTTGATCAAGCAATATCTTTACAATCTTTGTCTTCTCATCATCTCTAGATCTACTAACAATATCCTTCTCGGAGTCAGGCATGATGGAATCCGTCTGCCGCCACTGCTTGGATGGTGGTGCTTGCTGCAGGTGTTTGAACCCAAAGGCATTCATCTCTGCGATAAGAACCTCAATGGTTTGCACAATCCTGCACAGCTTCTTTCCCATCCTGTAACGGAAGAAAATGGGGTTATGAGAAGGGAAGAGGCTTACAACATCAAAGCCGAGCTTCCTGTAGTGTCCCTTCTCCTTGGCGTCACGCCGGAGTGCCTCATACTTGAACTCGTCAAAGACGTCATTCGCCTCATAGGCAACCGTCTTGAGGGCGTCCAGCCAAGCACGTACTCCAGGTCGATAAACTCCCTTCTCCTCTGCATCTTCGATGATGTCAAGGATGGCCGGCAGCTTGCGCTCCAGGATCTTGCGCTGCACGTCCATTCCTTCCATCACGTTGTACTGGTTCAGAAGGTAGCTGGACGCCTTCTCCTTCACCATGGAGACCAGCGGCCCGACAATGAACTGAGCCATGGTTGCTCTTCACACGCACAAAAGAAAGGGAAACACAACTGAACTGCAGGGGAGAGCGCTGAAGAGAGATGATATTGCAGAGTGATTCTTGAGATGTCACAGAAGTACAGAACAAAGGAAAACACTACTGCAGGGAAGGAGCTTTATTCGTTGGTCCAGATGTCACCAAGTACTGGTCACCTAAAGGCTCACCGACAATTGGCATAATTACAGAGCAAATTTGGTTTTGAGCCACTTCAAAGTTGTCAAAAATTATGAAATTAGAATCTGTAATATTTCATCTAAAAATATGATCATTTGCGCCCTGCACAAAAAGAACAAAAAGTTCTTACAAAAAGTTTTTGTATATTTTGGATGGACATATTTTTAGATAAAATTTTACAGGTTCATATATTATAACATAAATATTTTTTGCCTGCACGCGTTCTTAATAGTAAAAAGGCGGTTTTGCCTGTCCACCTGCGGCATCCAGAAAAGCCTGAAAGTAAGGAAAACGATGTGTGAACAGCCAGACCAGGATTCGCATACACAGAACGCAGGATGTAATCATTTAACGCACTACTGTATATATTATTATCTCTGTTTTTCCTACTTAAAAGGAAGGAGACTGTCAGGACATGAAATTGCAGCACCCTGATTTCCTTGATATACCGTGGTCTCATTTTTATATATTAATTATCTAATTCGGGGATAGCTGATCACATTTGCCACGTAGTTGCTGATGTGGTTTCGTAGTTGCTGACCACAAGTTGCAGTGGATGTTCGACGAAAACGATACCACAAGTTCTGCACTAAGAAGCACAGAACAGTGTGGGGTTTTGTTCAAGTTGGTGCTCGTGCTTTGCGATGGAAACTCAGACGGTTAGGGTGAAGTCAATGGACTAAAATACCGGGTACGTGTATCAGTAGTTGTCATTATGCCCAAATAATTATCGGTTAGCTAACCGTATTGCCCACCGACCTATTAATCATGCACCAGTAATTAGCCCCAAATCTGACGATTGCATATAAAAATTCACATCTAACCAACAAGAGCGGAGCGAGAGGGACCAGAAGCCATGAATTTTAGTTGCATTTATGCCTCCTGCGCCCTTGCTAATTGAATTGCATAGCTTAGTTGGCTTCTTGCATGTTCAATTCCTGGGCTTCTTACCGTCAAACAGCAAGCCACCAAAAAAATCATATAGTAACCCATGCAGATGATCTCAACCTCCACGAAAGATCCTAGAGAGCACATGCATACTTGATACGTACGTTCATAATAGATCTCCTAAGTGAAGCCACAGTCAGCGTAAGCGTAGCGTTGGATGCCTCCATTCCATTTTCCATTACTTATTTAGATATGGAGACGGTAGCCAATAGAAATCTTTGATTTGGTCTGAGGAGGAGGCGGCTGCATGCGGTGCGATGAGAGGAGAGGAGTTAACACTGACATGCGCTAGCTTGTAACAGGGCTCCATTGGAGTTTGCCGATCAAGAGGCGCACAGTTCGATCTGTCCCTCCTAACTCCGTCCTCCTCCTTGCGTAAGCGGGCAACAACGAGATGCGTGGCATGGCATGGCAGGCATATGCATGCATCCATGCATCCGTTAGGTCGGCAGCCACAGGCCTGAAAGCCTGTAGTGCGCTGCATCGGGCAGGTCGTGTCAGTCTTTACCTCTCTATGGGCTAGCTCCAGTCAGTTTGCATTTATGGCTGCCATGCACTACGAGAGATCTGATTCCGCGCACCAAGCCACCACGTACGTACCGCTGCATTTTTTACTGCGCGGTATATTTGGACCGATCGATGATGTTAAATTACAGTACACGAGCCGTATGTACAGCTACGCTCTCACAGTTTGAACTTGAACTTGGATCATTCTAACTAAAGTAAGGTATCTCCATGAATGGTCACATGATGATTAGGCCGGTCAAGAAGAGCCGGCCGCTACGAGCTTCCAAACACAAAGAAGAAATTAAAGAGCAAAGGAGCCGTAGCGAAAGAAGGGAGAGGAGAAGGGGAAAAGAAAAGAGATATTTGGATCATGCATATTTGGGTCTCAACTCTCGAGGCTGAACGTACACGACCATACAACATCCGGGACGTGACGTACGTATAGCTTAGCAATGACCGAAACACTCCAAAAAACTCAGTTTTATCATAGAAATGAACGAATGAACGTCACGGCACATCCTTATTTAAATCAAATATTCCGACATTGGAAAAGTCTAAATTTTACAAAAAAATGAATGCAAGAGTTGGTGTCATCTGTAGTTCTTTTTTGTTTGGGTGGTTTTCGGGTGTAAATCTGTACTATCCGCCTTTATCCACTGACTTTTCACCCCTAGTCAAACCCTCTTTCAACATTTCGAGCCAACTCAACTGGCATATCCTGTCTTAAAAGAGCTTCATGTATATCTATGACAAGTTCCAGTTAACGAACAACCTGACAAGATATATCTCTTAATCTACCTCCTTGTTGATATCATCCCTGTAGTGGAGAAAGAATTCAATTCTTTGTAGTGGAGATCCCTGTAGTGGAGAAAGAATTCAATTCTTTGTAGGACAGAAGAAGAGCAGGTACAGGGGCACCAATTCTTTGTAGTGGAGAAAGAATCCGTTATTCCGTAGTAAGCTAGCAAAAATAAAAGTATCACCCCTGTAGTGGAGAAATAATTCAATTCTTTGTAGGACAGAAGAAGAGCAGGTACAGGGGCACCAATTTACCCAAGATGCGATGAACTAGCTGGTACAGGGTCAATGTTTCTGGAATGTGGCTCTCCCAAGTTGGTGTGCTTAGTGGTGTGTGTAATATGACCAGTTTGTGAGGAAGTTTTACAAATTTAGGTCTATAACTTAGGTCTTTGTCTCCAATCTTCAGCTAGCTTGTCTGTTTGCAAATGCCCAAACATGGTTCCATTTGAAAGAAAATGGAACCGGGTGTGAGCCCTGTCGTGATCTGTGTATCTTAAACAAATCAAACATCTGAATTTTTCTTCAAATGAATACCAAAACTACCACATCAACCCCCTGCCCCCAAAATCCAAACTTCGGTTGACAATCTTGCCATACGATTGTGCGACTGCATTTTTCACTCCACATGGCAACAGAAACAACAAATTTTGATTCACACGCCAGCTTTGAGAGGGCAAAGGAGTTAAGTGACAGGGACAATAAAACAAAACTAGAATTTGCTTCCCATTGACTAATGGTCCCCATAAAAGCTGCCAATGCTTCCAGTCGGCTGGAGCTCTTGCAAAACAGAGAATATGGAGAAAAAAAAAGCATATGCAGTTAAAATAGCAGAATATCACCTACTATACATGGTGCTAGAATAGCATACAAACAAAGTGCACAAGAGCATGCCAGTGCCACATACAAGAGTACTTGTCTGGACAAGATTTATTTAGGTAAACACTTGTTCTGCACAAGACAATAAATTCCAGATAGACCATCTCCAGTTTTTGCAGCTTGGAATTTATTTTGTAGAAATTTGAGGTCATCGAGGGGCTTCGATTCATGAGAATTTGCAATTTGAAGAAACCGAAACACCTCATACGGGAGATTCCCTTGAAAAGGACAATTATCGATTATAGTCCAAGTCACCTACTGATCATTTGTATGTCCGTGAGCAATCATGCAAAGAAGCCACACCCAGTTAGCGCAGGAAAGAAGCACAGAGCAAAAGTAAATCTTTTAGCCTACAACACTTGTTGAATTAACAACACAAATCTTCATGGTATCTGGGCTTCAGTGATGCATAAGTGACTCCACTCACCAACATCGAGGAATAGCATAATTGACCCCAGAAACCTTTAGTTTAGGCCCTATATATGGAAAATGAAGTCAGAATATCTCTATGTAAATTAACTGCATCCAAGTCAAAACTATAGAAATCATATGACTTAATGAAATTGGATTACACATACAAGAATGAATTGTGCACACAAGAGAAAAATATTTCCATGGTATCGACAATCACCGAATTATAGAAGACTACTCAAAGTTATAGATGCAATCACGTAGTTCATCACAAGTACTGTTTAGTTATACGCGTACTTGTTATGCCAATACACAATATTCACAAAAAAGGGAACATAGTGAAAAGCATGATATAGGTGCAATCTCAATTTCTTGGATCAAATTATACTAGAACCAGTCTTAGCTTTTAACCATGGCCTCCTTCTACATAAGAAAAGCTAAAAAGCAGAGGAAAACACTGCAAGTGCGTCTCAAGACATAAGAAAAGTATGTTGACAAACTTGATGTCGACAAATGACTCATAAATAATCAGCCTACCAAAGTCATTTCCGTTAGAAAAATGTACATGCCTAGGCGAATAATATTTCAAAGTGCAGGCTGCAAGGTGTTGAGCTATAGCATATTGGACAAGGGAAAAAGAAACAAGAAGGAAAGGAAACTGAGTGGTACCTTCAGCAGGATATCTTGAACAAGCACACGATAGAACCTTGTATTCAAGGCTACCGAGCCATTGTCCGACGTGTTAATAAACTGGCTTCATATTTATAGCTGGACAATACTTAACCTCAAGCACCCGAAGGACTGAGTAACTCCCAGAACAACCTGGTAAGGATGCTAGACGTTTGCAACTCCGGACCTCGAGGATTTCCAATGACGGCGAGACTCCCAAATAATCCAGTGACTCCAACATATTTCAGTCAGAAATATATAACCTCTCAAGTGCATCCAGCTGCCCTGAGACTGAACGAAGCTTATCACATGAATAAATGCTTATCACATGAATAAATTTGTAACACCTTGAGGGACGGTAGTAGATATGGAAGAGCTACAAATTCTAAATCCGTTATATACAGTGTTTCTAGGCACGGCAGAGAATTATTTCTTGTGAGGGCGATTGCTCTGGTATACTTGTGGATGCGAGGTCATTGGAGTGTTCCAACGAGTTCAAATGTGTCATGGTGTTCCGCCTGTACACTCTCTACACTTTCTGACGGTGTTCCGCCTGTACACTCTCTACACTTTCTGACTCTTTATCCTCCTTCCCAAATATGAAATCAACATTAGGGCACTCAGCAATAAACATACTCGTCAGGGATGGGGGAAGAACGAAGAGCTCTTTCAAACTCTGAAAACTTTCTAATGTTAGTGAGTTTTGATGTGGCAGAAGCTGATTCCTTGCTTGATTTGGCTCTCCTTTCAAGCCACCAAGCTTTGGAACTCCTCCTCAGGCCAATAGATGAGCACCTTTTATGAAGTGATTTGCAAATCCACAAGTTGTGCAAACCATTTCCAAATCCCAATTGTTGGCTGCGATGGATTTGAGGGGAAGAATAAGTCGCAGCCATTCAACTCCATTTCCAAAACAGATGCTTCATGATCCTGATCGAGCTGCAGTGTTGGTATATCACTAACAGATAGTTTTAGCCTGGTCAATAATTACATGTAACTGGATCCAGCAATGATAAGGATAGTTGTGCTTTGTCTTCTTTTAGCTCCTCATACTTGAGTTTTGGAGCTTGAGGCAAACTTCTCAGCCTTGACCAACTACTAAAAAGAGTAAGGATATCGGTACATTTAAAATAGGCATATATACGTGATGGAGGGTCAGACTTATTTAGACTGATTTGTTCCTCCAGGAAGGCTTGTGGCCTATATACAATGTGTATAAAAGGCCGTGTTTCCTAGAACATGATCTTCGGTTTTCAGTTCATGAAACGAAAATACCAGGGCATAAAAGTCGATAAGAAAATTTGAAGTCAGCCAAATGCTTTGACGAACTAACCATGTGAGAGCATACGTGCCAATCCATTTGCGCTTAAAAACCACTCCTCGAAGCAAATTAACCCATCGCCATCTATAGGCCCGTAAAACAAAGCAAATTTGAAGAGGGGGCAGGAACTCGAGGTCATCAGTAAGTACAGAAAAAGCATCTCACCTCAGCAACGCGGCAGACTGGCATTCTCCTGTCCGTCACGTCGTCGGTTCTCCCGAGCAGTTGTTCGCCACTTGGCCTTGCAGCCATTTCATCGAGCACCATCCGGGCACAAGACCAGCGCAGCGCCACCTTCTTCCCCACATCCTGCGCTCATGGAGAAAGAGTAAGTAACGCAGAATCATCAGAGTACAGTCATTACTGCCATGTCGCCAACCAACATGGACTCTGCTTGGGAAGTCATGGGCTACGCTCTTTCTAGATGTTCCTTTCAAAAGTAAGGATGTATGAATTTTGTTCATTTTCTTTTTGGTCCATTTAGCTACAGGAAAGATGGTCAAGTAACAGGTGAATACATTTGCGCTTAAAAATCACCCATCCAAAGTAAATTAACCCATCACCATCCATAGGCCCATAGAACAAGTATATTTTTAGGATGTTACTACGTAATAGCTACTAGTTGTATCTAACATTAGGAGAGATCCAATGCAAGTACTCAAAATTACGCATGCTCAGAAGAGGGGACAGTAACTCAAGATCATCAGCACAAGCATCTCACCTTAACAACATCGTCAGTGCTTCCGAGAGCGGTTGCCCCCTCGCAGCCATTTCGTCAAGCACCATCCGGGCACAAGACCAGCGCGGTGCCACCTTCTCCCCCGCATCATGCATGCCTTCATGGAGATGGAGTAAAGCACAATCGACAGAGGACAGGAGAGGGTAGCCACGACCATGAAGCTTGGGCTTGACCGGCGCCAAGTGTCACACCTGCGGAGGAACATGAGAAATTGATGTCACTCCTGTCGTGGACTGAGGGCTGGCGAGGAAAGTGTATTAAGAAGCTGCGAGGCGACAGGGGACTGATGGAAACAAATGAGGCTGCAGATAGGCTCATGGAGACCATGACAAGTTGGGTCAGAATCCTGTTTATCAAATGCATGGTCTATGGTCGGTGCACATCGGTGTGTCTGTGCATATTTTGATTCGTGTAATTGTAATAAAAAGAATAGTCAACTTTGTACAGGCTCCTTAAGTGTTGATCGAAAACCTTACACTTTCAATTTCAGGTTAAATAAGTCCATCTGACCACATGATGTGGCACACGCTGACGTGGTACCAAGACCCATATGATGACTTTACCATCAGTTACCTTTTTCTATAATGTTAGATCCACTGTATGTCAATCACTACGAGTGCCATTTCTGATTGAGGTGAGACTCTAATAGCTAGGTTGTACATATTAGTTGGTCCATCGAAAAATTTGACCGTGCCGTGAAAAAGAAAATGGGAATTGGAGTAGAGCGAAAGCTAAAGGTAAAACACATTTTACTTCGATCAAGCCATCAAATAGTTCTAGGTTACACGCCAACGGTCAATAAGACATGCTACATGGTCTTGAAGGGATATATTTGACTCAAAAATAAAATTTTCAACAATGGAAATGTACTTTCAGAAGTTAAGGGAACAAAGTGAGCTCCGAAAGCAATTGTGCTCAAGAACGGATTCCTGCAGACCGATAGTTGGATGTAACAGAGTAGAGATCGAATCGGATTGCTCCCAGGTGATTGACACAATGAAAGACTATAATTCAAATTGGCACACATGTCCAAGGTAAATTTAGCTTGTGGCGCGTTTGTGCATTGGATGGCGGACACATGGTGTCGTAGATACAAGTCTAAACAGTAAACTTATGTTACGCCCAAACGGCTACAGCGACCGTCAGCGGTGCACGAGGAGTACGAGCGAGTATGACCCTCCGGTTGTCCGTCGAGGTGAAGCACGAGACACGTACGACGGGGTGAAACTCGAGCCGTGTACTATTTTTATATGATATTTAGCATGATAAGGCTTTATTCCATTAATAAATAATTTTAATAATTAAATGGTCCTCATAAATGTTTTTTCTATTTAATATAAGAAATAATTAAAATATTATTTTTATTAATTTTTAAATTTAATTTATTATTATTAGTGTGTTGTGTTGCTGATATTAAATAATTAATTAATCTACTATTTTGTTTACCTATTAATTATTATACACGAATATGACCCCTCTTTAGGAGACCCCAAATTACGGACCAAAACCCTAATCCAATCTTCGACACACCATGTCCGTCGTCGATTCCCACCTCTATTTTATAGTTGGATCTTTATTTTGGAATAGTTATTTATTTCATTTGCTTTATTTTCTGTTACGACGATTAGGGAGTGACGCTGACGATGCCGGACCCGACTTCGAAGAACAACAACTTGACAACGAAGGCATGTCCCCCCCCTTTCTTGATCATGTTGATCCTATTATTTTTAAGGTCATTACATTTTATTGTTTTTAAACATGCATGATGTTTTATTCTTGTAGCTAGCGTGTCGATTGACACACATGTACCTTTATCCGCTTGTCGCCCTTTTACCTGATACCCGGAGTATTTATTTTAATATTTCTGAATAGAGTAGAGAAATGTTTACCATGCTTAAACATATCTTTATGATGCTTTTACCTTGCCTCCTCAGAGGAACGATCTTCGAATCATTGTTATGATTATTGAAACTTTGTTGAGCTCATCGAGCTAGGGCCGGATGCTCATTGTTGATTCTTCTCTCTCTATTTTTCCGTTTCTACTTTGGAAGAAACTTACCATCTAAAAGGTGTGGGTGACAGCTGAATTATGAGTTGAACGAGCAGATGGTCGTTCTTCATGAGTTGAGGAAACCATCGGTTGTCCGTATTGAATAAGGTCAAATTCATGATTTTGAGAAGTGTGAAAAATAGTAGGACCACATGCTATATAGGCACTGGCTTGGTTAAGTAGGTTAGTTGAGTCTTGGTGTTGACATCGCCGTACTGCAGAAGGGTAGATGTAGCTACGAGGACCTCGGTAACAATGGGGACCACGTAGGGTAAGCGGGTGTACGCTCCTCCGTGTCGAAACCTAGTGGGCAAGTCACATCGGATGAGACTAGCTAAAAGACTATGGTCACCCTGTCGACACACCAATGGACGCACAAGCCCGATCAATTTGACGTAAGGGGATGATCGTGTCATGTGGGTAAAGCGTACAACCTCTGCAGAGTGTCAAACTAATCGATTAACTGTATCCACAGTCATAGATGTCACATAACTCATACCTGATAAAAAGACCTGTCTTTCTCCTCCTTGCTATTTCCCTCTACCCCAGTTCTAGAAATGTAAATATGTGGTTAGAACCTATAGTCGAGTTTAGGCCGGATGCCTTACTCGCATGTGTCGGTCGTGGACGCTCACATTGATGTGAAACCCCTGAAATAAAAACCTGATTTTATATGTAAGTCACCTTTGAAATTATCGTAATATTTATACCCCAAAATGCTTTTACGCAAAATAGCCATACAGCCTTCCTTTGTAGCCTCATATACATTAGTTTAGGTGTTTCCCTACGAGAGGGCACGCTGAGTATGCGAAGTACTCATCGACATGTTTTGTTATGATGATGGACAGATGATTACGCTACCAAGGACATTGAAGGTGACTACTACTACGATGATCCCGCGGAGTGAGGTCGCGTTTACTCCATTGACTGCCTGTGGTTGAGATGGAGCCTACCAGTTTATCACTTTCTTTTTTGCTACTTTATTCTTCATAATGGTCATGTGACCGAGTACTTTGTTAAAGCCGTGTGACTTCTATTTCGTCAAGACTATGTTGTAATAAATTTGACAGGGCAATGTTATCATTTCGACTGATGATGATAAACAAGGGGGTCCGGAAGTTAAGACTGGACTCTCACATGATGCGTGTACACGAAGCCATAATGAGCAATTTTTCTCTGCTTCCACTAATGTGGAGATTTATCACTCAACCTACTTGGACAAGAATGAGCCTAGGACTTCACTACTCATTGGGATGGGTTGGGTAAGAGACCTTGAGCACTACACGGGAGAGCCACTGCATGCTTCATATGAATGCTACAATTTTTCTCAATTTGCATGATCTTCTAGTGAGTACATACAACTTGAAATCAACCACCCATATGAGTACTTATGAAGCACTAGCAATTTTTCTATTCATGTACGGTGGATGTCAGTCGAACCGAGGAGCACAAAATCAGTTCAAGCATTCTGGTGAGACAATCAACAGAAAGTTTGATGATGTTTTGCACAACTTGGTGAAGATGTATGCAGAATTTGTGCGACCCAAGGATCCAAACTTCCCTACCGTTCATGGTAGAATTAGAAATGATAGGTGGATGTGGCCACATTTCAAAGACTGCACTGGAGCTATCAATGGAACTCACATCCTTGCAACTGTTGGCTCTAAGGATGTTATTAGATATGTTGGTAGATCAAGTAGTACAACTCAGAATGTGATGGTAGTATGTGATTTTGACATGCGTTTCACATATGCATCTATTGGGCAACCAGGTGCTATGCATGATACAAGCGTGCTATATCATGCATTGGATGTAGATGAAGCTATCTTTCCACATTCTCCACAAGGTAAATTTCTCCCTTGATATCATTGAGAATTTAATTACTTGTAATACCCATGCATTTGATGTTGGTTCACATGACTCAATGTTATAGAAAAATATTATCTCGTTGATGCTGGCTATCCGAACAGGCCAGGGTACTTATCACCGCATAAGGGACAAAGATACCATGTTCCTGAATTTCAAAGAGGTATTGCTGGCGAGAAAGAGAAATTCAACTACTTGCACTCAAGTATTCGCAATGTCATTGGGAGAACATTCGGTATATGGAAAATGAAATGAAGTATTCTTCTCAAGATGCCAAGCTATCCGATGTCCTAGCAAAAGATGATTATTGCGGCAACCATGGAATTGCACAACTTTATATAAGATCATGGTACGACGGACAAGCATTATCATAGATTTGATCGAAATCCTAACTACGTGCCTATAATACCGATGAGGTATAGAAAATATGTCATTTCTCAGGATGCATCGGACATGTCAACATCACAAACAAGCGATACGTTAATGGATAAGTTTCGTGATGACCTTACAAAGGCAATTGTCGAATCTGGAAGATAAATGCAATAGTTCTGGTTATTTTGTAACTTTTAGGTCTTTCGTGAGCACTCAAGTATACTTCGAACACTTTTTTCATGTTATAATTTAAAACATTGCATTGAAAGGCATTACCACGGCCATGTCTACAAGTTGAGCATTTTTATATTTAGAATAATATAGCTAGAACACTTGATTAATTAAACCTACAACACTTGATTACTGCATGTTGCACATTCTAACCAAAACACGGGTGAGAAGTTAATCCATTGTAAAAAAAAAGTGCGTACAAGCATTGCTTGCGGTAGTGCAGCGATCATGGTGAGAAGTAAGACATGTACATATTGCTAGTATTCACGTTTGTTTTACTGAGTAAGAAATTCATACCGTATAATTTAAGAAAGAGTATAGAAATTTGTGTACAAACCGAGAACAGTGAAACATAAATATATACAAAGTGTTATAACAAGGGTAGTATGGTCTATTTACCCTTAAACCTCTCTTTCAGTGTTTCTAGAGCCAACTTATCAGCCAAACATTTTTTTTTGACAGATCTGGATCCTCGGGGGAGTAGATCCTAATTGGATCAGGAGTAGGGAGCTGAAAAATGAAGATCCAGAGCTCTATCAAAACTTAGTGTGCATCTTGTTTGTGCGTGTTGGGTGGCGAACGCATGGTATGGGTGGATCTCTTTCTTCTATGCGAAGAGTGACGTCATACTTTGTCTTTTTATGAAATCTCAAAATTCTCGGTCACCCTGTTCAGTGCATGCAGGCTAATCCAAAATTGATGTTATTATCGAAGATTCCTCATTTTCAAATTAAAATATTTATCTCTCAAACCGTCAATCCCATCGATAATATGTTTTTACCATCGTGCTTCTTTCGACGAGACTTTTAAAATTAGATCACATATTGATATGTTTCAACGACTTTTCTCTGACTTCATTAGCTACCAGAGAGTAATGCACTAGTTATCACGTTGTTAGTATCGAGCTATCATGTTGTAGTCGATGTGTTTACCTGCACCTCTAAGGCTTACATTACAGTACACAAATATTAGGATAACATCAATTACTACTTGATAACACTTCACTGGGGCTTAAATGACAGTCCGTAAATTGTCTAATAATAGATCAATCACTATATGATAATCATTACTAGTAGAGTAAAGTGTATTTTTCACCCCTCAAGTATTGCCTGCGGGCACATTTCACCCCACAACTTCAAAACCGGGTAAACTTCACCCATAACTATTAAAACCAGATAAATTACACCCCTACAGCGGTTTTGACGATTTCAAAAACGGTTTTGTGAATAAAAAATCATTAAAAACCCCCCAAAAATTAGAAAAAAATCAGAAAAATTCCAAAAATTCAAAAAAAATCATAAAAACTCCCATAAAATCAGAAAAAATTCAGGAAAATTCAAAAAATAATAGAAAATTCAAAAAAAAATATCAAAAAATAGAAAAAAAATCCAAAAAAATGTAAAAAATTATTTAAAATCATAAAAAATCTGAAAAATCCAAAAAAATCATTTAAAAAAATCATAAAAATCATAAAAAATATTTCTACTTTTTATCAGGAAATTTTTTTTTAGAAAAAATGCAACTATATGTTATAAACTGATATTTATCATTTATCTTTGACAAATATTTACATATGTACTTGTATTGATCTTTGACAAAAAATAAATTCTCTCCAATACTCGGTGGTGGTACTCCATGATAGTTCAATAATATTTTTTGTCAAAGATCAACGCAAGTACATATGTAAATTTATTTCAAAGATAAATGATAAATATCAGTTTATAACATATAGTTGTATTTTTTCTAAAAAAAAATTCTATTTTTCCTAATAAAAAGTAGAAATATTTTTTATGATTTTTCTGGGTTTTAAATGATTTTTTGGATTTTTTAGATTTTTCAAAAAATTTCTATTTTTTTCTATTTTTTTCTATTTTTTTGAATTTTTCTGAATTTTTTTGAATTTCCTGGATTTTTCTGATTTTATGGGAGTTTTTATGATTTTTCTGAATTTTTGGAATTTTTCTGATTTTTTCTAATTTTTAGGGGGTTTTTATGATTTTTTATTCACAAAACCATTTTTGAAATCGTCAAAAACCGCTGTAGGGGTGTAATTTATCCGGTTTTAACAGTTATGGGTGAAGTTTACCCGGTTTTGAAGTTGTGGGGTGAAATGTGCCCACAGGCAATAGTTAAGGGGTGAAAAATACACTTTACTCTTACTAGTAATATGGTAATTGGTGTGTTACTACCTGATAACCACTAATGCTAAAAAATCGTCGAAACATATCCAATCGAGATTTACTTTTGAAGCCCTTGTTATAACAAACTTAATGGTGCAAACGGACCACGAATCGAATTAATGGTTTAAACGTTATTGCATTTCATAAGTTAGGTTTAAGAGAATCTTTGATAACATCATCTTTTCACAGTGCATGATGTGGATTGATTGCATGCTATTTTAGGTGCACCGCGTAGTTTTGGTTCAATTTAAAGATAAGGACAAAAGAGACAATGACATGGATTGACACCCCGCACGCTAATGCTAATTTGGGCACCTAGGCTCTCCATGAAAGAAAACTAAGGGTAAAACACATTCTACTTCGTCAAACCATCAAGTAATTCTAGGTTACATGCCAGCGGTCTGTGACACGTCACTTGGTCTCGAAAGGATATATTAGGATCGAAAATAAAAGCTCGAGAGGATGGACATGTGCTTTTAAAATTTAAGGGAACAAAGTGAGCTCCTAAGCCAATTGCACTTAGGAACGGTTTCCTGCAGAATGATAGAGTCGGACGTAGATCGAATTGGTTGCTCCCGGGTGATCGACATATTGAAAGATCGAAAATTCTGATTGGCACAATGTCCAAGGTAGTCTTAGGTGCGTCGCGTTTGTGCGCTAAGGTGACATGTATGGTTTGGGTGGATATCTTTCTTCCATGGGAACAGTGATGTCATTCTTCCTTTTTTATGAAATCTCAAAATTTTCAGTGCATGCAGCTTAATCCAATATTTATCTCTCAAACCATCAATCATATTGATGATCTGTTCTCACCCTTGTGCTCATTGCACTTAATACGTTGACATCCGACGCTAGAGACCACATGAACCATGGTGGAGATTAAGAAGACATCAGCGCATGATGGCGGAGCAGAGTTATGGTGCAACCACATCTCTATCCAAATAAAGAAGACTCATTCGACAAATTATATCATATTTTTTCTCTACCCTTCGTACCAATGTATGGACACCCTGCAAGTATATCTATATATTCATTTGTTTCTGTAAAGTAGCTGCATATGAGTTTCTTTTTATCATGCATCTATATTTAGATGATTGTATACACAATTATTATATATAAGACTCGGAGACAGGGACTCCAATGAATTAGCTGTTGCGCTCGCCTCTTCAACCGTTTGGAATGGCAAATGCCAGATGCCCAGATCGACTGAACAACCCTTTCTATTGTTTGCGGAAAGTTTAGTCAACGCCGTCTCCAGGAATTTGGGGCCCCAGGGTGAAATATAAAATGGGGCCCTAAAATTTAAAAAATTTATATAATCTATATAACTAAAACATACTTTCACATAATTATATAACTTCAATATGTGTTCGTACACTACAAGAGCCAAAAGGAACTGGGTTTCAATCTGCATGTTTTGCATCCATGAATAAGCAGTGGAGAGCAATCAGCAGTCAAGATTTGCTTGCTTGATAAAATCAGTATAGTAGTACAGTATACCATTTTAGTTATCCATATATACACCTTTTTGAAAGATCGATCAAGCTAGTGCTAAAACCACATTCAGTAAACAAGGTTGATTCTTTTCAGTATACCCTTTGTCTCCCGTTGTACATACCCTTTCCCAACGTGGAAATTCCAAAAGAAAATTGGAGCAGTAGTTAATTACAGAAACACTTCAATGATGATTGGATCCTCCAGTAATTTTAATTATATCAGAAAGAGAAAAGAAAATTGAGTGAACCAAGTACACGTTTCCTTTCTGGTGGAATATTGTAGTGCATGAGATTGGAACAGCTGAACTTGAACTGATCTGGTGTTAATTGCTTAAATCATATGTATGAAGTGGGAGTGTGCTACTAATTACCTGCACTCTACAGAATACGAAAATTGGCGGAAGGTAGCAGGCACGCAGAAGCTGGCGGCTGGCACAGAGGCGGAGCGCATCTGCGCATGGCAGGCGGGCACGGGCAGGCGGCGCTTGCCGCTTGGGAGTCGGGACGTCGGGTGAATTGGCGAAACGAGGGGCAACGCTCCAGACTCCGGACTCCAGAGTCGGTTGATCAGTTGATGGAATCGAAACAGGCCAACAGATGAACACAGCATAACTACTAGTACTATACTCCAATATGGGGGCCCTAAGTTTTTGGGGGGCCCTGTGCCGTCGGCCACTTCGGCCCCCCTTTAGACGGGCCTCTCTAATGATTCTATTTCTCTCCCATCACCATCGCCGTCGGCGAATCATGGGTCATGGCATGCACACTGGACAAGGGGCAGCTTGGAGGAAAACTGTGATTCATGGTCTCTAGAGTTTTGCATATTGAGCCACTTCGACATGGAGGAAGGTCAAGAGGCGAAGATGGAGAAGTAGCTAACAGTGCTTAATCTAGTCCGTACAAAAAGTTAACAGTTGTGATTTGCTGAACTCCGCCCGGTAGATTTACTAACAACTCAAGGAGAGCACCCTGTCGTGGATATAAGTATAGGCAGTAAACATATGGCTGATATGGGTACGAAACATGGTAAATAAATCCACCCTTGTTTCTACGCGGCGGTTGCATGTGAGTTGTTCTTATAGTATATGTCTCTGTACTTAGATGATTATACACCATTATTGTATATGAATTAGGAGTATAATTATTTCCGTTTACTCAGGGAGAAGGACTCCAACGAATTAGTTGTTGTGCTTGCCTCTTCAACCATTGGAAAGGCACCAAAGGCCAGATAGACTCAACCGCGCCCTTCTTATTTTTCACCCAAAGTTTAGTCAACTTCAATAATACTATTTTTCTATATGACATATTGGACTACGTGTATTATAGTGAACCCAACCGAGGCAAGAATCTGCAAATCGAAACAAATCAAACCCACATATCTGCAAGCTTCCTCTGCTCCGCTGTAGGCCGACATGGCCCGCGAAGCCGCCGTCGCACAGAGGCTCACAACCCGAGGCGTGGGCATCCTGTTCCCTGCTGCAGGCTGGCGCGGCACTCCTGCTGGGCGACGAAGTGGGTGAGGGAGAGAGGGACGCGGAGAGAGAGGAGCAGCGAGAGAGGGATGGGGAGAGAGAGGAACTGTGGTCGCTAGTCAGGGCTGAGCGACGCGATTCCGGCCGGGGCTGCAGAGAGAGTGCGCTGGGGAAAGGGAGATAGAGAGACGCGAAGAGAGATTCGGGAGAGAAAAAGAGGTTGAGGATGGTGGTTGAAGGAAGAAGGTGCTGCCATGTGGGTTTAGGTAGTCAAGTCACAGGGAGATTGGGATTTTGACATATGGGTCAGGGGCTATTTTATCCAATTCACGTTGCAAGCAGCCCTAACCAAACGGAAATGGAGCGGAGTGGCATATGTATAATTAGACTTGACGGAAGAGTGATATATATGTAATTGCCGATAAAACAATGGTAGGATGCCAGTTAGGCTTCAAACTAGTGGCATATGTATAAAATTTCTAATATTAAGACCTAGAAGGACCACCAATAGTGCATTGGAAGACATGAGTGAGAGCATAGCAAGTGTAGCCAAGTCCCAAGTGAGATGATCTTTATTGTGCTCGGGAATTAGGGCCCAAAATCAGAATATATCAAAATCGAGCAATATGAAGAAAGTAAGTTTAGTCTTACAAGAAACTATGCATTTTATTTCCTTTGGTTTTCCGAATATCAGAATATGTGTAAGAGCATATGTATGACCAACGGATTTCTGCATTAAAAACCAATGGCGATCAAAGAAACGGCACAAGAGAAAAAGCGTTGCTCTGAATCTAACAGTCCATCGCCCTCTACAAATCATGGCATATGCATGCTGGAAAAGCGGCAGCCAATGAATTAGCTGTTGCGCTCGCCTCTTCAACCGTTTGGAATGGCAAATGCCAGATGCCCAGATCGACTGAACGACTCTTTCTATTGTTTGCGGAAAGTTTAGTCAACTCTAATGATTCCATTTCTCTCCCATCACCATCGCCGTCGGCGAATCATGGGTCATGGCATGCACACTGGACAAGGGGCAGCTTGGAGGAAAACTGTGATTCATGGTCCAACATGGAGGAAGGTCAAGCGGTGCCAGAGTTTTGCCGATCTGAATGGGCGTAGAAGTGGCATTCTGACGTGAAGGGTGAACATGGAGAAGAAGCTAACAGAGCTTAATCTAGTCCGTACAAAAAAGTAACGGTTGTGATTTGCTAAACTACACCCAGTGGATTTACTAACAACTCCAGGAGATCTGCACCCCTGTCGTGCATAAAAATATAGGCAGTGAACATATGGCGGTGCCGATCACAGTGATATGGGTACGAAGTAAATATAAGTCCACCTTGTTTCTATACGGTGGTTGCATGTGAGTTTTTCTTAACACCCCTCTGTACTTAGATGATTGTACACCATTATTGTATATGAATTAGGAGTATAATTTTTGTTAACTCAGGGAGAAGGACTCCCAACGAATTAGTTGTTGTGCTTGCCTCTTCAACCATTGGAAAGGCGCGCACCAAAGGCCAGATCGACTCAACCGCGCCCTTTTAAATTTTCACCCAGAGTTTAGTCAACTCCAGTGATACCGTTTTTCTTTTTGCATCATATCTATATTTTTTTCTTGAACATAGTGGGCAAACGTGTATTATATTAAAAAGCTATGAGGACCTCCGATGATACGTTGCGAGATATGAGCTGAGAGCGTAGCTGAGTGTAGCCAAGTCGCAAGTGAGATGATCTTTGTTGTGCTCGGGAGTTAAGAGTTTAAGTGAGAAGAAATTATTATGCTCTTCCTTCTACCTTTGAGTTCTATTCATATTCCGTAGAAATATTCCTAGGAGGCGGTGTCGTGGAGCGTCTTCCTCGATGACTTGTGACCCTTCATGGGATACTTCCCCCAATGTATTGCGACCCTCTACATGTAGCTCCCTCTATGTCTAGGGACCCTCGCGGGGTACCTTATACCTTCTCTCAATGACTCGTGACCCTCTGTGGAGTATTAGGTTCAGAGGAGGTCGACTTGCATCGCTCCGAGCACACCCCCCCACCCCCTTCCAAATACTCCCTCCGTCCCAAAATATAAGGCACACACGCATTTCAAGATTTACTATTAGATTTATAATATTTTGATTATATGATATAAAAGTGATATTGTTGGATTCATTTTTGAAAGCATTTTCCAATGATATCATTTTTGTATCATATAACTAATATATTATAGACTTAATTGTAAATCTTGGGATACGTACGTGCCTTATATTTTAGGATGGAGTATTAGGTTCAGAGGAGGTCAACTTGCATCGCTCCGAGCACATCTCTCTCCAAATAAATAAATAAACGATACCGTATCAACTTATATGCATCAATTTGAACTTTTGCATAGGTGTATGTGTTTGTAATGGTGGTTTGTATACGCTTACTTATTTTACTGTAGTCGTGAGCTATACTTGTTATTAGATTCTCTCGAAAAAGAAGAGGAAGAAAATAAAAAGGAAGACCATGACTTGCTAGAAGTCATTTCTTTTGGGGGCAACACTTGCTAGAAGTCATACTGTACTCCAGCTGGTGCCTATAAGATGCAATGGAGGGGACGAGGGCCATGAGAACCATAGCAAAGAGAAAAAGAAGCAGAGATGGCCGTAAGTAAGGTGGCGGTGGTGATTATGGTGGCGCAGCTGCTTGTGACAGCTCTGGCATCGGAGTCAGCGTCGGCGTCGACCACGCGCCTCTCTAGCGTCACCGACAGCCGTGACCTAGCGGTGAAGGTCGGGAACAGAAGGCTTCTGCAGGACGCCTGCATTCCTCCTGGTGTAATCTGCTGCAGCAATTGCGGGTTCTTCGGCGGCCTGGTTCCCAAACAAGTTAACTGTTGTGACCCAGATACGTTTGTCTGCGCTATAAATCCGTTTGGTCTGAACACCGAAGCTTGTGTGGATCGTTCGACGGGTTTGCCTCCTTGAAGTCACCCTGTAACAATAATGTCGGGATAGTGTTGTCTCTGCTTTCCATGTTCACCTTTATCTTCTCCATGACGGAGATGTTGCACGTTGTGGTATTGTGTTTCAGCAGAGGTTGATGTTCAACATCATGTCTCTGTAAAATTAATTGTTTTAGCCTCTGTAATCTGTTCGACGATGACGGAATAAAAGGGATGGTGCTACGTTCCAAAAAGAAAGAAAGAGAGAAATAATGTTACCTCTATAGAGAAAGAGAGATTATAATAAAATATAAGCAAAGTTACAATATCATGAACGTGTGCACAAGAGAGTATCCTATTGTGTTAATAGTACAAAACGTAAGAGATTGATCCGAAAGAGACGATAACTACAAACTAGATCCGGATGTTAATTTGCAGCTAGGCCCAAAACTAATGGAAATAATCGAGGTTAATTTGCATCTCACCTCAGTGACGTGGCAACCAGCAAGCTCCGATGATGGCTTCCGTCTTGTCCGCATCGCATTTGCCTTATCATCACGTCATTGGCTCTTCCCGAGCTGGTGGTCGCCTCACGGCCATTTCGTCGAACAACGTCCGGGCACCAGTGCGGCGCCGCCTTCTAATCTCCCCCACGTCCTGCGCGCCTTCCTGGAGACGGAGTAAAGCACAATCGTCGGCCGGAGGACAGAAGAGAGTAGCCGCGACGAAGCTTGGGGGCTTGACCGGCGGCGGGTGTCACACCTGCGGAGGATCATCGGAATTGATATTTGATGCCGCTCCTGTCCTGGACAGAGGGCCGGCGAGGAAAGTGTAATACCAAGCCGCGAGGCAACAGGGAACTGATGGAAATAGCCCAAAAAGATGGAAACTATGACAAGTTGAGTTCATCCAAATCATGGCCTATGAACCGTGGGGTCCGGAAAGGGAGACGGCGTGGGTGCACCAGGGACTTCTGCACTGATTCATGATGCACTAGGGTTTTAATTTACCATTCAGAGACTCATGAATATTTAAAACGGAAAATCTATGTGCCAGACGTGTGCAGCTCGGTCTTAACGGGCGACTGTCTGCCAGCCGTTGATCTTCCGTGCCCCCGTCTGATCAACAGGACAATTTCTTACGCAGCAGACCACGCTCCATCTCCAGTCCTCCCATCTTCTCCAATCTCCACCAAAAATATTTGCATCCCCTTGCGTTTCCCAATCCACCCAATGCCAGATCTAATGATTGAAGCTTCCGCCGCCTCCTCGTGTGCTCCCGCTGCTACGCGCCCCTCTCCTTCCAGCTACTCGAGCCCGTCACTTTCGTCCTCCCCCACCTTCTCTCCGTACCTGCCCTTTTCGTCATGGCCGCTGAACTCACCCAACAATTCATGCTCAGCATCGTCTATTGCCGCACTGTTTGAGAAGCTGAGTGTGGTGGTCAAGAACCAGAAGCTCCAGGCGGAGTCCCAGCCTGAGGCCCAGGGTGCCACCAGCAGGAGGAGCATCGACAGGTGGAGCATATGTGGAATCCCCTCTCTGTTCTTCCTTGCGTTCAAGCAGATTTCGATGGGAGCAAGCACTGATCTCTGTTCTTGCTGCAGGCATGAACTCAAGAACCTGAACCTTTCCTCATGCTCGATGAGTTCTTAGTTACTTCCCATTTTTCATCCACCAGCCTTGATCTGCAAACTCTGGATTGGATGGATAGCCACATGTGCAAATTTTCTTTCACTCGTATGATTCGATCTTGACTATTTTACTCGATTCCTTTCAGCCATCAATTTGGCCGTGTTTCCTGATGATGCCCACATAGAATTTGAGACTGCAATCTCCATTTTGTTTTACACGTCATGTTCTACGTACTTGCATGTTGCCCGTAAGGTGTTTGTTGAAATGCCATACCTGTGTTTTTTGTTCATTCAGAGGCTTTGACTCACAAAGAGAGTGGTAAAGATGATAATGTTAGTTGAAGCAAATGGCCTCTCAAACGTGCTTCTATATTTCAGGTAGCTCCATGTTAGTTGAAGTAGATTCTAGTTTATCTATAGTTTTTATTCTTGTCATATTTCACCGTTCATGCTGTATTATCCTGTAAGAATAAAGTATAAATGCATAACAATTACTATGGTACATATTTGCTAATTCTATAGCCATGTCTTCGTCAATGCATAATTTTAAGTCTTCTTGAATCTTGAGGCGTCATTTTTGTTGGAGCCTGGAGCATGCCTTTTCTTTGGCCATGCTGTGTTGTTGTGGACAATGTCCCTCTTAAGCTATTTGTCGCTGACTTAAAGTTAATTCTAATTCTCTACTGCTAATGTTGTGTCATTTAAAATGTTCATATATGAGTTCCTAGGTTATTTAGTAAACAATTACCATCATATTAATGATGTTGTTACCATATTGTTTAGTAAACAGTGACCAACATAGTAGTGATGTAGTTACCAGATTATTTGATAAATCATTACTAATATAGTAGGGATGTAGCTATCAGGCTATTTGGTGCATAGTTATCACCATTGTAGCGATGAGTTACCAGGTTGTTTGGTAAACAATTACCACCGGAAGTCTATTTTTTTGTGTGCCTAGTAATTTTAGATTACACGCATGGTAGCTACAGATTCAACTGATTGATAATCATGCACCAACAACATGATAACTTGTAATTATCTGTTTGTGAATCTATTTAGCATCATCGATTCCATGGGGTGAAAACACTACGTTGAATATCAAACCATTGCAACTAGTGTAGTAACCACGAATGAGTTTTGGGAATGCTCAAATCATCCAGTAACTTTACATAACTTGATATGGTAACTATTAATCAAGGATCTGGTAACCGAGGATTGGTAGAAAAATATATGAACTGTACATAATACTATGTAAAGTGGATCTAGTAAAAACACACTGATAATGAATATAATTGTTTGTGCACATGGAGACAAGGAGCTCCGTGAGATCAATGATAGAGTGGACATGAAGTAGCCCCGACCATAGCCACGACGGTGATTAGCATGACATTTTTAGGGTAGGTTTCAAGTTCATCGCTTGAGACTCCAGCCCAAGTAATCAGCTGGAGAACAAAATGCATTCGGACAAGATTCTTTCCATGGGAAACATGGTTGCATAATTAGATAGCGGCATGTGGTAGTCGCTATCCAAAACAAACAAAAAAATAGTTTTGAAGTATATTCAAGAGACTCTTGTTTTGAAGATTTCATCGTAAGGAACACGATAGTTTAAACAAATTATGATTTAGATGCTTGGTTTGAAAGTTAGTAGTTTTTAAAATTTTGTATTTTCAAGCAACAAACAGCTTCAACTACTTTAATGGATAGCACTGGCCAGTGAAGTGATTTGTGGCGTGTTGTCTAACGAAGAATCACCATGCGTGCTTGTTGCGCTTGTAGAGTGGGCCGTGCTCGCGGGCAACTTATCACGCTCACGTGTATGGTGAGCCGTGCTTGCGGTGGGCCGCCGGGCAATGCCGCTCCATAGGGCTAAGTGGCACAGTTGCGTCCTATTTCAAAAGAAGTTGACAACATTGACATAACATAGATCTATCATGACATAAAAAAATGGAGGTCCACTCCTAGTCCTGTCCTGGACAGAGAGAGGCCGGTGAGGAACTAATGGAAATAATCGAGGTTAATTTGCAGCTAGGCCCAAAACTATGACAAGTGGGTTCAGAATCCAGTCTTTCCATGGCCTTTTGATCTATGGAGTTAGGGTGTACGTATGAGTTGTTCCTGCAGACGGACAGAGTCGGATGTAGATCGAATTGGATCGGAAATTCTAACTGGTAGTCTTAGTGTTCTTCACGTTTATGCGCGTTGGGTGTCGGATGCATGGGTGGATCTCTTTCTTCCATACGAACTTTGACGTCATACTTTGTATTTTTATGAAATCTTGGAATTCTCAGGCGTCCCGTTCAATGCATGCAGCCTAATCCAAAATTAATGTTATTATTGAAGATTCCTTAATTCTAAATTAAAATGTTTCTATCAGACTGTTAATCCGATTATCGATCCTATTTTTTTATGTCACAAAATAATCCACGGTGAAATAACCACTGTATTTCCAATAAGCTGCCTTCCAGATATGACCTTGCCATCCAAACCCACACAGAGATCCTCTACCGCACGAAGATTCCTCCTTTCTGGAGAGCAATTGTCACATCATAACCATGGCTAAGAGCTCACCCCTCCACCAACCAGGTCATCGATGCTGGCCAGCAGGACGCCGACCGCCTCCTCGGCCCCTCATAATCATCGTCCACGCAACCTTCCTCGACGCCGGCCACATGCCCGACGGCGGCGCCGTGGCCAGGGCCTGGAAGCCCTGCCGGCTTCCGAAGCAGGTGGGCGCGACAGCTTCGACTCTCTCGCTCCGGTACACCGCGCCACAACTGCTGCAACGCCGGCAGGACGCGGCGGCTGCCGTCGCTGTGCTGACGATGTGCGCGCACGGGCGGCACATGCTCTTCTACGTGCGCGGCTGCAGGTCCGGCAACCCACGGCGGCTGCGCTCGCCGACGGTATGTGCCGACCGCGACCTTGAGCTATGGAAGCCCAGGTACGAGGCGCTGCGTGACATGCCGACGACGCTCCCCGGCGGCGACAGCAACGACAACGACGACTCGCCGGAGATGACCTAGAAGGAGAGGTACGTGAGGGCCACGCGCCGGTGTGCACCGGCCTTTGGGGACATGGATGGAGAGGTACTATGAAGAATTATTGTGTTTGTTTTCTTCCCTACGGCTGCCCGATGATTTACCGCCACCGTATGATCCATTCTTCGCTTTCGACGATCTCTGTGATCCGTCGGAGCTGCTGGCGGACGACGTTCTCGCCGGCCTGAGGTAGATGAGAGCGGGCGCGAAGCGCAAGAACGCAGCCAGTCAACTCCAGACATTGACAATGGCGTCAGGCGGTGGCCACGAGAAGCAGCGTAATAATGGCGCTGACGCGATCCACTCGCCGTCCTCTGAGTACCGGTGGAAACACCGGTGAGCCGTCATGCCTCTCTGCACGATCATTAGAGCTGCCGGCGTCGGCTTGTTCACATTCCTGGGGAGCTTTCCGTTCAATCAGAGCTGAACTTTGTTTTCTGGTTTTCTACTTCCAAAGATGCACAACTCGATGGCAATTGAGCGGCATTTGATCGGAAACGCACGTGTTTCTTTGCTTTGCCTATATGTTCCAAACTAGATTAAGTGAGGATTATATGGCTAGCTGTTGATGGTAATATGTGTTGGAATTGATCTCCCGGTCAAACCGGAGAGATAAGCATGAAAGGGGTCATGCACCAACGTGCGTGGCTAACTACCTGTGTTCTGATCGGGGGCGCCCAACCGATTCAAGGGTTTCGGTCCCCCGATGCACAGCACCACGTAAAAGGAGGGTTTTTCCCGGGCTTAAAGAAAATCAAGTTCACATGAGCTAAACGAAAACCCTAACACATCTAAAGCCCCGATCCGATCAGGGGGAGTGCTGGAGCATCGGGAAGGCCGACGCCGCCAGGACGACGACGTCGGCCACCGGACAGTGCCGGTTGCGACTCGACGACCACCTACTCCTTCTCTCCATCACGCGCCCATGACCACGACCACCACTACGCTAATGGCATCATCCTCCAATGGGCGTAACTATTCAAGCACTAATACTCACCGGTCAATCATGCTCTAGGTGTTCTAGATTGTTGGCTGGGCGATGATCATGGCAATGCTAAAGGAAACACATCTAACAGTGGTATCAGAGCCTGCTAGTCATCTCTAGAACCCTAATTTTCCCCGTAGTCAGTGCCAATCCCACAAATTAGCTTCGGCCAAAGCCGGCTGTGCCCCTAAGTCCCCAATTGAGCAAAGAGAAGGAGGGGATTGAGATCAATTGCCCGAACTCAAGAAATCCCCAAATCCTGAAACCCTAAAAATGAAATTTCGAAAGATTGGGTCTCGGGACTTACCTTATGACACCGCGTCGGAGTCTTCTACCCTTCGGGGACCGCACCACCGAGCTGCAGTGTGAGGACGCCGACGCCACAACGCCTTCGTCTTCCTCGGAGGCGATGCGCGGAATGGTCCTCCACCGGGACGCCGTACGGGTGGCACGGCGGCATCACTCAACGGAGGAGCGCGCGGCCCAGGGCCGGGCGCGCTCCTCCGGGGAGCGGAGCCACCGTGCCTCCATGGCCACCGGCGAGTAGGGGAGCTCGGGCTGCCGCCTCTCTCACTCGGTACCGCAGAAATCAGGGGAGAAGGGAAAACGTGGGGGAGCGAGAAACGCGGGAGCGCCGCCGTCTTCTCCGGCGACCCGGCCTCCCGGCCGTCGCCGCTCTGTGGCTCGGGCGCTGCCTCTCTCACGGGTGCGAAAAGAATGGGGCGCAGCCCGCAAATGAGGCTAGGGTTTTTTGGCCGCCCGGTTTTTGTTCCGCGCGGGTGCAACGTGAACCGTCCGATTGAATCGGACGGTGAAGATCAAGGCGGGGGAGTAAGGTGGGCTGCGGGGAGCAAGTGGGCCGATTTCGCCAACAGGCCACGGCCCAGGTTGTCTCGGCCTGATGTTTTTTCGGCTGCTGGACCGAAATGGTTAAATGGCTGCCGTGGGTATTTGGGCCAAATACGAGTTTGGGGCCTTTTTTGAATTATCAGTGCATTTTCTAAAGTTTAAATTTTTCTGTTAATGATTTTGCACTATTAAATAAGTTTAAAAATGCCCAAATAATGTTCTGAAGCTCATGCTTACTTTTCTGGACAAAATGGAACCAACGAGAAATTTTGTTCAGAAAATTTTAAAGGTTTAAATGCATTTTTGCATTCTTCTTCAATAATGATCTCATTTTAAATATCAATGTGATGCTAAAATTAATGTTTTAATATTGATATTTATTCTGAGAATTGCTTGGCTCAAATTTATGATTCTGACCAACGTTGATTTATAATTTTGAGCCACTCCCTTTTATGTCAATTAATTCTTTTTCGTTTTCTGCCCAACGGTGATACGAACTAGAATTAATTTTTATGCAAACTTTGTCATGTACCCTATACTTATGAATTTTTGGATATATTTTTAGCTTCCGCTACTGTTCATGTGGCCAAGTCTGTTGACCACATTGAACCACTTACGGGGAGTAATTTCCCAACATGGAGAGATCAAATTATGTGTACCTTAGGACCCAATAAACTCGACCTTGCGTTGAGGGAAGCTAAACCAGTTGCATCTCCAGCAAGTGTAACTGGGTATGAGGAGCTCAAGAAGGCTTATGATGTTAAGGTAGAAAAGTGGGAGGACTCCAACAGGATGTCTCTCCTAATAATGAGAATGGCCATCTCCGAGGGCATTAGGGGAGCTATCCCTGAAAGCCCCAATGCCTCTGATTATCTAAAGTCCATTGAGGCGCAATTCAAGGGCTCCTCAAAGGCATATGCTACAAATCTCATTCAGAGGCTTACTAATGAAAGGTATGATGGCAATGACAACATAAGGGATCATATCCTTAGGATGAGCGATGCAGCAGCAAAGCTCAAATCTATGGACATGATCATTAATGAGGACTTTTTAGTCCACTTTATTATGACTTCGTTGCCTAAAGAATTTGGACCTTTTATGATCAACTACAACACTCAAGAAAAGAAGTGGACCCTGAATGAGTTGGTCGCACACTGTGTCCAAGAAGAAGAAAGGCTACGTGCTGAAAGAGACAAGGACCATGCACTTAACATTGGTCATGTCAAAAGAAAATATCAAGCACCTGCTGATCATAAGCCCAATAAGAAACCCTTTACGAGTCTTAAGGGAAAAGAAAAGGCATGCAAAGAAGCAAGTGGATCTGGAGTTGCAGAAAATGATCTTTGCAATTTCTGCAAGAAGCCAGGCCACTTTAGGAAAGATTGTGCTGAGTGGCTCAAGTGGCTCCTCAAGAAAGGGATTCCATACAAGGAGAACTTTGAGAAGGGGAACAAGAGAGCTTAAGGTAGCAAATGATCAAGGAGCTGATGTTGAAGCTGTGGGATCGCTCACCTTAGAGTTGCACACGGGCCTTTTCACTTTAGCTTCATGATGTTTTTTATGTACCTACCTTGAGTAGGAATTTGATTTCCGTATCTTGTTTGGATAATATTAATTTTGAATGTTGGTCTCATAATACAATGATTAGGTACGTTTCAAATACCCAATTATGTTAAACTTCAATTATGTGATGTTAGTCTCGCCATGAGACGAGACAAGTTATGTTTTCACTGAACGAATCTTTTGTAATGTTTATGTGTGTTATGGTACAATTAAGATGTAAGAGAAGTGCAAATAATGAGACCTCATCGAAATTGTGGTATTGTTCTATTAGACCACATTTCGAGGGGGAGAATGGAAAGTCTTATTTAAAGATAAGACATCACACTCACTTCTCCTACAAAAATCATAGCACTGATAACAAAAAATTGTGTGTAAATTCTCTAATCAAGATGGAACCAATGAGAAGTCTTATTTGGAGAATGAAAAGCACATTAAAAAGCACACTAATGTTCTGACTCCTTTTATCATGTTTATGTATACTTACTCCCTCATGAATAATTTGAAGCACAAAATTAAGGCAGAAGTGGCAAGTTTGCCGATCCAATGTCAATTATGACATTAATGCAACATGTGGCTTATGATTATATTTCTGACAACGTTGTTTATAGTCATGTGCCACGTTTTATGAAGTTCTTTTTCGCCTTTTGCCCAACAGTAATGTGGATTAGAACTGAAATTTGTGCTTGTTAACACATTAGACTCTGGAGCATGATATATGTTCTATGAGACTAAAGTAATCACTGGGAGCCTGGAGCCTAGGAACATGAATCTTTAGGAGAAGCGGTCTCAAGTACTGATTATCCATGAGATCTTTTATTCCTATGCATCGGGAGGATTGAGGATTATGAAATCCCAAATGTAACACCTAGTGTTGAGCCTCAACGTTTTCCTGTGATAAATAAGGCATGTCGTCTAAAGATTTCAAATCATGAACTAAGACGAGTGTTGAGACAATGATACCTTAAGTCTAAAGTGGAGTAAGTTCACTCTTTTATCTAGATAAAATCTCATTGGCCAACCAAGAGAATTCTATCTCTCAACAATGACATAAAGAATCTTGGCGATGCCTCATACATTATTGAGATTCATCAGGACAGAGGTCCAAAAGGAGTATAAGTCCTATTATAATGGCATACATCGACAGAGTATGAAAGAAACACGTTATGCACTAGTACTCTACCTCACCTGCTCCTAGTGTTGAGGGCGATAAGGTTGGGACATTCCAATGTCCGAGGAACCAGTTTGAGACTGATCAGATAATGTCGGTTCCTTATGCTTCAGCTGTCAGAGGCACCATATGTATTCAAGTATGAGCACGCCCCCATTTATGATCGGGATACTTGGCAAATATATGTTAAATCCAGAACTGGACCACTGGAAAGCTGCTATCAATGTCTTGCAGTATATGCAAGACAATAAAGATTACATGCTCACTCATAAGGAGCTTGATAACCTCGAAATTGTGGGTTAGTCAGACATTGTATTGCGAGGTGTGTGGATATTAAGAATTCCACATCATGTTACATCTTCACCCTCGCACAAGGAGCTATATATCGTGGAAAAGCTCCAAATGGCAATCATGGCATCATTACTAATGCAAACTAGTTTGTGGCATGTTAAGACGCTACCGGGCAGGTTGTATGTTGAAGGAAATTAATTCCCAAATTAAAAGTGGTAGACAACATTTCTAAACCACTTACTGTGATTATGAATACGCAGTCCTCTATGCGAGTAACAACACGTCAATTGGTGTTGCCAAAACCATTGACATTAAGTATCATGTTGTGAAAGATAGAATCCAGGATCATACCGTTAATGTTAAGCATATGAGTACGACAGAAATGCTTGCGGATCCGCTTACAAAAGGCTTACCACCCAGTATATTTTGCAATCATGTAGCCGGCATGGGTTTATTGGAAAGCTTTTGATCCTGGAATAAAGGGACCATTGAATGAAATCATCTCCCATTAAGTAATACGTTTTCCATTTCAAGATAGAATGGTATACTATAAGTACTGAGATTCAGTGGCATTTTATTGGTCACTGTAACGCTTTGCTTTGTTATATTTTTCTATTAAGACTGGGCTTATGAAGGTTTGACCTTAAGATCAAGGGGGAGAATGTTGGAATTGATCTCCCGGTCAAACCGGAGAGATAAGCATGAAAGGGGTCATGCACCAACGTGCATGGCTAACTACCTGCGTTCTGATCGGGGGCGCCCAACCGATTCAAGGGTTTCGGTCCCCCGATGCACAGCACCACATAAAAGGAGGATTTTTCCCGGGCTTAAAGAAAATCAAGTTCACATGAGCTAAACGAAAACCCTAACACATCTAAAGCCCCGATCCGATCAGGGGGAGTGCTGGAGCATCGGGAAGGCCGATGCCGCCAGGACGACGACGTCGGCCACCGGACAGTGCCGGTTGCGACTCGACGACCACCCGCTCCTTCTCTCCATCACGCGCCCACGACCACGACCACCACTACGCTAATGGCATCATCCTCCAATGGGCGTAAGTATTCAAGCACTAATACTCACTGGTCAATCATGCTCTAGGTGTTCTAGATTGTTGGCTGGGCGATGATCATGGCAATGCTAAAGGAAACACATCTAACAATATGTTTTATGGACTCCACTAGCCAGCGATGTTCGCGCTGTAGTCTTAATGGTAAGGGTGTAATCCGAGTGAATACGGCATCGAGTATAGCTAAAATCAAATTTATTTTCATTTTTTTAGTGGATACAAATTGGAGCAAATAGTGCCAGATACGAATATGAAAACGGATAGTGTCGGTCACAAATACAATAGGAATAACAATCGAATTCGATACAGTGATGAATATTTTGTCGAATATCACACTAAAAATAAAATTCATATAACACACATATGTTCTTACATAGAATAAACAATCATACATGTCCAAAATGCATCAATATGTAGCATTTAATAAGAAAATTCAATCAGCAGTCAAATTAATACTAGTTCAACAACTTCATGGATAGACGACAATAGTATAACATAACACATGGAGTCTTTCAAATCTGAATGGATTATATCACTGCAGAAAGTATTTCATACGTACTACCATTTTAGTATAATTTTTTTATCTTCTGTGAAAAATAAAACACGAGGAAGGAGGAGGGGTTACATATCTTAACATTTAGTAAGACACTATGATGCACACAGAAAAAATAATTCAGATGCTATCTGAATAATTATTCTGATACTATCCAAGGACTATCCGGATAATATCGAATACGATAAGATGCTACTAATATCAATATCTGAAAAATCTACCCAAATACTATCATATTGCACCTTACTTAGCGGGTAAAACACATTCTACTTCGGTCAAACCATCAAATAAGTATAGGTTACAGGCCAGCGGTCTATGTGACACGTCACATGGTCTGAAAAGGAAATATTTGGCTCAAAAATAAAAGTTTGATGTTGGAAATGTGCTTTTAAAATTTAAGGTAACAAAGTGAGCTCCTATGCGAATTGCGCTCAAGAACGGTTTCCTAGAGACGTAGATCGAATTGGGTTGCTCCCAAGTGATCAACACATTGAAAGATCGGAAATTCTAATTGGCACAATTTTCAAGGTAAGGTAGTCTTAGTGTGCGTCATGTTTGTGCGCATTTGTGTGACGGGCGCATGGTCTGGGTGGATCTATTTCTTCCATGTGAACAGTGATGTCGTACTTTCTCTTTTTGTGAAATCTCAAACTTCTCATGCGCTCCACTCGGTGCATGCAATCTAATCCAAAATTGATGTTATTACCAAATTAAGATTTCTCATTTCCAAATTAAAATATTTATCCCTTAAACCGTCAATCCGATTAATGATTTATTTTCACCGTCGTACTCATTTCGACGAGACCTTTAGAATTAGATCCCATATTAACATGTTTCAGTGACTTTCTAACTTAATTAGTTACCAGAGGGTAACACACCAGTTACCACGTTGTTATTAACAAGCTATCACGTCGTAGTCGATGCGTTACTGGTTATTGAACCTCACTCTCACCTCTAAGTCTTACATTTCAGTAAACCACAGCTATGATAACATCAATTACAATTTGATAACACTTCATTACTCTCACTCTGGAGTTTAAATGACAGTAAATGTATCGTCTAATAACATATCAATTATTATATGATAATAATTCAACAGTAATATGGTAATTGATGTATTCTACCTGATACCCACTGGCATTAAAAAAAATCATCGAAAGATATCCAATCGTGATTTACTTTTAAAGCCCTCGTCACAACAAACCTAATGGTGCAAACAGATCACGAATCAGATTAAGTTTTAAGCGTTATTGCATTTTCATAAGTTGGGTTAAAGTGAATGGATGAGCCAGTTATCTCTACTCTTTCCCTTTCATTGCATGATATAGCTCTCATTGCTTAAGTTCACAAGAAGTTAAAAAAGAGTGAGCTCCAAAGGGAAAGTTGGAGGATTATCCGTAAAAGATCTCAAAAATCACACACGCTACACCATGACACCAACTTCTGGGCCACTATTATGTGCGTCAGGAAAGAGCATGTACGTTGACACATAGTACATGCAAGGAGGGAAGATACAGAAATGCCGGTTCCTGAGAACAATACTACTGAAAAGCTGTTCTGAGACGATTCAAAATCGCTATCTAAGACTATTTTAGCCACCGTCTAGGAATGTGTTGGGGAAGGGGTCCCCGTGCTACTCGGTTTCGATGCCTTTTCGTACTTAGAGGAGATCAGCACAACACCAACCTCGTCGCGGCACCAAGACCGCGCGACACCTACTCCACGACAACACCAACCTCGTCGTGACGCCAAGACCGCGATGACACCAATCTCGTCGCGACGCCAAGACCGCGATGACACCAACCTCGTCGCGACGCCAAGACCGCGTGATGCCGACTCCGCGGCAACATCAAGTCTGTAACCATGCTGTTGGATCGGTGGCTTCCGACAGAGGGGGGGTGAATGTCGAAGTCTAAAATTCTTTTCAAAATTCAAATACAAATAGCAACTAAGGTGCTACTGTAAGTGACAGAAAAGACTCAGCGAAAATAACTCGACAAAACATCTCAAAACTGTAACAACAGTGGCTCACACCGGTGACACAGCTGTGTCACACAGCTGAATGACACAGCCTGTTCCGTGGAAAGACTCCCAAAAGTTCTTGGTGATGTGGAGCTCGTCGATAGCTTCGAAACGAGTCCAAGATCACTGAATTCCGAGTTCGGACGCAAAAGTTATGACCAAAACAGTAAACGTCCGAAACAGCAACAGCGGTTCACACCTGAGTCTCAGCTGGGTGACTCAGCTGAGTGTCTCAGCTGAGTTTCAGCTGGGTGACTCAGCTGGGTGACTCAGCTGAGTGTCTCAGCTGAGTTTCAGCTGGTGACTCAGCTGAGTTTCAGCTGGGTGACTCAGTTGAGTGACTCAGCTGACAGGGCAGATTAGTCTAGATTCCAGAACAGAAATTTCGATCCAACTTTTGAGCCAATTTAAAATCTACCCAACCAAATTCAACCAAATTTCACAGGGAGATGTAGGAGGGTCTTGTGAGTCTAAATCAAGTGCTGATCTCCATAAGAACTCCTCAAATCAAGACCTTTATCCAATTTCCTCCAATCAGCCCAAGAAATGAGAGAAAGTGAAAACTCAGGGGAAAAGGAAGCTCGTGAGGAATTTTGATCTCAAATCAATATAGTGTCATCTCACATGTCCCAGCAACCTATTCCAAGCACCAAACCATAGAATTAACCCCTCTACAAGATCAATCACGAAAATCACTTTTCTTGCTCTTTTCTCAAGGAAAACTCGAAAATAGAGGAGGGAAAGGTTGAATCCTTGGGTATGCTTGGATGGGATCAGTATAGAGATGATATCCCCATCACTTACTTGCCATACCACAGATCAATCCATAAGAAAAGCAAGAAAACGAAAATCCAAAAGCTTCAAAGAGAGAGTGACTCAAAAACACATAGGGATTGAGGAAATCTTTTTGTATTGAATTTTCGTGGGTTTTTTCTTGGGTTTACAAGCCTCTCATCTAGGCAAAACACTTCATCAAGTGCAGCTCTCAACAGCTAATCAAAAAGGGTTAAGGGTTAAGAAAACCCTCATCATCTATTTATAGTGGGGAGGGACAACCCCCTCTTCCACTCTTGGGCCTCATGCCCTAATGGGCCTAAACTACCTAACACGCATCACAAAGCGCCTAATTAGCTTAGCCACCACCCGATTTTCCTTCCACCCTAAGTTACCAACCCTAAACCGCTTCCGGCCGCCGCCGCAGTTTCTTGGTTGAGCTTCGGTGGTTTCCGCGTTTTTACCAAAACGCCCTCGCACTGACTTGGTCCTCACGTCTCGTCTCCTCCCGCTTTCTTGTCGTCCGCGTACATGCTTTTAAGCCGCACGATGTCGTCGCCACCTCCTTGACCGCATCTCAGCCCTCCAAGCTATCATGCCGGTCCATATGGCCGAACCATCGCCGCACCCAACTCGCACCTGCACACAATAGACCAAGCAAAGCGTCGCGAGCACAAGTTTTCCACTTGACCCAAGTCAGTCGAGAAAAATCCTTCATCCACTCAATTTTTCCTTGAGACAAATTGAGAAACTCAAACTTATCAAACACACAACAAGTAATTCAAACCATGAATTCATGCAACCAAAAGAATCAACTCCACATAAGATGGCAAAATATTCATCACAAATATTGTCAAGTCCTCACATGACTCACAATCTCCCCCTTGATGAATATATTGCCAACATCTCTCAATCAATCAAATTGAAGTTGGTTTAAAGATTTAAAAGCAATCGAGTTGCAAGAATTCACACTTGGCCAGAAGAAAGAGAAAGCAAGCACCGGGCCAAGTGCATGTGAACAAGAGTAAGATCCAAACTGTGAGTGAAGACTTAACATATGCAAAGAAACTCCCCCTCACTCCTATAATCCATATATCTATGATCTACTCCAGAAAATGCGAAATCCATCCAAAGGTATGATTGATGTGACTATTTCTCCCCCTTTGGCATTATAATCATCAAGGATAAGCATGGATGCATGGAAATTTGATTTTTCAGTTTGAGCGAGCTTTGAAGATTATCCAGAATGAGACAAAACAACTGCTAATATGCCACATATGTGCTCACCAAACCATAAGAAGACATGTAGATCAAGAAGAGCAGCTAGCATATCAAGTTCTTAGCATATTAAAGAGTTCACTAGTAATGAGCGCCAGACTAGGTAGTCACAATTGCAATGACTCTAAACATGAGTGAAGTATGACAACCTAGCGCTAAGCCATGACTAGGAGGACAACCGATCAAGATTAGGACCAAAATACTCTACCACATGCTGAATTAAGCAATCACATGATGAAATGGATTAGGCACAACCAAAATACAACCCCCTGCACGAGGAAGTACCTTGAGTGATTCATCCTGACTTTTTCACATTGAGTCCACATGATTATTTGGACTAGCCACAACCAAAGTACTACCTCCTGCACGAGCAAGTACCTTGAGTGTTTCATCCCTATTTTAGCATTTTTCACATTAGCATATGATAGATTTCAAGCATGTAGAGCAAAAACTAGTGACTTTTGATGACACTAAGCATTCTCCGACCCAAGCCACAAAAGCCTAGGCATGTTAAGTCACTAGCAGTCCTAATCAAGATTACCATGAAGTCCTATCTTTAACCAGTCATATACAAAGATCATAGTTGCAATACTAGAGTCATGAGCAGATTCAAAAGCAAAGGATTCCCTAGCAGGCAACTCATCAGTAGATCAAAGATTTAAATTCAAGTTGTTGTCCAATTAAGCTAGCATCACTGATTCTTGAGAACACATATCAAAATATGGTAAAATGAGCTAGACACTCAGAATATGGCATATAGCGAACTCGTAGAACTCATTGTTTCATCAAGGATAATAGACAAAGCTCATGAACATGTAAAGTGCACATGATATATCACAAATGATGCAAAATGCACTATATTACACTATGATACACAGTGAGAAAACTCCCCCTCAAACCAACCCATGGGGATGAACAATCCCCAACTCCCCTCTAAGTGCACAGAATCGTGTGGGATCTAATGGCTTGGTAAAGATATCCGCGAGCTGATTTTCAGAATCAACAAACTTAAGCACTACATCACCCTTCTCAACATGGTCTCTCAGGAAATGAAACCGCACATCTATATGCTTAGTCCTAGAGTGCTGCACTGGGTTCTTAGCAATATTAATAGCACTAGTGTTATCACAGAAAAGTGGAACACTATCAAAAGACAACCCAAAATCCTGCAAAGTCGAAATCATCCAAAGAATCTGACTACAGCAACTAGCGGCAGCAACATACTCAGCTTCAGCAGTAGATTGTGCAACAGAAGATTGTTTTCTAGAGGACCATGAAACAAGAGAGGTGCCAAGAAAATGACAAGTGCCAGAAGTACTCTTGCGGTCTATCTTACACCCGGCAAAGTCTGAATCAGAAAAACCCCGAATCCCAAGCACAGAAGAGCATGAATACCAAAGTCCATACTCAGGGGATGATCGAAGGTACCTCATAATGCGCTTCACAGCTTGCCGGTGGGAGTCTCTCGGCGAGGCTTGAAACCTCGCACATAGGCAAACAGCGAACTGGATGTCCGGCCTGGTCGCCGTCAGGTAGAGGAGGGAGCCGATCATGCTCCTGAACTCCTTCTGGTCCACTGCCTCTTCTTCTTCATCAGGACCAAGTGACGTTGCAGTAGACATCGGGGTATTGATTGGCTTGGCATCGCTCATCCCGAATTTCTTCAATAGATCCTTGGTGTACTTGGCCTGATGTACAAAAGTGCCCTCCTTTGTCTGCTTGATTTGTAGCCCCAAGAAGTATTGGAGCTCACCCATCATGGACATCTCAAATTCCCTGCTCATCATCTCAGAAAACTTGGACACAAGAGCATTAGAGGAGCCACCAAAGATTATATCATCCACATAGATTTGTGCTATCAAAAGGTCATTGCCACGCCTAAGAAGAAACAAGGTTTTGTCTACCCTCCCCATTTCAAAACCATTTTGAATCAAAAAGCTCTTAAGTCTATCATACCAAGCTCTAGGAGCTTGCTTAAGACCATAGAGAGCCTTGGACAGTTTGAACACATGGTTAGGGTATTTAGAGTTCTCAAATCCTGGAGGTTGTTTAACATAGACTTCTTCTTCAATGAAACCATTAAGAAATGCACTTTTCACATCCATTTGATAAAGCTTGAACTTCTTAGAAGCTGAAAACGCAAGCAAAATGCGTATAGCCTCCAAGCGAGCTACTGGTGCAAATGTCTCATCAAAATCAAAGCCCTCAATTTGACTAAACCCTTGGGCTACAAGTCTAGCCTTGTTGCGAACAACAATGCCATCCTCACTTTGCTTGTTCTTGAACACCCACTTGGTTCCAATGATATTGTGACCAAGTGGAGGCTCTACAAGCGTCCAAACCTTATTTCTATCAAAATTTTCTAACTCCTCATGCATGGCATTGACCCAACTATCATCAGAAAGTGCATGACATATATCTTTGGGCTCAAAAGATGCAACAAAAGCTGAATGCGCAAGTTCTGAGGAAGGAATGGACCTAGAGCGAGTTACACGCTCAGAAATGTCACCGATGATCTGCGCTGGAGGGTGATCCTTCTGGAGGCGTTGTGGACCCCCGAGCTCATCTGGAACTCGAGTAGAAGTAGCCTCGGCAGCCTCTACCTCAGCTGAAGAAGGGGTAGGAAGCTGAGCTGCCGGTGAAGAAGGTGCCACTGCCGATGAAGAAGTCGTCGGGGCTGGACCCTCAGCTACTGTAGAAGAGGTCACGGGAGGACCAACGGCTGCCGCCTGAGAAGTGGGGGCACGGCCCACGCCACTCTCAAAGTCATCTTCATCCTGGAAGATCGACTCGGACTCCTGTGAAACACCTGAAATCTCGGGTCTAGCAGAGCTAGCCTCATCAAAAGTCACATCACAGGACTCCACAATGGTGTTAGTCTCAAGATTAAGCACTCGATATCCTTTCGAATGTCCAGGGTATCCAAGCATGATACCATCAGAAGTACGCGACTCGAACTTGTCGAGAAGGCCCTTCTTCAGGATAAAACATTTGCAACCAAACACCCTAAGATGGGACACATTTGGCTTCTTCCCAAACATAAGCTCATAAGATGTCACATGCAGAGAAGAACGCAGAAAAACTCTATTTGACACATAGCAAGCGGTGTTGACGGCCTCGGCCCAATACCGTCGCGATGTGCCATACTCATCAAGCATTGTTCTTGCCATCTCAACTAAAGTCCTATTCTTCCTCTCCACAACACCATTCTGCTGAGGGGTGCGTGGAGTGGAGAATTGGTGCTCAACACCATGATCAGCAAGAAAATCTGCGAAAGAAGCATTCTTGAACTCTAATCCATTATCACTGCGGATTCCCTTCAAAGAACCAGGAAAGAGATTCAAGAGCCTCAAAGCCAAATCTCGAAAGAACTCAAATGCTTCAGATTTGTGCTCCAAGAAAAACACCCAAGAGAACCGAGAATAGTCATCAACAATGACAAGAACATACCACTTCCCACCCGCCGATCGAACCCGAGCTGGACCTACAGTGTCCATGTGTAAAAACTGAGCGGGTCCATCGGTCTTCACCTGATTGACAGGTGGATGAGAAGCGGCAACTTGTTTGCCATGACGACATGGGGCGCATACCAAATCGTTGACTGGTTTGAGTTTGGGCAAACCTCTCAGAAGGTCAAGGCTGCCAACTCTAGTCAAGTGGTCAAAACCAACATGCCCCAAACGCCGGTGCCAAAGTTGAAACACTGAGGAACTAGTTGCAAGAAAGCATCTAGACTCAGAAGAACTAAACTCAGCAGCAAAGACTCTACCAGGACGAGAAATACCAAAAGCAAGTGCGCCCGAAGAGTCAAGAACACGACATCCGTTCTTCTTAAAACACACCTCATAATCATCATCAATGAGCTGTGAAACAGAAATGAGGTTGTATTTCAGTTTACTCACAAGGGCAACATCTTTGAGAATGTTGTTGTTGTTGACTCGCACTGCGCCCTTGTGTGTCACACGTCCACGGGAGTCATCTCCAAAAGTGATGTACTCATCACCGGACGTCTTGTTGAGGGAGGTGAACCATTTTGAGCTTCCGGTCATGTGACGTGAACACCCGGAATCAACAAGCCACATGTTCACCAACCCTCGCCGGCCAACCTATACAAAAGACCGAAAACGAGTGGGCTCAGTACTGGGGTTAGTAAGCAAGGATTTTTGAATCCAGTACTGAGTCACTCGCTGAAAAGGAACAAAAGATCGTGAGTGATTAGTATGCAATGCAACACCTTGAGCAACTCTACGACCCTGACCTAGACCCCGCCGCGGAGGAATGTCACGCACCGGAACACGTGAACCACCTCCAAGAGGACAGCGAGAAAACTCTAAGCGACCTAAACCCTGTCGCCTGCTAGAGCCACCAGAAACCTCAACATGTTGAGGCCTCGTGTGTGTCTTAGGAGCACTCAACGCATTGTTGCGTCGTTGAATACCCCTAAGGGCACGAACACGGTCACGACGCTCCTCCTTGAGACGTCGAAAGCAGAACTCAACTAGGTGACCATCCTTATGACAATGAGTGCATTGGTATTTTACCCTATGCGAGGTAGCACCAACTGAAACTGAAGCACTCTTGTCCTTAAGCGGTGAATCTAGATAACCTCCTGACTTAAACACTGTTCCCCTCTCCCCCTGAGCTATTGCAATCAAGCCTCTACCAAGAGAACCAATGGGATGAGGAGGATGATTCTTATTTTCTTCCACATGATTAAAACCTAGACCTTTGCCTGAGCTAACTCTAGACTTGTCTAAGATCATGTTGAGTTCTTTTCTACCTCCAGAAAATCTCTCCAAAGTTTTCTTGAGGTAGTCAACTTCCCTAAGCAAAGAAGCACATGTAAGACAAGCTCCTGAGGCTGACACTCTAACAGCTTTCTCATATTTTTCTTTGTATGCTCCTAGTTCAAGTTTTAGAGACTCACAAGACACACAAGTAATGCTACATGTTTCAGCTACTGTTTTCTTAAACCTCTCTCTAAATGCAGCATGCATAGCAGAAACATCATTCTCAAGCTCATGGCAAAATGTGCAAGTAGAGGACATAGCATGAGAAACATCAACAGGTAGCTTAGACGCGGTAGCATTAGCCAAAGTAAGTTTTCTGTAAAGTTCAGAGATGTGTCTTCCTAGGTCCTGATTTTCTTCAACTAGTTCAGAGCATTTATCACACACTGGCCTTCTCATTTCAAGCACAGATTGATTCAATTCTTTATTTCTACCTTCCAAATACTTGCATCTTAAACATGGGGAAGATTCTTGAGTGCTAGCAAGTTGATTCTTAGCATTCTTGAGTTCATTAGCATGAAATGAGTGAGCAATGCAACCAGCAAGATAAACAGTTTTAAGCTTGGCTAGATTGTCCTTATAGATCATAAGCTCCTGGATGACAAATATATGCAACATGAAACCTAGAGCGAAGCACAATTTCATCTCATTCAACTCATTCAGAGGTGCTAAGCTAGAGGAACATCCTAGAGATCCACAAGAAGGCAAACTAGCATATGAAGCCTTAAGCATGTCAATTTCTTTCTTCAGAGAGTCTAAGTCATCATCCTTAGAAGTGCAAAAGGAGCAAGGGCTCGACTTAAGTTTATCAATTTCAATCATGGATGACTTAAGCAATTCACTTACACTAGCATGAGCATCTTTAACTTCAAGGAATTCTTTGTGTAAAACATCACAACTAGCACACTCATCCTCATTACTTTTCAGTTTAGCAATTTCTAGTGTAAGAGAATTAACTTTCTTAGTCAGGTCTTTAGATTTCTTGATTGAAGCAAACAAGGCATCATTTTGCACATCAAACATATCAAGCAGTTTATCATGCCTAACACTGAGCTCATCGAAAGTGCAACTTACATCGCTTTCAAGATCTTCGTTGTCGCTCTCTTCTTCAGATCTTGCCATGAAGCACATGCCAGTGAAGCCATGTTCGACCTTCTTCTTCCCTTTCTTCTTGTGCTTGGGCGGCTCCGGTTCATCCTCGCTTGAGGAAGAGGAAGATGAAGAAGAGTTGGAGCTGTTGTCGCTATCTCCAAAAGCGGCGAGAGCTCGACGAAGATTCTTCTCCGCCTCACGCATCTTGGGCCTTGATCCAAAGTTGTTCCTTCTCTTGTCCTGAAACTTAGAAGCAAACTTGTTTCTCTCTTTAGGATTAGGACACTCGGATCTAATGTGGCCTTTCTCACCACATCCATAGCAAGTGATGTCCGAGGATTTCCTTCTCCTATTTCTCACATTCTTGTATGCCCTAGAGAAGCGTTTTGCAAATAACGCGAGCTCATCCTCGGGAAGAGACTCAAGCTGATCATCAGACAGAGAAGACAAGGCTGCAAGAGACAGTCCAGAAGAAGAAGAAATCATGCAAGTGTCAGAGTTGACACTAGAAGATACTATCCCCGATGGATCCGAGGAAGTGTTCCCAACAAGAGCCAAAGATTTGGACTTAGAGCCATTTCTGTTCTCCGAAGTGATCTCATGAGTGGAGAGCTTGGAGAACAGGTGATCGAGTGTGAGAGTGGCAAGATTGGCGGACTCTTGGATGGCAATCTTCCGCACTTCAAAAGCGGGCTCTAATGTGTTCAACACATGCCTAGCCATCTCTGAGTCAGAGTACCTCACTCCCACACTCCTGAGCTTATTCACAATTCTTTCAAATCTCTCAAAAAGCTCAGAAATTGATTCCCCAGAGCGTTGCTCAAAGCGATTGTATTCAACTTTGTATTGATCCGCTCGAGCAATCTTGACTTGGTCGGACCCCTCATGATAGGTGATCAAGGTCGACCAGATCTTGTGAGCGGTATCAAGATGAGCAACCCGCTCGTGCTCCTTCCTGTCCAAACCAGAAAGCAAATAGTTGATGGCTTTGCAATTGTTTTCAACATCAACCTGATTTGCAGTCGTCACTTCGGCAGGAAGAGCAAAGTCACTTTCAATGATTTTCCAAATAGCAAACCCCTCTGACTGGATAAAGATTTTCATTCGATTTTTCCAGAACTCCCAGTCCGTGCCATTGAAGACAGGAGGACGAGTCGAGTATCCGTGAGAAGCCATGGCTCGCAAAGCCGGTCAAAGCTTATAGAGAAGCGAGACCAGGCTCTGATACCACTTGTTGGATCGGTGGCTTCCGACAGAGGGGGGGTGAATGTCGAAGTCTAAAATTCTTTTCAAAATTCAAATACAAATAGCAACTAAGGTGCTACTGTAAGTGACAGAAAAGACTCAGCGAAAATAACTCGACAAAACATCTCAAAACTGTAACAACAGTGGCTCACACCGGTGACACAGCTGTGTCACACAGCTGCATGACACAGCTTGTTCCGTGGAAAGACTCCCAAAAGTTCTTGGTGATGTGGAGCTCGTCGATAGCTTCGAAACGAGTCCAAGATCACTGAATTCCGAGTTCGGACGCAAAAGTTATGACCAAAACAGTAAACGTCCGAAACAGCAACAGCGGTTCACACCTGAGTCTCAGCTGGGTGACTCAGCTGAGTGTCTCAGCTGAGTTTCAGCTGGGTGACTCAGCTGGGTGACTCAGCTGAGTGTCTCAGCTGAGTTTCAGCTGGGTGACTCAGCTGAGTTTCAGCTGGGTGACTCAGTTGAGTGACTCAGCTGACAGGGCAGATTAGTCTAGATTCCAGAACAGAAATTTCGATCCAACTTTTGAGCCAATTTAAAATCTACCCAACCAAATTCAACCAAATTTCACAGGGAGATGTAGGAGGGTCTTGTGAGTCTAAATCAAGTGCTGATCTCCATAAGAACTCCTCAAATCAAGACCTTTATCCAATTTCCTCCAATCAGCCCAAGAAATGAGAGAAAGTGAAAACTCAGGGGAAAAGGAAGCTCGTGAGGAATTTTGATCTCAAATCAATATAGTGTCATCTCACATGTCCCAGCAACCTATTCCAAGCACCAAACCATAGAATTAACCCCTCTACAAGATCAATCACGAAAATCACTTTTCTTGCTCTTTTCTCAAGGAAAACTCGAAAATAGAGGAGGGAAAGGTTGAATCCTTGGGTATGCTTGGATGGGATCAGTATAGAGATGATATCCCCATCACTTACTTGCCATACCACAGATCAATCCATAAGAAAAGCAAGAAAACGAAAATCCAAAAGCTTCAAAGAGAGAGTGACTCAAAAACACATAGGGATTGAGGAAATCTTTTTGTATTGAATTTTCGTGGGTTTTTTCTTGGGTTTACAAGCCTCTCATCTAGGCAAAGCACTTCATCAAGTGCAGCTCTCAACAGCTAATCAAAAAGGGTTAAGGGTTAAGAAAACCCTCATCATCTATTTATAGTGGGGAGGGACAACCCCCTCTTCCACTCTTGGGCCTCATGCCCTAATGGGCCTAAACTACCTAGCACGCATCACAAAGCGCCTAAATAGCTTAGCCACCACCCGATTTTCCTTCCACCCTAAGTTACCAACCCTAAACCGCTTCCGGCCGCCGCCGCAGTTTCTTGGTTGAGCTTCGGTGGTTTCCGCGTTTTTACCAAAACGCCCTCGCACTGACTTGGTCCTCACGTCTCGTCTCCTCCCGCTTTCTTGTCGTCCGCGTACATGCTTTTAAGCCGCACGATGTCGTCGCCACCTCCTTGACCGCATCTCAGCCCTCCAAGCTATCATGCCGGTCCATATGGCCGAACCATCGCCGCACCCAACTCGCACCTGCACACAATAGACCAAGCAAAGCGTCGCGAGCACAAGTTTTCCACTTGACCCAAGTCAGTCGAGAAAAATCCTTCATCCACTCAATTTTTCCTTGAGACAAATTGAGAAACTCAAACTTATCAAACACACAACAAGTAATTCAAACCATGAATTCATGCAACCAAAAGAATCAACTCCACATAAGATGGCAAAATATTCATCACAAATATTGTCAAGTCCTCACATGATTCACACATGCCAAGACCGCGCAACGCCGAGTCCGTGGCGGCAACAAGTCCGTGCATGACGGGTGGGACCCACGGGATATTCCTGAAATATTTCCGGAGGAAAAGACCTACACGCCCCTAGGGGCATCGGTACATCTAGGGGCATGATTGTAAAACGCCTAAGGGCATTCCTGTAATCTCCCCTACCCCTCTATTCTCCCTATAAATAGAGAGGCACCCCTTCCATTTGGGGGATCCCAGAAATTCTGAATACACGTTTGCTTGCTCCTCCTCTCCTCCGGTTTGCAATATCGCAGCGGGTTCGAGTGTCCTCGCGCCGTGCAACCCGCGTGCGCGACTGCGGTGTCTCCGCGACGTAGTTTCCCGGGCAACCCTCGTAGGTCCGCGTAGCCGTGCGGGGGTGCCACAAGTTCACTGTCTAGCCTCGTTGCTATGACAGTTGGCGCCGTCTGTGGGAAGCTAGCAAGAAGCCGTGTGACGAAGACTACAGTCGCCGCCGGGAGCGCGAAGACGCCATCGTCAACCCGCAGGACGATCGAGCCATGCCGCCTAAGAAGCGAGGAGGAACGAAGCGGAAGGCCATGGCCACCGCCGCAACGGGCACTAGAACATCGACCTGAAGTGCGGTACGCGCAGGCGTCGCAGTGTCCAGCTCGGTGCTCCGTCGCGGTGTCGACCTCAGCGTCTCCATTGTAGTGTCTCTGCGCGGTGTCGACGTCGGCACTCCGTCACGGAGTCGACCTCGCCCCTCCGTTGCGGTGTCGACCTCTACACTGCGCTGTGGCGTCAACCTCGCCCCTCCGTCGTGGTGTTGACCTCTGCACTCCGTCGTAACGTCGGGCTCAACACTCTGTCGCGGTGTCGACCGCTCGGCGCTCTGTCGCGACACCGACCTTGACAGCATGTCACGGCGTCGACTTCGGCACTCCGTCACGCCATCGACACCGCTCGACATGTGGCTGCCCACCCGCTGGCTTGTTCCTTTGGTGCCGAAACTTGGGAATAGCACACAAGGGGCTCATCTTCAGCATCGTCACCCAAAACCTCCTCGTGTGCGCCGGGAAGCCACGTCTCCCCCACATGAGTCGAGCAACAAACCTCCTCGTGTGTGTCGGGAAGCCCCATCTCTCCCGCACGAGTCGAGCGAAAAGCCTCCTTACGTTGGCCGGGAAGAACCATCTCCCCCGCGTGAGTCGAGCACTTGAACCTCCTCGTGTGCGCCGGGAGGCCCCATCTCTCCCGCACGAGTTGAGCAAAAAGCCTCCTCACGTTGGCCGGGAAGAACCATCTCCCCCGCGTGAGTCGAGCACTTGAATCTCCTCGTGTGCGCTGGGAAGCACCATCTCCCCCGCACGAGTCGAGCGCAAAGCCTCCTCGCGTTGGCTGGGAGCAACTCCCCCACGTGAGCCGAGCACCCAAACCTCCTCGTGTGCGCCGGGATGCAGCCTGTCCCCCACGCGAGTCGAGTAAAAGGCCTCCTCGCATTGGCTGGGAAGAAACATCTCCCCCATGTGAGTCGAGTATTGTCGCTCCCCCCGCATGAGCCGTCTTGCAAGCCAAGAAAGGCCCGATGCACACGTCGCCATGCGCCTATCTCTAAGTGTTTCGCTTCTTTTTTGGGCAAGGACCCGGTAGCACGTTGCCGCGTGTCAATCCATTCTTGCAATAAGTACCTAACTATTTGATACAGGAAGAAAAGCTTAAGGCTAGAAGACGACTACTCGCGCTACCCGCCACGCCGAGGGACGCGAAGTTTTTTCGATTAGGAGGCAAGGTACGCGGTACCATACTCAACATCGCAAGGGGACTACGCCACCATGCAAGGTACCAAGTACCACGCACGACATCGCAAGGGACTACGCCACCGGGGTACCCACGGGCAAGCAGCGATGCCGCGTCGCGGCGTCTCCGTCAAGCTTGGCGCTCCATCGCGGCGTCGACCTCGGTGCTCCGCCGCGACGTCGATCGCGGCACTCCACCGTTGCGGCGTCCGACGAGGCATCGAGCCCGGCGCTCCTTCGCGACGTCGACCTCGGCGCTCCATTGTGGCGCTCCATCACGGCGTCTCCGTCAAGCTTGGAGCTCCATTGCAGCGTCGACCTCGGTGCTCCGTCACGGCGTCGACCGCGGCACTCCACCGTTGCAGTATCCGACGCAGCATCCAGCGTGGCGTTCCATCGCTGTGTCGACCTCGGCGCTCCGTCGCGGCATCGACCGTGGCGCTCCACCGTCGAGGTGTCCGACGCGGCATCCAGCGTGGCGCTCCATCGCCGCGTCGACCTCGGCGCTCCGTTGTGGCGTCTCTGTCGTGGCATCTCCGTCACGGCGTGCAGCTTGGCACTCTGTCGCGACGGCGACGTCGACCTCGGCGCTCCATTGTGACGCTCCGTCGTAGCGTCTGCGTCGACCTTGCCGCTCTGTCGCGGCATCGAGCCCGGCGCTCCTTCGCGGCGTCGGCCTCGGTGCTCCGTCGCGGCTGCATCGACCTTGCCGCTCTGTCGCGGCATCAAGCCAGTTGCTCCGTCGCGGCGTTGACCTCGGCGCTCCATTATGGCGCTCCGTCGTAGCGTCTGCGTCGACCTTGCCGCTCTGTTGCGGCATCGAGCCCGGCGCTCCGTCGCGGCATCTCCGTCAACCTTGGCGCTCCGTCACGGCGTCTCCGTCAAGCTTGGAGCTCCATCGCAGCGTCGACCTCGGTGCTCCGTCATGGCGTCGACCGCGGCACTCCACTATTGCGGTATCCGACGCAGCATCCAGCGTGGCGCTCCATCGCCGCGTCGACCTCGGCACTGCATTGTTGCGCTCCGTCGCAGCGTCTGCGTCGACCTTGGCACTCCATCGCAGCGTCGACCTTGGCACTCCATCGCAGCGTCTCTGTCAACCTTGGCACTCCGTCGCAGCGTCAACCTCGGCACTCCGTCGTGGCAACTCCGTCACAGCGTCGGCCTCGGCGCTCCATCGCAGAGTCTCCGTCAACCTTGGCGCTCCATCGCAGCGTCGGTCTTTGCGTTCCGTCGACCTTGCCGCCCCGTCGCGGCATCTCCATCCCGGCGTCCAGCTCAGCACGCCATCATGGCGTCTTCGTCGCGGCGCCTAGCTTGGTGCTCCATCACAACATTGACCGCGGCGCTCCGTCGTGGCACAAGGGACTACGCCACCCAAGTACTCCGTCGCGGCATCCAACGCGGCATCCAGTGTGGCGTTCCATCGCGGCGTCAATCGTGGTGCTCCATCGCAGCATCGACCTCGGTGCTCCGTCGTGGTGTCTCCATCACGGCATCGACCTCGGCGCTCCGTCGTGGTGCTCCGTCGCGGCATCGACCATGGCGCTCCGTAGTGGCATCTCCATCGCGGGCATCGACCTTGGCACTTCGTCGTGGCGTCGACCGCGGCACTCCGTCGTGGTGTCGACCACAGCGCTCCGTCGTGGCGCTCCCGTCGTGGCGCCCAGCTCGGCACTCCACCGCAGCGTTGAACTCGATGCTCCATCACAACGTCTCTGTCGACCTTTGTGCTCCGTCGTGGCATCTTCATCGACCGCAGCGCTCCATCATGGTGTCTCCATCACGGCATCGACCTCGGCGCTCCGTCGTGGCGTCTCTATCACGGCATCGACCTCGGCGCTCCGTCGTGGTGCTCCGTCGCGGCATTGACCATGGCGCTCCATAGTGGCATCTCCATCGCGGCATCGACCTTGGCACTTCGTCGTGGTGTCGACTGCGGCACTCCGTCGTGGTGTCGACCGCAGCGCTTCGTCGTGGTGTCGACCGCAACGCTCCGTCGTGGCGCTCCCGTCGTGGCGCCCAGCTCGGCACTCCACCGCAGCGTTGAACTCGATGCTCCATCACAACGTCTCCGTCGACCTTTGTGCTCCGTCGTGGCATCTTCGTCGACCGCAGTGCTTCATCATGGTGTCTCCATCGCGCCGTCCAGCTAGGTGCCCTGTCGCGGCGTCGATCTCGGTGCTCCGTTGTGGTGTTGACAGCCTCGCTGTCTTGAGCGAATGGGACCACGGTCGATGCGACGCGGTCGCTGCGACGGGCCCCGTTGCTATTGTGTCGCGTCTGCTCTTCTGCTGCTCCCTTGGTGGAGACTTTGAAGACTGTCCACGTCGAACGGGACTATGGCCGACACGGCGAGCGCCGTTGCCATCCTCACGTCGTGTCGCGTCGCTCCTCATGCCCTGAGCAAGAAGCCTTGCCAGCGCACCCTCCGTGTCGCACCAAGTGGCCACGGCGGTTTTGAGCAAACGGGACCACGATCGATGCGACGCGGTCGCTGCGATGGGTCCCGTCGCTATCTCCTCACCGATCGATCCCAACGGCCGCCAGCTGGGCAGACACAGAAGTCGGGTCTTGAGCAAACGGGACCACGATCGATGCGACGCGGTCGCTGCAATGGGTCCCGTCGCTATCTCCCCGCCGGTCGGTTCCAACGGCCGCAAGCTAGATAAAAGCAAAAGTTGTTTAACCTGCTAAGTCCCTGCAAAAGAAAACAGGAGCCGACAAAACAAGGGAAGTCATCTGGTGGAACGCTTCGCGCCGAACGGTTAGTGCATATACAAGCGCAACATCATCGATCATGCCTAAGGAAGAAAGCATGGTCGTGCATGAACATGACAGCAAAGGGCAGGCCTAAGTCACTCGAGTCGACTTAGAGAAGCATGGCACGAAGCAAAAAAAGAAAAAAGGGAGGCGGACCGCCCCCGCATACGGTGACGGGCGCCTCTCACAGGCGTCAAGACGGTGGCTATCCACCCGGGAGCACATACATCAAGACCATCTCATACATTGCAAATAAAGAAAGCTGTAACGAGTCCGCCTACCCTTACTCTACACGAACCCTCATATCATGCCATATAAGGAAATACAAAAAAAAATTATACATATGCACTGAAACAGTCTGTTGTTCTAACATATGAACACACGATAGTAGGAGAGAATGAGAGACGTGCACACGCGCATACATTCCGCAACGTCCTTGCAAGCAACCACAGGCATAAAAAATACGAGGAAGGTCACCCTTGGAGACCGGTAGCAGCGGCCACGCGGGAATAGGACGGAATGCACAGGCGTCTCCAGCACCGGCAAGTTGGGTGATGATGGCTGAGGCGACGGGGCGGGCCCCCTAGCAGCGGCAGCAAGGGCTCCCACGGCGGCTGCGCAGATCTCCGGTGGCGCTAGGCGGCAAGGCCCCGGCTTGGGTCCGCTGTCCTCCGGCGGCACGTCGGGCGCCACTTCCCGTTCCCACGCGGCGGTGCGGCAGAGATGGCCGACAGGTGGCTGCACGGCCTCATGGGCCGAGGCGACGGCGCGGCCTCTCCCCGGCGGCAGCGGCCCTGCCAACCGCGGCATGGTGAACTCGACAACAATCGCCCCGGCGACGACGGCGCTTGGGGACAGTCCGGCGGCCGACCGTGGAGGCGGCGTCCCGTCCAAGGCGGCGATGCAGCACGGCAACCTCGGCGAAGGCGACGCCCGGGGACTGCGCGGCGGCCGATCCGAAGGCGGCGTCCCGGCCGAGCTGGAGGCGCAACGTGGCGGCGGCTCTCCGAGGTGGGGTCGGCCGGCCGCGGCGAGGCGCCCGAGCGGCGACCGTAGAGGCGGCGGCCCCCGAGGAAAGCAGCGCACGGCGGCGGAAGCGGCCCTAGGTGGCGGCAGCGGCTCGTCCAGGGGGCAGCAACGAGTGCGGGCTGCTCCGCGGCCAAGGCGGGTAGCGCGGCGGCGCGGGCGGCTCCCGGGGCAACCGGCGACGGCCTGGCAGCCGGCGGCGTGGGGGCTGCTACGGGCCCACCTCGGCGGCGGCGGCGGCTCATCCAGGGGGTGGCAGCGACCGCGGCTACTCCGGGGCCGGTAGCTGAGGGCGGCCTGGCCGGAGGCGCGCGGCACAGGAGAGGCGCGGGGCCCGGCACCGGCAGCACCCCGAGATGGCGCGGCGGAGGCGGCTCGAGGACGGCGCTCGGCGGGCCGGGGTGAGGCGCTCGGCGGCGGCGGCTCCCAGGCGGCGTTAGGCGGCGGCGCGGAACCCGGCGGGAGGCGGCATGGAGCAGCGGCGGCGGGGGCGGGGGGCCTTTTATGCCGGCGCCTCCCCTCCAACCCTAGCCGGGCGCTGGGCCGAGGCCCATCCAAGTCGGGAGGGCCCGCTGAAGGCAGGCCACCGCGTTGCACGCATGGGAAGAAAAAAGGAAGAAAAGAAAAAAAGAAAAGAAAAAAAGAAAAAGGAAGAAGAAAAGAAAAGGAAAAAGAAAGAAGAGAAAAAATAAAATAAAATTTACCGCGAATTGGACCCGGAGGATTTTCACTAAGTCCCCAGTTTTACCGCGGATTGGGTCCGGAGGATTTTCGCTAAGTCCCGGATTTTATCACGGGTTGGACCCGGAGGATTTTCTCTAAGTCCTCGTTTTTACTATCGGTTGGACCCAGAGGATTTTCCTTAAGTCCCCTGCTTTACCGCGAGATCCCGTGCATTCGTATTCCGCAAACCCGGGAATGTCACGACAATCCTGAGCTCATTAATCCGGCCAGCGCGCCGACCCCGCCAGGATCGGTGCGCCGGTCCAGCGGGCACTAAATGACCGCCCGCACCGGCGAGGGACTACTGTTGGGGAAGGGGTCCCCGCGCTACCCGGTTTCGATGCCTTTTCGTACTTAGAGGAGATCAGCACAACACCAACCTCGTCGCGGCACCAAGACCGCGCGACGCCTACTCCACGACAACACCAACCTCGTCGTGACGCCAAGACCGCGATGACACCAACCTCGTCGCGACGCCAAGACCGTGATGACACCAACCTCGTCGCGACGCCAAGACCACATGATGCCGACTCCGCGGCAACATCAAGTCTGTAACCATGCCAAGACCGCGCAACGCCGAGTCCGTGGCGGCAACAAGTCCGTGCATGACGGGTGGGACCCACGGGATATTCCCGGAATATTCCCAGAGGAAAAGACCTACACGCCCCTAGGGGCATCGTTACATCTAGGGGCATGATTGTAAAACGCCTGAGGGCATTCCTGTAATCTCCCCTACCCCTCTATTCTCCCTATAAATAGAGAGGCACCCCTTCCATTTGGGGGGATCCCAGAAATTTTGAATACACGTTTGCTTGCTCCTCCTCTCCTAGCGGGTTCGAGTGTCCTCGCGCCGTGCAACCCGCTGTGCGCGACTGCGGTGTCTCCGCGACGTAGTTTCCCGGGCAACCCTCGTAGGTCCGCGTAGCTGTGCGGGGGTGCCACAAGTTCACTGTCTAGCCTCGTTGCTACGACAGAATGTGCATCGCGCATAATTGGTCTTTATCTTAAACGGTTCATAAACCGTGTTGGATTACATCACATCCTAGACGGTTTCATCTCGGAACCGTCTTGTTGAAATATATCCAACCGAGATTTACTTTTGAAGCCCCCATCATAATAAACCTAATGGCGCAAACAGATCACGGATCAAATTAAGGTTTAAGCGTTATTGCATTTTCATAAGTTGGGTTTAAGTGAATGGATGAGCCTATCTCTATTCTTTCCCTTTATTGCATGAAATAGCTCTCGTTGCTTAAGTTCATCGGACATTAAAAAAGAGTGAGCTCCAAAGGGAAAGTTGGAGGATTATCCCTAAAAGATCTCAAAACTCACTCATGCTACACCATGACGCCAACTTCTAGGCGACTATTATGTGCGTCAGGAAAGTGCATGTATGTCGACACATAGTACATGCAAGGAAAGATACAGAAATGCCGCTTCTTGAGAACAATACTACGGAAAAGCTGTTTTGAGATGATTCAAAATCGCTATCTAAGACTATAGGAACATGCATCGCCAATAATGGATCTTTATCCAAAATGGTTTATAAACCATTTTGGATTATATCACATCCTAGACAGTTTTCATCTCGAAACCGTCTGGGATGTGATGTTATCAGAGATGGTTTATTTTACTGAACCGTCTGGGATTAAATGTACATCCCAGAAGGTTCTTCAGATTTGAATGCAATGTTGGAGCTGTTGAGGAGGTGGGTTCACCGCCCACGAAGAAAAAGATTTAGGTACTGCAGGATACAAATGAGGCATTTATTAACATTTTAAATTAGAATTTGGTCCAAAAACTATAGTTTTTTTCTCTCATACCTCTTCTTCCCCCAAAGAGAAACAAATCTTTTTTGTTTGATCTATATAACAACAAATAATAGAATGACAAACGAGATCAGTGCCTATGAATAAACTCATGTTGGTAATGTGTTGTAGAACCTTTAGAGATCATGTAGCAAAGATAAATCAATCATATAATGCAAAAGTAAAGGATATATGAGCAAAATGATATAATGTATTCTCTCTTTTTATTAGATTATATGATTATTTGTGAATAGATAATAATCATTTATCTATTCATAAACTATCTACGTAATAATTATAGTTTAATAATTGATCACGGTGCATTGGTCAACTCATACCTGTAGGATGGCCGCACCCTGGCAACCAAACATGCAGCCCGCCGATTCTGTCGACGGCCAGCCCGAGCGTTTGGGCTGTACACACATATAAGACGTATTTTGATTAATTAAGATGAAGCTTTGATAAATTATTATTGTATCAATATGTGGTTTATGTGATGAAAAGTAGAATACTTTTCAATATGGATCTACTAACATTAATTTTATATCACATAAATCATATGTTAATAAAGTAATTTTTAGTTAAAATTTTATCTTAATTAATTAAAATACATCTTATACTCCCTCCATCTCAATAAACAAGGCGCCAAATGTTTAAGCTGTTTTCTCGAAAAATAGGGCGCGATGTAGCAAAAGCCACAAATGTTCCAATGTTACCCCTGTGCATGCGTTCACTAATTCTCCGTGAAACGCCTAGGTTCCGACGCGCATTGATTGCATGCGTTCTCCACTAATTCTCCTCTCGTCTCCCTGTCGTCTCTCTCCCCGTACTCTCTCGTCTCTCTCTCCCGTGTTCTCCCTCTCTCTCTCTCCGTGCTCTCTCGAGGTAGCCATGGCGAGCAAGGTTGAGCGCACAGGCGACGAGGCTGATCGTGCCGGCGATGAGGTTGTTCACGCCGTTGGCGTGGACGCGTTGCGCGCGGCCGTCGTCGTCCCGGTGCGCGTGGCCTTCGTGGATGCGGTGCGCGCGACCGGCGTTGTCCCGATGCGCGCGGCCGGTGTTGTCCCCATGCGCGCGGCCGGTGAGGATGCGGTCGAGCGAAAACGTAAGTACAGTCTCCAGCCTCTTAAGGAGTAACTTGATGCAGGTGATGAGCGGGCGGCCGACGATTGGATCATCGGCATGGGAATTGGCATGAAGCGCTCGGCCGGTGAAGCGCGTGTACAGGGCGCGCGTCCGGCTAGCAGCTTGCAGCGCGCCGATGATGAGACGCTCCCAGACTTGGGCTTATAGGGCGTGACGTCGATCACGACTGATTGGGTCTGCGATCTCGACAAGGAAATGAACCAGTGGATTGCCGGCATGTCCGAGAGCACAAGGAGAGATTGGAACGGGTATGTCGATCGCTACGATCCAGTAGAATTGGACAACCCAATCCCACAAAAGGTACAGCAAGCCTTCTCGAAGCTCAACGGGAGGGATCGTGAGTTCGACGACGGCGGGGATCGTCAGTTCGACGACGAGAACACAACGACGGATGAGGAGTAGGTCATGCAATGTTTTGTGATCATGCAATGTTGTGAACGAGCAATGTTATTTGGGCTAAAATGTTTTTGTTGAACTAATTTTTGAGATGGGCGTGACAAGATTACTCAACATGACTTAATTGTTTTGTCCGGCATTAAAAGGATTACATTCTTTAGAGTACACTGTTGATCATTACAAAAAAGGATTACATTAGCAACCTAAGCAATGAACTCCATTGCTTCACTTACGATTGTTGGATCACACTCTAGCCAAACCGGAAGGTCACCACTTCTCTCTAGAGATTGTTTCCTCATGTGCGGAATCTTGTAGTTGTTGCCTCCTTTGATGCGCATAATCTCAGCCATGCAGGTTTGATGAGTTAGAAAAATGCGGTTGCTCTTATCAACCGGAAATTCCTCATAAACTTGTATCATCTTGGCAACGATGTCAACGATTGAACCCGGAGACGTTTTCTGAAACAGAGATTGAAGTGACGCGAACAGGCCTAGGTCCAAAATATTTGTATCCGGAGAGTTTGGTGGCTGGCACGTTAGCCGAATGTCAAAGCCATTGGAGGTGGCTGCTTGAACAAACATAGGATCATCGACATCAATGTGTGTTTTTGCGTTGTCCTGCTGAATAAAGATAGGTAACCCTCGTTCCTCCTCGGGCCACATCTCCTTGATCGCCGGTAACACTTTGTTGATGATGTAATCTCGGCTAACATCCTTTGTGACTGACAGCAGTACTTTGGTTACCAACGTACCGCGAGGCCTGTTTACACTACTCCTTTGAGCAGGCTGCACGGTAGTGAAAGGAAATATTCCAATCTTTCCATCAAAAGTCACATGTCCATCCATGTCAAACCTTGGTCTCGCAACCGCAGCAAGAAACATCACCTTCTCGATGAAATGCTTGCTCTGCGTGACTCCCTCAGGATCCTCCTCATCCAGTCCCAAATAGTACGTCACGGTCGACCTAGTGCGATAGAACCATTACTCGTCAATGTAGACGATGTTAAACATTCCGGAAAATCTAGGCTCATGTGGGATGCTATTGTGGTCTAACATCGACAAACAAAACCGAAGCCTAGCCTTTTTGTTCTCTTCGGTTAGAGCTAGCTTTATCGCATTTGAGTGGCGCCTAAATCTGCCCTCCTTCAGACGCCTATGTAGGGTTGCCCTGGACATTCCTAACTCATTGGATAGATCTCTTAGTGTTGTCCTCTTGGATAACGGCACTTGTTTTATGGCTTCGGCATCGAAGGCTATTCTCTTGCGTCCGCAGTTCTTCGGCTTCTGGCTCACAACTTTTGCTGCACCGGCGACCTTTCCATCCTTCCATACCCTTTGCACAACCCTCTGTGGTACACCAAACTAAGCTACAATTGCCTTAGTCACACCATTATTCAGCTTGTCAGGAGATGTGAGATGAAGGAGCGCGGCATAAATCTCCAGTTTGAATGCATCCGAATATACCCTCCTTGTTTTACGCTGGCTAGCAGTCACTACTACGTCGCCATCGTCATCGCCACGAACTTCAACTCCAGCAGCCACAACAGCGGCCACAGCAGCTGCAACTCCAGCAGCCGAACTAGCTTCGACACCTTCGGTCGGCGCGTCGCCACGAGCTTCAACTCCAGCAGCCGAACCAGCTTCAACACCTTCGGTTCCATCGTCGTCGACGTGGTACGCGGCCACACCAGTGACACTGGCTTGTCCGCGCAGCTCGTGGCCATGGCCGGCTTGACCGCGTCCGGTTAGCCCTAGCCTTCGGCCGGCGCGTCTGCGAACTGCGTCAACGGGAACGTCTCCGGCATGCCCACGACCGCCTCCGCCGAGCGAGAACGCTGAGTGAACATAGCCGGCGAGGCCAAGTCTACGGCGACTGCGCCCAGCACCCACCACGCTCACACCTCCTTCTTCTACATCCTCGGCTACCGCTTCCTCTCCATCATCACTACTCCCTCCATCCCACTCCAAATCGAAGCTCAAATCTTCTGCTGGACCCTCGTACTCGCTAATTGCATCCCAGTCGATAGGTTGGTTCAGATCGAAGTTTGACATTGCCGAGAGAGGGAGAGGGAGATGAACTGAGCTGAATTTTGAACTGCTAGCGTCCCTCGAATTTATAGACAGGGTTCAAATTTTCGTGACTCAATTCATCAAGATTTCCTTCAAAAAAAATGAAAATTTCATCGACGATCCGCGAGAGAAATCATCGCCCAATCCACGCAATTCTAGCCCGTTTTGACAGGGGAATGCACGGCGCACGATGGCAACCGTCGTGAGAGATAAATGCGTGGATGAAGTACTCCAGTGCGATGGATCTTTGCGGGGGAGAAACGAGGCCGAGTAACCGAACCGATCAGCGCTTAATGAGGGGCAGTTTGGGACTAAAATTCCGGCGCTCAACTCTCCTTGGTCAGAGTGATTCAGATTTCACGCCCTGTTTTTTGAGATGGAGGGAGTATATCTTAAACGGAGGGAGTAGAGTGCAGCGAGCATCTAAATGTCAACTAGTACCTGTGTATATAAATGTAGCACTTCAAATGGAGTAGCTGAGTAGTCATGCTGACCCAGCGTCTTTGTTTGATTGTGCGTGCCGTTGGGAGTGATCAAACGTTCCTATTAATTAACCTGGAGAACATAAGCAGCTACCATCTTCTAGTATCGATTTTTGTACATGCTCATTAAGCGAAGACAAGCGCGTAATAGAAACTATTCTCAAATCAAAGGTTCCTATTAATTAACTTGGGGAACATAAGCAGTCACCACCTCCTAGTATGAATTCTTGTACATGCAAGTCAAAGGTTCCTATTAATTAACTTGGGGAACATAAGCAGCCACCACATCCTAGTATGAATTGTTGTACATGCTCATTAAGCGAAGGCAAGGGTGTAATAGAAACTATTATCAAACATTTGCCTCGTAATTGTATAACATCATGTATTTTCAAATGAAAGAAAAGGCTTAAAACGTCAGCTATTTCCAAAGAGGGAGTACATTCATGATAGATCTCCTAAAGTGGAGCTACCACCGTCGTAAGCACTGTTGTTGAGTTGGATATCGACATGTTATCCAACAAAAACTCTTGACCATCTTTTTCTCTGTAGTTAATTACTTCTTCCGTTCCAAAGTAGAAGTTGTTTAGCCTTAATTAGACATAATAATTAAGAGTGATGATAAAATGGAAATATTGCTCTTCAATCATCTCTTTGTTCACCTCTTTTTCTCTCAAATACAGTTGCTCACCATATGAAAGCATGCAACATTTATTGTATTGGAAGAGCAAACTAGGAATTCCATTGCTGAAAGTGCACTGAAAGTGTAGAAGGACTTGTACTTTAAGAAAAACTTAGGAGGCTAAAAGAACTTCTATTTTAAAACGGACGAAGTATATGCTAAAATAGGTTTTTGAAAATACAGACCTTTGATTTAGTCTGAGACGACAGACAAGTTAACTTAGACGACAAGTAGGTAAGTGTGGTATGCAAAGCGGCGTGATGTCGCTAGCTGTTTGGGAGGAGCTTGTGGTGGCCAGAAGGAAGAAAGGAAGAAGAAGCATCACAGGGTTAAAGACAAGGAATAAGTGTATATTTCACCTCTTAACTATTGCCTGTGAGCATATTTCATCCCAAAACTCTAAAACTGGGTAAATCTCGCACTTAACTATTAAATTCGGATAAATTACCCCCCTAACAGTGGTCGAAGGCGGTTTTGCGCTGACGTGGAGTGGTTTTGACCCGACTTAGATGACATGACGCCTACTGTATTAGTCACATCACCTTCTCGTCATCAAACAAGTTATGAGATAATAAAGTTAGGAAACTTTGAGGAAAATTAATTATTTTCTATTTTTAAAATCCAAAATTTTCAAAATAAAATCCCTACCATTTTTTATTTCAAAAATTTCAAGAAAATTGGGAAATAGTTAGGTAAAAGGAGTTGTAAGGAAATTTTCAAAATTTCTCAAAATTGAAGAAATTTGGTCAGATTTTTGAAAAACAAAAAATGATCGGGTTTTTATTTTGAATATTTTGGATTTTTAAAATAAAAATGATCAATTTTCCTCAAAATTTTCTAACTTTACTATTTTATGACTTGTTTGATGACGTGGAGGTGATGTGGCTAACATGTAGGTACCATTTCATCTAAGTCGGGTCAATATCACTCCACGTCAATGTAAAACCGATTTCCACCGCTGCCGAGGAAGGGGGGTTAATTTACCAGATTTAACAGTTAAGGGTGATGAGTTTTGCCCATTTTAGAGTTTTAGAATGAAATATACTTATAGGCCATAATTGAGAGATAAAATATACGTTTATTTCTAAAGAGAATGAGCGGAAAAAAGAAACCCTTTATACCAGCTGGATGACCGAGGGTGGATAAGAGGAGCTAGATGACGCCATGGACCCAAATCGGACGCCATAGGCAGCTAAGGTAGGGATGCAAGGTGTTGCCCTGCGGAGCTTTGCCTATGAAGGCTTAGAAACCATGGCAGTGTGGAAGCAAACTTCATGTTACTACTTAGTTTCTGAGCCGTCGAATCAGATTGGATAAGTCGGTTGAAATGCTCGATCCGAACCTGCTACTCTAGCTTTTGCTTTTTGATAAAAGTATACATGACTTGCGCCGGGAAAATTTACCACCTCTTCACATTTTCATATATGTGTAACGGTCCCAAGTATTTATTTCCCTTGTATTAGGCACCTAGTTAATGGATATGGATTTTCTACTCCTGCCAGCACTACACATGCACTACTATAGAAATCATTTGTACAGACGGTTCAGAACTCCCGTGCAGGACGGTTTTCCGAACTGTCTGTACGAAACAATCTGTACAGAACCGTCTGTACAAATCGATTAGTAAACTAGAACCGTCTATACAAATCGAGTAGTACAGACAGTTCCAAACTAGAACCATCTGTATTAATCGATTAGCACAGACGGTCCTAGTTTGGAACCGTCTGTACTAATCGATTAGCATCCGTCTGTGATGTCGTGTTATAAAAAAAATGACCCATCGCGTCATGTGCCTAGTCTTCAGCCACATCTCATCCCGCCGTCCGCGTCATCCCATCCAACCACTGGAATTAAATCGCACAATATGCTTCCGGCGGGATTCGATCCCGCAACCTCGTGTTGTCCAAGCCAGGGGAGTTGCCAGTTAAACAAGACCGAGTATGCGATACAGACGAGATGGCTTTCCTCTTAACTAATCCCTACGACTAAGTGGGACGCTTCTAGTACAGACGGTTCTAAATTTAAAACCGTCTGTACAAATAGCACAGACGGTTCCAAATTTAGAACCGTCTGTACTATTCGATTTGTACAGAAGGCTCCAATTTGGACCCGTCTGTGCTATTTGTACAGACGGTTTCAAATTGGAGCCGTCTGTGCTGTAGCTCTGAGTGCTAGTTTGAGTCCAGATCCAACCCTAGTTTGAGAGGTTTTAGTAAAACAGCCATAACTTTCTCATACGAAGTCTGTTTTAGGTCCACGACCACTCAAATCGAAGCTAACAACGAGGTGCATCTGAAAATTCTACACGTGTATACACGTGTACCCATCTTGACCCTCAATATTCGGCTTTTAAGTAGGACTTTTTCGCTCCGGAAGTTTTTTCGTTACTTTTTTTGATCTTGCGGAGGGCATATCTCCTCCACCCGGACTCTGATTTGGGTGATTCTTGTTTCTCTGGTTAGCTTAAGTTGAAGACTTACTTTCCACCTTGATCCCAGCTTCTGCCGAGCACTTTTTCGAGGTACCGTTTTCAAAATCTTCGATTTTGGGCCAGGATTTCCACTAGTCGTTTCGTCGACTTTCTTAGAATTGGCTCAAAATTTCTGGAGACGTAGAGTTTGGCCTCCCGCTCACAGCCGTGAAAACCGTTCGACAATCGGAGCTGTCAAACTCCCTTCCCGACGCTGCCACTTTCCTACCGCGGCAAGAAAATCTGCAGTTTTTGCTGCCGCGGCAGCAGAGTATCAACTAGCCTTGCTTCATCTATTTGTACAGATAGTTCCAAACTTAGAACCGTCTGTACTGTTCTCTTTGTACAGACGGTTTTAAGTTGAACCGTCTGTGCTGTTTACAGATTTGTACAGACGGTTCTAAACTGTTTGATTTGTACAGACGGTTCCAAATTTAGAACCGTCTGTACTGTTTACATATTTGTACAGACGGTTCCATACTTAGAACCATCTGTACTGTTCTATTTGTACAGATGGTTCCAAGTTTAGAACCGTCTGTACTGTTTATAGATTTGTACAGACGGTTCCAAATTTAGAACCATCAGTACTGTTCGATTTGTACAGACGGTTCCAGTTTGGACCCGTCTGTGCTATTTGTACAGACGGTTCCAACTGTAGCGTCCCGCTTGTTAGAAACCGTTCGTACTTATTTTCTCAAACGGTTTTAATTTGGAACCGTCTGTGATACTATTTGTACAGACAGCTTCAAAAAACCGTCTGTACAGGGGCGTCCCGTTAAATGAATTCTGTAGTAATGATGCTCTCTTTATTTTGGAATAATTTTACATACATCGATAGTGGATGGGCTCGGATTTATAATTTATTACCCAGAAGCAGCAAATTACAAACTATTGTTTGGTTGACGCATCTTAAAATAAACGGAAAATCTACTTATAGAACGTTCTAACCGTTGTTTTAGCGGCGAACGACGTGCGCGACATCCGATCTGAAGTTGGTCTAGACAGGCGAATGGTTTGTGTCCGTTTGATCCCAGCGCTACCGCATCCATGCCCCCATCCGATCAACAAGACCATAGGGCTGTTTGGTTCGCAGCCACAATTTGCCACGCCTAACCTTAGGTGCGTCACAATTTTTTAGGTAGGTGTTTGGTTTGTATGACAGTTGTGGTTTATCACATTTTATTATGCATATGGTTCATATGTTAGAGGTTTATTTTTTTGCTAACTTTTATCACCCCCGTGGCTAGAATTTTATTAGTCACACTATCTAAAGTTAGTTGTGACATCGATAGCCTTGAACCAAACAGGCCCCATGTCACGCAGCGGGCCAGCCCCACTCCATCTAACTCCTCTCATCTTCTCGGATGTTCACCGAAAACACTACTCCCTCGTGTTCCCCTCTCCACCCAATTGCAAATCCACCATCTTCGTTGCCGGAGGAGCTCCTTCATTTGGTGAGGAGGTGCTGCTCCTCGCTGTCGTCGATGCCGGCCTGCGGTCGGGAAACACGCAGAGTAGGCTCTGCTCCTGACCGCCTTCCACACCAGCCTGCGGTCAGGGTACATATGGGGTCGTCGTTGGAGGCCGTGGCAGACCTAGTCGATGAGGCGTCGGTGGTCGGCAACGGGGAGGCGCGAGCCCAGGGGTTGGTGCACTAGCTGCATCAGTGATGCGCTCGCTCAGGAGGACCACCAGATTGATCAGATGCTGCAGGCCGCCAATGACATCGAGGACGACGACCCATACATCGCTTGGATCTGCGTGGTGAAGTTGCAGGTGACGGTGGAGGGGTCGGTCTACGTAGGCACGGCGAGCGCCTGGAAGTCGCAGGCCTCATCCTTTTGGTTCTGTGCCAGTACATGTTGAAGGCGTAGGAGGCATTGCCGATGGTGTCCATGTCACGCACGTGGAGCCATAGTTGAGTGCAGTGCAGTCGGCGAAGGTGCAGGTGAAGTTGATGTTCTCGGCGAGCTTGCTGGCGTTGGTTTCATACCAGTGCTATGCGGTTTCATCTCAGACACCGTGTCGTTGTCATACTGCGGGAGGATGGACGCCTGTTGCAACAAACAGAGGTTTCTGGACGCCCTCGAGCCGCTCGACGAAATGCGCACGAGGGAGAATTGCAACAAGCCGACACTGTTGATTTTCACCACCCTAATATATGGAGCTGGGATTGTGAGGTACGTGGCTCATGTGATATAATTCATAGCATACTGCAATGTCATCTTCACATCAAACTGTGGCTCCATGCCTGTGCAAGACCTGTGTTCGTTGATGGCCAAATCAAGCACTGCCGTCCATTGCATTTTTAGTAGAAGTGTTTTATTTGTTGAGGTGCCATTGCTTGTTGTTTTTGAGGGAGATGAAAAGTATGTCCTAGTGAGTCCCTTTTAAGCCTGCAGCTTCTGGATGGATGATTGGTGCAGGGCTGGACGCCTAAATTATAGATTACCTTATACTGAGGCGAAATGAACTAGCTACATAACTTCCAGTATTCACGTTTGTTCTTTCCAATGCCAGTAAATTTGCTTGTGTTCATTTCTTTATGCTTTAATGATTCATTGTGTCAGGTCAGCTACCACACTGAAATTGATGTGTGCAAAATTCACACCGGTGTTATGCTTTGCTAAATGGTCAATTTCATCCATATTCTGTGTACTTCTAGCTTGTGCTTTTCTTCGCATGATGTGAACTAGAATCTCGTGCGCGCTCGTGACGAGCATCATCAGCATGTCGTTGTAAGTTTCTTTTTTGTGCACGTTTTATAAACGGAGAATACATTTCATTGTGCTGTCAAATTCTTTTTGGTTTTTGTGGTGAAAATAAACAAATAATTTTCACTCGATAGGATGTAATAGAATCAATGAGAATTTTTAATGAAATAATTAAACTTGAGCCTATCCTTACGTGCGTATGACAATGTATCCCAACGACTAAGCTAAATTCAGAAAGCTTTTGTAGGAATATCTAACGTCAATTGGCAAATACAAAATAGGACGGGGATAACTGTAAACTAAATTCATGGTAACTTGTCTGAGAAATACATGACATCCTTTATCTAGTAACCTGATAACTTGTACATGTGTCTCAGACGGTGATGAGTGTAAACTAAATTCATGGTAACTTGTGTCAGAAATACATGGTAATCTTAATCCAGCCCTGACAACTTGTATGCGTGCCTGAAAAAGTTTACTTCTCTCATGTCTTCTGAATATGAGTAATGATCTAGTTTTTTTTTGTCCCTAATAATTGTGGTTTTCATGTCTGATATTTCCTATCATCCTGCATTTAGCAGTTGTTGGCAGTGTGGTAATCCTGGTCCAATCCACCATTTTGAGTGTAGTTATTAGTGTGTTTGTCAAAATATTTGGTCCAATATGGTAATGACGTAGTTACCAGATTGCTTGATAAATAGTCACCAACACGGTAGCGATGTAGTTATCGAGTTTATTAGTAAAAATTTATCACCATTGTAGTGACATAGCTAGATTATATATTGCAATGTTATGATAACTACAACAAAAATGATGCCATAACTATTACACCAACAGTCTGATAATGCATTGTTCATTTCTTTTCTACTTTAGAAATTATTTTGACTAGCAGAACCTAGCTAGTGGCCGGATAGTTAGTGCTTTGTACTAATGATCTGGTAACAATTAACCATTAATTTCGATAACTATACTACAATGCTATGATAACTACAACGAAAATGTCCTGATAACCATTACACCAATAGCTTGATAATTATCAGCTAACAGGTGGCGTATGTGGGAGAAAACCATTTTGTACACATGAAGATTCAATTATTAGCATTGTAGAACTGTTTTTTCCTTAAAAGTGGTGAAGCATACCTATGTATTTTGGTGAAGCATACTACTACACCAAGCCAAGAAACTATAGAATAATGCTCTCGGTGAGATAACTTATAGTAATTTTGGGTGGTAATTATTAAAGTTACAGTGGGTAACTATAGTATAATACTCTTGGTGAGATAACTTATATAGTTGTGGATGGCAATTTATTAAATATACGGTGGGTAACTACAGAGTAATGCTCTTGGTGAGATAACATATAGTAATTTTGGATGGTAATTTATTAAATATACATTAGGTAACTGTTGTGGGAGGGGTCCCCGTGCGCCTCGAACGCCAACGAGCAACGGTAAGGCACGCATACCTGCTACAAACTCACGTCTAACTCTTTTGCAGCCATGAGACACGCAGAGCGCAGGTGCAGACGCGGGGTACATGCGCAAGTGCGGACGCGGGGTACAAGCGCAAGTGCGGACGCGGGGTACAAATACCCCGGGGGCAGGACCCCACCATGTGCCGTACCGTACGGCATGTCGTACCGGATGTCATGTAGATGCTAGGGTATATGCTTCCGCGGGTGGCATACGAATGACCTGCGTGCCCTTGTCCGTACGGCGGACCGGGGGTAAGACCGTAACCTGCCTAGGGGTAAAATTGTAATCTGCCCATGCGCTCCCCGAGGCCTATAAATAGGGGAGCACCCCCCAGGTTGGGGGTACGGAATAAAATCTACACTCACTTCTTGACTTGTCCAAATTTTCTCTAAGTGTTCGCTGCTGCGTCGCGCTCCGTTTCGCAGTCCCTCACGCACACCCGGGTGACCCAGCATTCAACCGGGGGTGCCACAAGTTCACTGTCCGACCGCGTAGTCGACGACAGTTGGCGCCGTCCGTGGGGATCGCAGACGAGAAGTCACGTGTAACGCAGCAGCGAGCGTAGTGAGATCATGCCGCCGAAGGTGAAGAGAAGCACCAAGGGGAAGCCCGCGGGTGGCTCAGCAGTGAGAGCTGCGTCCGTGAGAACCCAAGCGCGCGTGCCCGAGCTGGGCGAGACTTCGGCACGCGCGGAACCCGCCCCGCAGGTCACCCCTACGGAAGGCACATTCGGGGCCAACACCGCGTAAGGGGCCCCGCCAGCGGCACCCCGGAGAATGGCCACTCGCTCCGTGGTAAGCGCCGGGGGTACCCCGGGATGTCGTCGACGGTCGCCCAGACCTACCCCAGGCGAACCCCGGACCGCTCGCCGCGTCGACGGGTGTACCCCGGGCGAACCCCGGACCGCGCGCCGCGTCGATCTGCTCCGAAGCCCGGGTGTACCCCGGGCGAACCCCGGACCGCGCGCCGCGTTGATCCGCTCCGAAGCCCGGGTGTAACATCCCGCCGCGGCGCGTGCCCCTCGCTCCGGCATACCGCGACGTAACATCCCGCGAGCCCGGCAGCCTTAATGCCGCGTCCGCCTGCGTGGTAACATCCCGCCGCGGCGCGTGCCCCTCGCTCCGGCATACTGTGACGTAACATCCCGCGAGCCCGGAAGCCTTAACGCCGCGTCCGCCTGTGTGGTAACATCCCGCCGCGGCGCGTGCCCCTCGCTCCGGCATACGTGACGTAACATCCCGCGAGCCCGGAAGCCTTAACGCCGCGTCCGTCTGCGTGGTAACATCCCGCCGCGGCGCGTGCCCCTCGCTCCGGCATACCGCGACGCAACATCCCGCGAGCCCGGAAGCCTTAACGCCGCGTCCCCCTGCGTGGTAACATCCCGCCGCGGCGCGTGCCCCTTGTTCCGGCATACCGCGACGTAACATCCCGCGAGCCCGGAAGCCTTAACGCCGCGTCCCCCTGCGTGGTAACATCCCGTCGCGGCGCGTGCCCTCCGCTCCGGCATACCGCGACGTAACATCCCGCGAACCCGGCAGCCGTTAACACCGCGTCCCCCTGCGTGGTAACATCCCGCCGCGGCGCGTGCCCCCCGCTCCGGCATACCGCGACGTACATTCCGCGAGCCCGGAAGCTCCTACCGTCGCGTTCGCGCGCGAGGTAACATCCTGCCGCGACGTGTGCCCCTGCTCCGGGATGATGCGAAGCAACATACCACGCTCCTGGACGCCGAAGACGTCGCGTTCGCGCGCGTGGTAACATCCCAGACGAGTCCCGGGCACGCAGCGCTCAGTCGCGGGCGAGTCCTGAACATGTCTAGAATGAGCCTCGGAAGCGCGCAGCTGTCCCGGGCGAGTCCCGGACGTGTCCCGTGCTCGCGAAGCCTAGTCCTAGGTTAGTCCCGGACAAGCCCCCAGGCGCACGCAGCTAAGTCCTGAGCGAGTCCCGGGCGAGTCCCGGGCCCACAGCGCTGTCCCGGGCGAGTCCCGGACATATCCCGCGCGCTCGGCACGCCGCGGAGACGTATCACGCGTGCACGGCATGTCGCGACGTTGTATCCCGCGCGCGCCGTGATGCCACGACAAAGATGCATCCCGCTCGTATCCCGCGTGCACGGCATGTCGCGACGTTGTATCCCGCGCGCGCCGTGATGCCGCGACAAAGATGCATCCCGCTCATATCCCGTGCGCGCCGCGATGCCGTGACGTTGCATCCCGCGGCGTGCCGCGAGGTGGTATCCCGCGCGCACGGCACGCCTCGGGGTCATATCCCGCGCGCTCGGCACCCCATGATGCCGCGACAAAGTTGTGTCCCGTGCGCGCGGCACACCGCGGAGACGTATCCCCCACACGCGGCAAGTTGCGCGATGCCACGATATTGTATCCCCCGCGCGCGGCACGCCACGGCGTCCGTCGGCACAGCAACTCCCCACCGTGCCTCCTGCGGCAAACTCTGCGCGCCGCCATTCCAAGCTCGCGTAAAGCAATGTCCCGCATGTCTGACATAAGTAGCAGCACACGCCTAATGCCTCTAACGGGCACCAAATACCTCCCGTGTTGCCATTACATAATATAACACTCGGACTGCTACCGGAAACAGTGCGCAACGCCACAATTTATTACAAGCTAAATACATCGTTTGTTAGAAGCTCAACACCATGCGGAGCAGCACACAAATAACAATAGCGACTGTCGCTACTCTCCAGTCGCTCAGTTTTTCCGTTTGGAGAATGGTGCACCTCACCGCTACACCTTATACGAGCAAGGCGCACCATTTTGCTGCACCATTACGTGCAAAGAATGTGGTATGCGAGCTACGATATTACAACGACCCTTGTTATTGACAATGGCGAAAGGATTGCGTGACAAACGTGCGGAGGGGATGATGTGATAACCGGGACGCAATGTTTATATGACATCGACACAAGGGGCTGGACGTCGACACGTCTTACACTTTACAGCTCAGAGCAGTGCCTTATGACTAACACAAGGGGGATGAAAGCGATGACAAGACAAGTGAAACGGGAACCCCGGACGTCGTGCGCTTGCTCCGAACATAGTTGCTCCAGACGCGGCACTCTAGTCCAGATGCTCGTGTGCTCCGGTGCTGCGTCTACTCCGGGCACGGCACACCTCCTGACACTACCCCGAGCATCCCGTCCGTACTCCAGGTGCGGCTCCGCGCATGCACACACTCCTCTAAGCATGGCGTCCCTGCTCCAGAAGCAACGCGTATACTCTGTTCGGATGGCGCGTGTGCTCCGGACGTTGTGTGCCTTCCCCGATGCCAACGTGCGTCATACGCAGCGCGTCAACTCCGGGTGCAGCCCATGATCTCCGAATGTCCAAACCAAGTTGCAGCACGTTTACTCTGAACACAGATCGCGCCCGCCACTCTAACCGACAGGCCACAGCTAGCCTCGTGAAAGGCTAGCGGCAACAGCCCACTTAATGTTGTTTCCAGTAGCAGGACGAGAACTCCGAACAAGCTCCAGACTTATCAGTTAGACCCGCTCCTCTATCTTGGATAAGTAGTTGTGCCCCTTTATGGTCAACAAACAATGCCTAGTCCAGCTGGTGAGAGCATTTTTAGTCTCTCAAAGTGGTTTTAGGTTCAAATCTCCAATCTGACACTTAACAAAAAAAAATATCACCAGCGGGGTTTGAACTCGCGACCTCCAACTTACCACCTGAACGCTCCAACCATTGGGACAAAGCAGGCTCTGTGTAACTACATATGGCAACTGCCTACTTAACCATACCTCGGATAAAACAGATTTGCAAAAATGATGCTCCAGACAGGATTTGATCCCGTGACCTCCACCTCTGTTCCCGCATGCACCAACCCAGAGACCAAGCAAGCATTTGTGTACGAAAGGGAGCAGCAGACTGATAATAACTCCGAAGCCCGGGCTCCCCCGGCCGCGGGGCTCCTGCTACCCCGGGCTACCCCGCGGGACTGCTATTCCGGAGCTGAACAGATTTGCAAAAAAAAATGCTACTGATGGGGTTTGATCCCACGACCTCTTCCTCCGTACCCCGACATGCACCAACCAACAGTCTAAGGCAAATTTTGTGTAAGTAACGACGCCTACTTAATAGTGGTTTGGGTGGGAACCCCATGCCTCCTCCCGATGCTCTACTCCAGGTGCGCGCCATCCGCACTTCAGACGCAGCCCAGGCATGCACACGCTCCTCTGAGTGCGGCTTGCCCACTCCGAGTGCGGCGCATATACTCCGGATCAAGCGGGTACTCCGGATGCCATGTGCCTTCCCCGACGCCCGCGCACCCCACATGCAGTGTGCCTACCCCGGGTGATACGCCTGCTACAACACTCTGGGCTTGGGATGCGTAGCTACCTAGCTTGATTGAGTGATTGATAGTAGCATCGCTCCAATTACACACACACCACAATTAATTAAGCTCAAGCAAGAGCTTGCACTAGCAAGCACAATTATACTAATGATTTGATTTGGATGGAAAGGGATTAGGATGCCCATCTCTTTCACCCGACCGACCTGACTACATGTGGGGGGATTAGCAGCAGCTTGCGGATTCTAGCTATGCGTGTGCGTCTGCGTCTGCGTGGAAAATGGGCGACATCGAAACGTGATGCATGGAAAACAAAGCAAGTGCTCCTAATTAGTTAATGGGACGCATAAAATAGAAAGGAGCGCATGATCGATGCGTTCGTTCGTCTTTATTCCTCTCCTCCGATCTAGTATCAGCTAGCTAGCTAGCTACCTGATTACAATATATAAGAGACAGGCAGCGCCTCATGGGCTGTACTCTGCACTCGGTGAGGTTGAGCTCCGGACGCGTCGCGCCGCTACTCCGGATGAGCGTCCACCTCAGCTCAACTCCGGACTCTGTATGCTTGGGACATGCCTGCCTGCACTCCGGACGTGCTGTGGCCACGGGCAAATGTGCGCGCTCCCCGCTCGAGCCTACTCCGGGCGTGCTGAACTCCGGGCGCACAGCCTACTCCAAGCTCGCATCTAATCTGGACGTGCCGCTCTGTCCCGAACGCAGCGCGCCCCGTCTCGGTTTGGTGCACATGCGCGTCCGGGGCGAGAGCTCAGCGTAACCACACCGCAGGCTACCCCAGACCGGTGCGCATGTGCTTTTGGGGTACAAGGAACGCGGGGAAGCCGCATCGCGGGCTTACCCCGTACCGGCGCACACGCGCACCCGGAGTTCAAGGAACCTAGTGGCTGTGCCACGGGCTACTCCAGTTTGGTGCACATACGTGTCCAGGGCGAGGAGAGCTCGGAGTAGTTGCACCGTAGGCTACTCCTTCTCGGTGTGCATGTGCGCCCGAGGCGAGGAGGACCCGGAGTAGCCGCGCTGCGGGCAACCCCGGACCGGTGCACTAGTGCATCCAGAGTACACGGAACCTAGAGTAGTCACATCACAGGGCACAGGCTACTGTAGTTCAGAGCACATGCACGTCTGGGGCGAGGAGAGCTCGGAGTGGCAACATCGTGGGCTGCTCCAGCTCGGTACACATGCGCGTCCGCTATGTTCGGACCAAACTTCCGGTTTGATCAGCCCAAAAATCTGGTTCGACCGGCCTACAAATCTAGCTCGGCTGCTGCACGTGTACTCCATGCTGGGTGCGGCTTCGCGCGCGCGTTCTCCGGATGCCCTCTACCGCGGACGCTCACGGGCTCCGGGCGTGCGTACTTTGTCCGCGCCTCAGCTCCTGATGCAGTGTCTTTCCCGATACATGTGCTTCGTACACATCATCTACCCTGGTCGCGGGCCAGGTGGGCGTACACACGCGAATCCCTACTCCGAATCGCTGGGCGCCTTCCAGCTACTCGCTAGTCCGAGCTGCTCCGGACCCCCGGAATACCACCCGGGATTCTCGTCGTGCTCCGGACCCGACGTTCTCGTACTCCGGAGCTAGTGCACTTGGGCTCCGGACCGTGCCCACTTGAGCTCCGGACGCGCTGTGCTGATGCCCCAGACCCGATCTGTTCATGTCCCGGGTCCGCCATGCTCTGCATTGGTGAATGCCACGGAAGCCCCTGTTAGCCTACTTCGGACCTAGCGTTCTCATACTTCGAAACGAGTGTTCGAAGACTACGGACCGTACGCGCGCGAGCTCCGGGAGTGCTGTGCCCGAGCCCTAGACCCGATGTGTTCATGCTCTGGGTTCGCTGCGCTCGCTCCGTGCCGATGGATGTCACGGAAGCCTCTAAAAATCTACTCCGGGCTTGCCGTACTCCGGGCATGACTCGTCGCTTCAAACGAGCTGCCACCTCGGCTATCTCATCTCCGGGTTCGGCTCAACTCCAGACTCAGCATCTGCTCCGGACGTGCCCGCTCGTGCTCCAGACTTGTCGTGGCCGCGGGTAAATGCACGCGCCTCAGCTTGAGCCTACTCCGGCTAGATCTACGCCGGATGTGTCGCCCAACAGGGCTCGCACCTGCTCCAGACACGCAGTTTCTACTCTGGACATGCGTGCCCCAGGAAGCCGTGAGCTCTACGTGCACGCCGACTTCGCCCCGGACTACGCCCTCTACCCCGGACTCCGCCCCGGGCTACACCGACTCCATCCTGGGCTACGCCTCCTCTACCCCGGGTGAACCCCGGGCCCGGTCGCCGCGCGCCGCTACCTCGGACGGACCCCGAAGGCCGGACGAACCCCGGGTGAACCCCGGGCCCGGTCGCTGCGCGCCGCTACCTCGGACGGACCCCGAAGCCCGGACGGACCCCGGGCACGCCGCGCGCCACTCCGCCGATCTCCTGAACCCCGGGCGAAGTCCGGACGAACCCCGGGCCCGGTCGTCGCGCGCCGCTACCTCGGACGGACCCCGAAGCCCGGACGGACCCCGGGCACGCCCCGCGCCGCTCCGATCTCCGAACCCCGGGCGAACCTCGGACGAACCACGGGTGAACCCCGGGCCCAGTCGCCGTGCGCCGCTCCGCCGATCTCCCGAACCCCGGGCGAACCCCGGACGAACCCCGGGTGAACCCCGGGCCCAGTCGCCGCGCGCCGCTCCGCTGATCTCCCGAACCCCGGGCGAACCCCGGACGAACCCCGGGTGAACCCCGGGCCCAGTCGCCGTGCGCCGCTCCGCCAATCTCCCGAACCCCGGGTGAACCCCGGGCCCAGCCGCCGCGCGCCGCTCCGCCGATCTCCTTGAAGCCCGGGCTACTCCATGAGCCAAGCTCCTCGAAGCCTGGGCGACTCCGCGCACCGCTCCGCCGACACCGGACCACGTCGACCCCCCTAGACACGGCACTTGCTCCGAGTCGCACGCGTCTGCCCCGGATGCCGAACGTGCCCCGGACATGTCGTGCGCGAGATCGTCTCGGAAGCTACGCCTGCGCTAAGCGACGTCTCGTTTCTCACTCTTAGGTACGATAACCTACACTTCGCGTAGGAGGCAAGGTCCCACGCACGACTAGCCTCGTACGCGGACTATAAAACAGAACTAGGCTTCGGAGTGGAACAGAACGGACCCGTGCTAGTGAGGCAATCTGCCGAACCTTTAGACTCTGATTTTAGTGCGACAAAACTAAAACGGCCATATATTCTTGAGTATACGTCCTGGGTCAGTGCGATAGCACTTGCCGTCCATCGCTTGTCCACACTGGCTGGCTATCCAACCCCGGCCCGTGCTCTGTGTGGCAGTCTAGCCACTCGAGCTCGGCGGTCCCGCCATTTCTTGCTTGGACTCCAAATCCAATGCGTTACGAATATAATCATAAAGATTGGCTTCGACATCCTTCTCCCCTTGATCTCCAAGTATGGATCTCCCTCTCGGTCATGACCCGATCTCGCTCACTCGTGGCTGCGAACCAGCAGCATGGGCCAGAAAAGGCTCCCGCGAGTCGACCCGGTCATTTGCTTGCTTGTCGTCGCAGCATAAAGGAGTCTCCGCTCCAGCGCCATCACTCCGGACAGTCCTTGTCCCCTGAACACATCACCTCTGCGCTGAGTACGAAGGACCCGTTTGCCAGGTGAAGAAGGGGATGGGAGATCGACTCCGAGGGAGGACCACATTGGCCTGGGCCGCCCGTCAACCCCTTTTTTAGGGGTATAACGCCGATCCGGACGGGCGCTTCTCGACCGCCCACACCGGCAAGGGGCTACTGTTGTGGGAGGGATCCCCGTGCGCCCCGAACGCCAACGAGCAACGGTAAGGCACGCATACCTGCTACAAACTCACATCTAACTCTTTTACAGCCATGAGACACGTAGAGCGCAAGTGCAGACGCGGGGTACAAGCGCAGGTGCAGACGCGGGGTACATGCGCAGGTGCAGACGCGGGGTACATGCGCAGGTGCAGACGCGGGGTACAAGCGCAGGTGCAGACGCGGGGTACATGCGCAAGTGCAGACGCGGGGTACAAGCGCGGGTGCAGACGCGGGGTACATGCGCAAGTAAAGACGCGGGGTACAAGCGCAGGTGCAGACGCGGGGTACAAGCGCAAGTGCGGACGCGGGGTACAAACATCCCGGGGGCAGGACCCCACCATGTGCCGTACCGTACGGCATGTCGTACCGGATGTCATGTAGATGCTAGGGTATATGCTTCCGCGGGTGGCATACGAATGACCTGCGTGCCCTTGTCCGTACGGCGGACCGGGGGTAAGACCGTAACCTGCCTAGGGGCAGAATTGTAATCCGGCCATGCGCTCCCCGAGGCCTATAAATAGGGGAGCACCCCCAGGTTGGGGGTATGGAATAAAATCTACACTCATTTCTTGACTTGTCCAAATTTTCTCTAAGTGTTCGCTGCTGCGTCGCGCTCCGTTCCGCAGTCCCTCACGCACACCCGGGTGACCCAGCACTCAACCGGGGGTGCCACAAGTTCACTGTCCGACCGCGTAGTCGACGACAGTAACTATAAAATAATACTCTTGGTGAGATAATGTTAATTGGGGCATATGGTAATTTATTAAACTATTGTCTCTAATACACCTGTGGAATTGTATAGTTCATTACCCCTTGTATTCATCCCTGGTGTTGTTAATAATGACATTTGGTTGTTCTATGTAGATTTTGGATGTGAGTAGCAATCAACGCCATGTTTAGGATCAACCTGTGTGAGATGGCAATTATAGACATTCTGGATGATAGCATAAGTTGGAGTTGAAGCAAGTAAACATGGTAGGCGGTGCAATATTTCTTTTCTCGCAAACCATGTGTTATGGTGTACTGAGTCATGGAACCAATTGGTGTGGCTATATTTGGATTATTTAATTGTGTTATGGAATCTGATGAAACCATATCTTGTCATTTTGAGTACATGCTAAACTGGAACTTGATTTTTCTGTCATTTTGGTTCATGAGCAATGTTGTATAAACGAAGTGCAAATTGAGTATGTACATGATTATGCACAACAAATCTTAGAAATTAGCCAAAAATAACATCTCACCATCTCACCAAAAAACTGTAAAATTCTCTGAATTGTTCAATTACAATTCTTTCTCAGAATTATGCACAAATGCAGAAGCAACAACTCAATTCTCGGAAATTTTGTACAAAACGTCCCACAAAATTAGCCACAAACACAACTCAATTCTCTGCTGAAACTAGAGCAGAACACTCCTCAAATTAGAGCAAAAACAACATTCTTGTTGCAGTCCGTCTGCCCAGCCCGCTCGAGGAGCGACGGGCACTTGGGCCAAAATTTTACATCTCGCATTCGTGCTCGGGAGCGGGTGCTAAGGGATTGATGGCTAGTTGGGCCAACTGGATCCTTCTCGTGCTCGGCCTCTTGTCTGTAGCGTGTCGGAAGCACGGGCCGAGGGCATGCTGGGCTGTCGGGACGTTCTGGCAGTAATGTAACAGGCGAACTGTCGCCATCCAGTCGGGATATCGAGAATCAATAATGGCAAACAACTTCTGACTACTTGTAGGAACCCATTATCGGCCTTTTCTGCGTCGTACCTTTCCATCATAACATCTTCTTACACGACAACACTGTCAGTGGCCAACGCGGTTAGGGAGAAGTTCACTGGAAGCCCCGCTTCTAGAGGAATGGTCGGCAATGGATAACAATGCACTGAGGCGGCGCTTCGCCGGGTGGCAGTGCGGGGGCACCGGCAGAGGTGTACAAACCTATCGGGGAGATGGGTTCGCCGGCCACAAAGAAGATGATCTAAATATTACGTAGTAGAATACTAGCATTTCAAATTAGACCCTCAAATTGCTTCGGAAATCTTAATTTTTTATGTCACAAAATAATCCATGGTGAAATAACCACGGAATAACGACGAGTCGCAGGGATGACTTAGAAGGAGAGGTACATGAGGGCCACGCGCTGGTGTGCATCTTTGGTGACATGGGTAGAGAGGTACTATGAAGAATTCTTGGGTTTGTTTTCTTCCCTACGGTTGCCCGACGATCTATCGCCATTATATGATCCATCTCCGCTTTTGACGATCTTTGTGATCAGCCGGAGCTGCCGGTGGACGACGTTCTCGTCGGCCTGAGGTAGATGAGAGTGGACGCGTGGGGCAAGATTGCTGCCAGTCAGCGCCGGACATTGACAATGGCATCAGGCGGTGGCCATGAGAAGTGGCGTAATCATAACACTGGCACGATACACTCACCGTCCTCTCGGTACAGGTGAAACACTGGTTAGCCGTCGTGCTTCTCTGCACGATCGATAAAGTTGCCGGCGTCGGCTTGTTCACGTTCCCGGCGAGCTTTTCGTTGCATCGGAACTTCGTTTTCTGTGAGATTTCTAGTTTTCTACTTCCAAAGATGCACAACTCGATGGCAATTGAGCGAAATTTGATCGGAGACGCGCGTGTTCCTTTGCTTCCTATATGTTCCAAACTGGAATAAGTAAGGATTATATGACTGTTGATGGTACTATAGTTTCTTTCATTTATAGGAGTGTCTATTTCTAAGTAAATGATCCGAGATGTTGATTCTTATTCAATGGTTAATTATGTAGTTGTATATTTTAGAAATTATGTATAATTTTAGATTTAAAAATATGCAACTGAGCAGAATTGAGCAGTTGCATATTTTCTATACCTATGTTGCACAGTTTTTTTTGCGCAACTCAAGCATTCCGTTTATTTACATATTCAATTTTTAGATAATTGTTCACACTCGCCAAATGGTTGGTGATGTGGATTCTTATTCCCGCGTTTTTCGAACCTTATGAATTGATGAGACCTTAAGATTATAGCTTCTACACGTTGCCGTGGATCTTTGATAAAAACGATACCATGAGTTCTTGGATACGAACTACAAAATAATGCGGGGTTTTATCTCTACCAGTGCTTGTGCTTTGCAACGGGAACTCAAGATGTTTGGTTGAAAATCAATGAACCAGATCGAGTGCGCGTATCAGTAGTTGTTATTTTGCGTGTATCAGGAGCGTATGCGTCCGTACAGGTGCTCGTGCTTTCCACGTGCGTGATCCCCATCCAATCTTCTTCCATGAATCACCACACTACCAAGTAAGCAAGTAACATTCGCAGCAATATAGGTATGGATCCAGTGATCCAAACCCGGCCCTAATCCACCGAATTGCTCCCTATAAAACAAGGATTCAACATGTATGTGTCCGCTTATAGCAACAACCACCCCCTGCACCCCTCTCTCTCTCTCTCTCTCTCTCTCTCTCTCTCTCTCTGGAACTATCATCTGCATCAAATGCTCCTTCATTCTCACCTCTCCCCAAAATCAAATTGAGAAAAAGATCACCAAAATCCCCTCTATGTCAGGTGAAACCTCGGGCAAAAATCACAGAAGAACAAATAGTAGAAAAGGCCGCCCCCTATTCCACACAATCAGCTGGGCAAGAAACAGACATGAGGATGGGATTACCGGTGAAACGCGGCGGCTCCGATCGCCGATGGTGCGATATGCAGCGAGATAGCCAACATGAACAGGAGAGAGAGCGGGCAATGAGCCGGGACACTTCGAACTGGCAACTGACGCCTCCTCTCCTCTTCGAACTGGTAACTTGCGCGGGAAACAAGGACTCAAAACCTTAATCGCGAAAGAAAATGTCTAAAAGGTTATCGGGTCCGTACCTGATAAGAAACGAACCCGCACCCCACCAGGCTGCACGAATCAACAAACAGATCCAAGGCTGCAAAAAACGAGTGACAAAACGGTAGAACCATTATCTGCATACCTTTTCAGCCCTGGTCAAAATCGTCTTTCAACATTTCAAGCCAATTGAGCTGGCATATCTTGTTGTTGTCTCAAAAGATATTTTGTGTTCTGAGAAATATTAGGAACATGTTCCTTTTTACTTCCTTCTTCTTTTGGAGAGGGAGTGTTCTACGTTTGGTTTTCTAATCAAATTGGACACATAGTTAATAGTTTTCTAGTTGATGTAGAAAGCGTAAGTAATGAAATCTTCCTCTGTCTAAACAAAAGTTAATAGTTTCCTCCTATACTTTTTTTCTTCTTTTGGAGGGATACTGTTGAAATAGGAATAATTTCCATGTTAGAAACGTAGCCAGAAGTTGCCGGATATGAAGCGATTTGCGTGGGACTGGTGGTAGGATTTTAGGAGAAAGGGACGAATCCCAGCCACAGCCGTGCCCGGACATGATGGAAAAAGGCACAGCATAATTGCAGTATGGATTAGCTGTGCAAAGGAAAGCATCCTGTAAAAGATTTTCACACCAAGGAACAACAGAGTCGATGCGAAATGATGCAGTCCCCTGTTCCATAAACAGAATATACATACAACTTCAAAGGTTAGCAAAAGCTTCCTCCTCTAGCCTTTCCACGCGTGGGGCTCCTCGGGAGCGCGCGCAACGTCGTCATCGGTGGAAGTAGTTTCTCCACCTCCGGTTGAATTCATGGGGCGACCTTCCTCGAAACTGGAGGCAGCGTGCGGTGCAATAAACTCTGTGGATTCAGGCACCTTTGGCACAGCGACAACCCTCCCTGAAAAATCGTCGGACGATAGCCGCTACCTAGTACAGAAATTGATATCCGAGACGATCCAAATAGCACATCCGAGGCGGTTATATCAACCGTCTCCACGGAGTGGTCACGAATATGGGGACACATATCGGAGGCGATTATTCAACCGTCTCGGATATCAGCTATCCGAGGCGGTTAAAAAATTACAACCGCCTCGGATATCTGATATCCGAGGCGGTTAAAAAAATTGCGACCGCCTCAGATATCACGCCTCGGATATCTGATATCTGAGGCGGTTAAAAAATTGCAACTGCCTCGGATAACTGATATCCGAGGCGGTTGCAATTTTTTAACCGCCTCGGATAACATATCAGGCGTTTAAAAAAAGACCCTACCCGGCAGTGCCAGGTAGGGTTTCACTAAAGCGGCTATAACTTTTGCATACGGTGTTCGTTTTTGGGTCCACGACCACTCAAAATGACCGTATCGACGAGGCGCATCTAAAAAATCTACTCGTCTTTAGACCTGTACATTTTTTCACCTCTAAATTCGCCCTCTAAGACTGACTTTTGCCCATTCGAACGAAACGTCGTCTCTTCCGACCCTCCGTTGAACTTTTTCCCGAGCTCCAAATACAGTAATTTTTGTGGATTCCAAACCTTGAGGGAGTAGAGCTGCTAGAAAAAATACGAGAAAAAATTTTAAAAATAAAAAAATTTCACTCCAAATTCGGCCCTGAACGAATAATCCTCGCTACTGAACCCTCCGTTCCCTCCGTTGAACTTCTTCCCGAGCTCCAAATGCAGTAATTTTTATGGATTCTGAACCGTGAGGGAGTAGAGTTACTACAAAAAAATACGAGAAATTTTTTTTAAAATAAAAAATTTAGCGTACAAATATTGACTTGAGAGGGTCTTCCTTACCTCAAATCGAAGCGAAACTGGAGGAGAAGAGCCTCCTTGCGATGGGAAGAGCCTCCTCTAAGAATGATGGGGAGAGAAGAGCCTCCTTGGTATGGGAATGGTGAGAGGAGAAGGAAGGTTGAAGGGAGGAGAGTAGAGTGGAATGGAGAAGAAGAAGAAAATCTGCATCTGGCCTCTCTCCCTACGCACTGAATCGAATATATAGTCCTCTGCCACAGGCACGGAAGGAAAAATTTCGGGTTTTGAAATTTTGGAGTTGGTGGGATTCTGAAATTTTGGGTTTGAACACATCCGAGGCGGTTGGATATTTACAACCGCCTCGGATGACTTTGTTATCTGAGGCGATTCTTTCCGAAATCCTTATCCGAGGCGGTTCGATATTTATAACCGCCTCGGATATCAGTTATTGGAGACGTTTTTGCCTAACCGCCTCGGATATGGTGTCTCGGATAGACGATTCTGTACTAGTGCTTGGAGCTCGTTGAGGTTGGACAAAATCATCACCCGTGAGGCGCAAAATTGGTTGTTGCAGCAACAAATGTTTTGTGCCATTGCAACAAAAAATAACCACCTATGCAACGATGCACCAGATCGTAAACACTCTGCAACAAGATCGACTTATTGATGTGCAAATCATATTCCGCGGTCGACCGCTCCTAGCGGTCAATTCCGACTACTACAGTACCACTACAGTACAGCTACAGTAAAACTATCAGAAGTTGAAAGCTGAAATTTCGTAAGTTGAAAGTTAGTTATGTTGTAGTTGAAACCTGTAAGTAGAAATCTGACTGTGTTAAAATAGAAATCTGACTGTGTTAAAGTAGAAACCTGTTACTGTAGCTGTCGGAAATTGACCGTGGGCACGGTCACCCGCAAATTACAAGTGTCCCTTATTGATGCTACAATTTTTTTGCAGGATTGCAACATAAAAAAAGGAACATTGCAACAGATCCTATGCACAATTGCAACAACACTGTTGCACGACTACAACAGTCAGAATACACTTACGCAACAATACTACAAGAATCATAGAGTATTACAACAAATTCACCTCAATATATGCAACAATCTCCGGCTCTTGCCACAACAAACAAACAAACCCACTGCAACTCATGAATTGCACCTATGCAACATCAGCCTGTTACCACTGCACACGGTCTCCTGCCCATTGCCAACCGCCAAGGCCAACAGGAACTATGTGCCAGCCACCACCCTAGCAGAACACAATGGCGTCATCTTCCTCGGTGTGATCTTGGTAGAGCCACGGTGAATGAGAGCTCGACCATCACCTCACGAGTGGGGAGAAGAGGAGGGGAGTAGCAGGGAGGGCGAGGATGAGGGAATGGTGGGGAAAGGAATGTCTCGTGCAGAGGAAAATCGAGGAGGCAACTCTCAATCAAGAGCTGGTTGGTGCGTTGAGAGCTTGAGAGGTGAGCAAAAGAGTATGAGGAAGGAGCCATGGTCTCTCATTCTATCGAACGTAGGAAGCGCCTCGACCCAGCAAGTAGGGGAGTTCTCCAATTATTTGAGCTTCCGAATAGATACAACCACTAGTATAGAATCGTTCATCCGAGACACCTTATCCGAGGTAATTAGGCCAAAACGCCTCCAATAATTGATATCTGAGGCGGTTACCACAATTCAATCGACTCGGATAAGGACTTCGGGAACAACCACCTAGGATAGTAAAGTCATTCAGGACAGTTGTTATGTCGCAACCGTCTCGAATATATATCGGAAGCGGTTGTAAATACACAACCGCCTCGGATAAGGTGCATATCTGAGGCGGTTATGCATTTACAACCGCCTCGGATATGTTAAAAACCCGAAATTTCAGAATCCCGCCAACTGCAAAATTTCAAAACCCGAAATTTAGAATCCCATGGGGTATATAATTCATCACCTCAGTGCATCTCTCCACTCAGATCTACATTCAAAATTTATTCTTCTCCTTTCCACTCTCCTCTCCTCCATCCCCTTCCACCCTTCTCTCATACTTTCCATCAAAATCCACCACAAGGAGCATCTCCTCTTTACGTCACCATCCTCCTGGGAACATGGCAGAGGCTGCACGAGAGTTTTGCTTGGATTCGAGGTAAGGAAGGTCGTCCCAACTCAAGATTTATGTCTTTTTGGGCTCAATTTTGAAAGATTCCTAAATTTTTTATTTTTTAAAATTTTCTCATATTTCTTTCTAACAGATCTACTCCTTCACGATTCAGAATCCACAAAAATTATTGCATTTGGAGCTCTGGAAGAAGTTCAACGGAGGGTCGGAAGACGCAGTTTTTCATTTGGAGGTACAAAAGTCTGTCTTAGAGGGTAAATTTAGAGGTCAAAAATTGTACTAGCCCAAAGCCCTGTAGGCTTATCAGATGCGCCTCGTTGATAGCTTCATTTTGAGTGGTCATGGAGCCAAAACGGACATCGTATGCAAAAGTTACAACCAATTTAGTGAAATCCTACCTGGCACTGCCAGATAGGGTTTTTTTTTAAACGGCTAGTATCTTATCCGAGGCAGTTGTATAATTGCAACCGTTTCGGATATCAGTTATCTGAGGCAGTTGCATTGTTGCCTCCCATATGTGCCCCATATCCATGACCACTATTTGAAGGCCGAGACGATAACCGCCTCGGATGATCTATTTCAACCGCCTCGAACAAGCTTTTTTGTACTAGTGAGCCTTCACAATCCACATTCCATTCAACGGTAAGTTCCAGTTAGTGAACAACCTGACAAGGTACATCTCTAAACTTCTCTCCTTGTTGTTGATACCACCTTTAGAATTCTCCTTGTATAAGATGGTAACCTCCAGGTCTAATATACATAGTCAGTAGAATAACTACTAATACGGTAATACCGCAGGGTGGCTTCAACAATCAACATCCCTGCATGAGCAGCAGCCAAGGCAAAGAGCCCTTGAAGGCGTCGGATCACTCATTCCAGTAAGCAGTAAGAGCATCTCCATCCGATTCCCTATAATCCATTCCCTATTATCCCCATTTGAGGAATCTACAGTAAGATTCCTTCCCTAAAAATCCCCTCACACTCCACCGATTCCCAAATCCCATTCCCTATACTCCAATCTTCTATATTTTATTAGTTTCTACCAACTACCATGTTGTTTGTAAGGAAAATTTAAAACCGCTTTATTAATATGATATCCAGTGAAGCTACTTCTGTAATTTGTTTCTAATAAAACCTGAAGATCTTAATTTTCATTTTATCAACAATTGCTACGTGTTTCAGATATTTTTTCATCATCCTGACAACTGACAAATTCATGTCATAATTTTTTGCAAAGTTGAACATAAGATTTATGGATCAATTAATTTATACCAGGAGCAACCAACTTTATAGCAAAAACACAAGCATATAAATCTCCCATACTCTTCTACCAATTCTACAAGTTTTACCAATTCTTTACTCATTCCTGTCTTCTTCTCAGTAAAGAATATCAAACTAATTTGTTTTATATTAATTTAAAATATTCCTGCTGAGAATAAACATGTTGTTAGGTCCATTGGTCATACACTTGGGTTCTATCTTCTTCATTTGACAGCAATAGTTACTTGTCATTGGATGAAGTCGTTACATAGCATATATGGGTGTAATTGAGATGTTCTTCCTAAGATACACTAGTCATCAGTTGCAAATTACCAATCGGCAGCACCTTACATGTCTATCAGTAGTTGCATTATTCTTGTCTTTACCATTAGAACATCCAAGGATATCTTTAGCTGCTCAGGTTGATCGTTACTACGAGCATGAATTGATTGAGCTAACTGAGTTAAAGTTGGGTCTTATTTGGATAGAGAAGAACAACCTGGCATAGATTGTGCTAACCGTATTACTCAACAGCACCACTTCGCAGTTAAATTTGGTTTCTTTCATTGATGCATGCTTCACCGGATATAATCTTGACTTCGTAATACAGTTAGGAATGAACTTGTCTACCGGTATACACAGTATTCATTCTTATATTAACTTAGTTGCTAAATAATCATTAGCTACTAACCGTAGTGACCTACTAGTGTTAGTGGTGTTATATCGATTAAACATGTATTTCCTGAAGTAATCAGTTTACCAAATGAGAGACTGATAATGTCAGAAGTTTCAACTGAATTAGTTCGCCATCAATACAACTGTGACAAGCATCTTTGCATTAAGCATACTTGGTATAATTAGATGGACCTAAAAGACATTTTCTGATACGCATTCGACATTAGCTAATTAAGGATTTCAGCGCTGGATCCTACAAGTCTTAACCACATACAACAATACTTGCTTCCCTTACACCCTTTTATCAATCGAATTCCCTGCCAGGAATAAGAGTTACACATACTATAGCAAAAATGGTTCTCGAATTCTTGAATGCATTAAGGTTCTGGTTGATGTTTATTTAGAGCATTTTGGCAGGTTCGAAACTGAACTACTGAGCCTAACTGTCAAGGTTTTACAAGCAATCAGTATATTCCTTATGCTTAGCATCAAACATTTGGATGGACTTTTAATCCAACAAACTTTATACAGATACCTTTAATTATTGTCCATCACAGATTAATCACGGATTTATCAATCCTAGTTCCAATCGCTGTACCAGTCTAACTGTCAATAGATGTTTTAGAAGCTCGTCAGCATGGTAAATGGTGTCCTCGGCGACGGCATGGAGAAAACCGGAAAGAAGAGAGAGAGAGAAGGGAGCGCTGGAGGTGAGCTCACCCGAATGGAGAAGCTGGACTTGGCATTGGTGGCGGGATCGGAGCTCGAGCTCGGCGGGGTTCTGGAGTGGCTCGCTGGCCGGTGGGCTCGGATCCGGTGTACCGCTTGGAGCAGCGGCGGAGACGGGTTTAGGGCGGCCGCTGGAGGAGGTCGAGGCGGCGCGCTCCGGTGTGGGGCGAGCTCAGGCTTGGGGAAGAAGGCCCGGACGGCGGCAGACCTTGAGGAAGAAGGCTCCGGTGGTGAGGAGGGGCTCGCCCGGTGGGGCCGAGGAGAACTTCCGCGTGGGCGCGACGCCGAAGCCGATGGAGAAGTCCGCACGGGCGCGGAGGCAGGGCGGAGGAGCGACAAGAGGGGCAGTTGAGCGATAGGGAAGGAATAGTGCTTCCTCAGATATGAGGAACGACGGGGGATGGATAGGGATGCAACAGTGATAGGGATTGGGATTGGGATTCGGTTGGAGTATGGTTTTTCACTGTTCTCACCTAAATTAGGGATAGGGATCCATATAGGGAATCGGATGGAGATGCTCTAAGCAAAGAGCCCTGTACCTTGCATATACCAGCCAATCTAGGCCTCTAGACCTTCCTCTACTATTCTTCATCCTCGATGAATCCTCTCGACCAAGTTAATATCAAGCATTTTGGCCACTGTATATGTTGTTATTAGCCCTAAATTACCTCAGGACATATGTCCCAGTAGTTTATCACCCAGTAAAGTTGTACACTAGCTACAGGATATAGATATAAAAGAAAAGACATGCAAAATAGCAGATTGCAATAAACTATAAGTACTGTACAGTAGCAAAGAAACAAAGAGCAGAATAGCATGCCAGATCGAGCCACACAAGAAAAATGAAAGCAAAAGGGTGCCACCCGATTACAAGTGTACTTATTCAGAAACAGGGAACCGGGAACTTGTTCTGTGCAAGATTCTGTCAAGTTTTGCAACCTGGGATTCATTTTGTCATAACCTGTAGTCTTTGACCTTCTTTAGATTCATGCGAACTTGCAATCCAGACAAACAAAAAAACATCATATTGGAGATTCATAATTAATCCCACGAACCTTCATAATATATATGGACTTCCGTGACGCCAGCTCACCGACATCCAGCAATAGCATATTTCCAAGATTTGGATCCCTTAGTTTAGGCCCTGTAGATGGAAACTGTGTCAGAATATCTCTATGAAAATTAAGTAAATCCAAGACAAAACTACAGAACCATATAAAATAAGGCGGACGCTACAAATCGGTATGCCTATCCTAGGATTTCTAGGCATAGCCCTGCAACGTTGATTCTAGCTTTCACGGACGGTTGGATCGGCATACATAGCTGGGTCCAAATCGGCGGATTGTTTCCGTGAAACAAACAGCTAATAACCCGGGATTGACGCCTTGATTGTAAGGAAAGAGCTGAAATGAATGCTTTGTTGCCTTGTGCTGCATGGCGGGCAACTTCTTCGCCATTTCTCGTTCTGTACAGCTCGCGTGCCAGATCTCTGCAGCGAGTTCTTGCTTGAAACAACAAGAAAATGGCGCATTTGATTCGTGATTTAGAGATTCCTCCCTCAAATAATCATAGATCTCATCCACGAATTGTTGGACCAGTGTGATGGAGGACTTAAACCAGGGCGGCAGGTATTGGGGAGCAGATGAACTTTCTTAATCCCCCTATTGCTTTCGTGGATGATCGGGAGGCCAGCTCCATTGCAGTTGTTTCGGTGAGTTTCGGAACCAAACTTTGATCTTCCTCCTTGTAAAGCTTTGTTTCCCTATGTTTTGTTTCGTCCTCCCTGAAAATCTGAAGGAAAACACGATTATTGCATCCAGTCTGAGGTTGAAGATGAACAGTGATGTATATGCAACACATATACATTGCTTGGGAAACATTTTATGAAAGGGTGATGAACATTATGTTGCATATCCAGTGTACAAACATGTTTAGCGACCTGAAGAAACATTTAACGTTTACGTGAGAAACAAATATTGATTGCAATAAATTTAAACGATTATTGCATCCAGACTAAGGTTGAAGATGAACAGTGATGTATCTGCAAACACATATACAGTGCTTGGGGAACATTGTATGATAGGGTGATGAACATTATGGTGCATATCCAGTGTAGAAACATGTTTAGCAACTTGAATAAACATTTAACATTTAAGTGAGAAACAAATATTGATTGCAATAAATGATTATGGACTAACTCGATGAAACATCGATTGCAGCTCAGCGATGATAAAATAGAGCCAACAGGACTGCCTCAGGACATAGATGATGACGAAGCACGTACTTATGATGGTGATGAAACAAACACTGTTCTCGGAAATGAAAGTGTGATGGAGCATGTTGTTCCATATGTGGGAATGGTGTTTGATACAGTAGAGGAGGCACAAAAGATCTATAATGAGTATGCACACAGGTTAGGGTTTGGAACAAGGATAGGGTCCTCGAGGAAGAGCCAAAAAAACGGTAGTAATCAATTGATCAGGAGGGTGTTTGAGTGTGCTCATACAAGGAGAACGAGTGTCAAAGTTAGCGAAACAATGGTCGATTGTGGAATTGAATCAACCAGTGAGAAGGAAGATAGTTTACCTGAAAGAAATGGTGATACTAGGGCACGAAACTTGATGAAACGTCACGATTGCAAAGCAAGCATGGTTGTTGGTAGTCGGAATGGGAAGTGGATGGTTACGGTTATGCGCGAGGAGCACACCCACCCTATGGTCACTCGGGTGGAGAGAACACGGTTCTATAGATCTCACCGTAAAGTACCATATGAAGAATATGAGTTCTTGAAAACGTTGCATCATCGCAACATCCAGACCTCGCACATCATGCACTGTTAGGAGACCTGCATGGGGGCCTCCGCAATCTTCCATACACAACTAGAGATGTTGAAAACATAAGGACAGTCCTGAGGCAAGGACTGAATTGGCGCGACATGGCGGTCACCGTGGAGTATTTTCAGAGGCTTCAAGCAGACAGCCCACAATTTTACTATGCATTGAAACTAGATGAAAAACCACACAGTGAGGGGATTGTTTTGGGTTGATGGAAGGGACAAGACAGCTGTACAAGAAGTTCAGGGATTGTGCTTTTTTGACACCACTTTCTGTACAAATAGGTATAACATGCCGTTCGCGCCAATTGTAGGGATCAACAACCACAACCAGACGATAATGTTGGGATGTGCCCTTATTCCAGATGAAACTATTGAGACATTCAAATGGGTGTTTGAAAATTGGATGGTTGCTATGGATGGAGAACATCCGAACTGTTTGATGACGGATCAGGACCAAGCAATGAAAACAGCTATACATGAGGTGTTTTCCAAACACTAAACATAGGTGTTGCAAGTGGCATGTGTTGCGGAAAGCGCAAGAGAAGCTTGGAGGTTATTCAATACAAGAGAAGGGTTCGAATCTGATTTTTTGCATGTATAAATGACACAGACACCGTTGGGGAATTCGAATTGTCATGGCAACAGCTGATAGTGAAGCATGACCTATGTAATAACATTCACCTAAGTAACATGTGGATCACTAGGGAGACTTGGGCACCGGCCTACTTCAAGAAAGATTTTTTCCCCTTCACGAGCACAACCGGGAGATCAGAAGGCTTAAACTCATTTTTAAGAAGCTTGTCCACCCTCAAGACTCCGTATGGCAATTTGTGAAACAATACGACTACATAGTTGAAAGAACACTTGATAGGGAGGACAATGCGGGTTTCATTGGTGAGGTGACGACGGCCCCCCCTGTGGTCTAGGTATGTTTCCACAATGACATGATGAATATAGACTCCATACTATTTTGCATGTAACGAAGTGCTTATGTTACTTTATTTTGTTGACAGTTTTAAAATAGAGGAGCAGGCAGCAAAGTTCTACACAAGGGGATTGTTTTGAAAAATTCAAATCATTGTTGAAAGGTACATCGGCGTTGATCATCAACAGAGTTGAAGATACTAGGCTGATGTTTCAGCTGTGTCCAAATGATTCGGAAAGGCCAAAAAAGCATGTAGTCTCTATAATCTAGAGGACAGTTCATACATGTGCTCTTGCAACATGTTCAGCATGGATGGGCTGCTGTGTGCTCATATCTTGAAGGTTATGGTGCACCTAAACGTGCAAGAAATACCCGAAAAGTACTTGCTTGAGAGGTGGTCTGCGGAGGCAACAAATGCGCTACATAGAGCAACGAGTGGCAAACATGCTTGATTGGAGTTCCAGAAACTAATACTCTTAGATTTAATGCTTTATGCAGGAAAATGGCAAAGCTAGCATCTGATGCGTGCTTTTCTGAAGGTACATACAAGGTTGTGTATGGAGGGATTGAGCACTTGTGTAGCCTAGTTGCTAAAGCTAGAATAAATGATGGTGGTGTGGACGAACCACTGAATGTTGAAGTTCCGAGCATTGTACATAACCCGCCACGGAGTGCTACGAAGGGTCGTCCACCGGAGAAAAGAAGAGGAAGATGCCAGGAGTGGAGATTAGGGCAATGAATAGCAAGAAACGTACTAACAGGGCAAAGAATTGTTGCTTGTTTTGCAGGGAGGACACACACAATAGAAAGACTTGCCCACAGTTAGCGCTTCAGAATAAGAGAGAAAGTGACGAAGCCGAAAGAGTTAGGCATGAAACTGAGCTCACATTGTGATGATCGGATCGTATTCGTTTAGTTCGGGACATTTTGAAAGAACTAGTGTGTTTAGTTAAGTTGGAGCCGTAGTTTGGTTTGTTTTGCTTCTCACTGTGTGAAACTATGCTACTGGATTCATAATTTGCTTTTCTATGCTTCTCCTTGATAGAAGTAATTGAGGGGAACAAAAATATATTTGAATGATCAACAAGTTACCAGTTTATGCGTGCTGTAAAATGTTTCATACAGAAATGGACAAACGAATTAGACTTTGAATGAGGCTGAAAAATGATGTTAGCTACTTTGCATGGATGAAACATTGTTACACAGAAAATGAAACATTACCATATGAGGAGTGAAACAAAGTTGTGATTCATGTGAAACAAAAATGGCCTTGACGTCCCTGTTGATGTGAATATAGTGAGATGTTCCTTCGGACAGCTCATTATGTTTCCGCCAGCACATTAAAATGTTTCCGAATCTATTACAGTAATATCTGGATGGACAGAGGAATTAGACTTGGATGAGGCCGACGAATGATGTTAACTACTTTCGCATGGATGAAACATTGTTACACAGAAAATGAACATAAACATATGAGGAGTGAAACAAAGTTGTGATTCATGTGAAACAAAATGACCTTCATGTCCCTGTTGAAGTGAATATAGTAAGATGTTCTTCAGGCAGTACATTATGTTTCCACTGGCATATAAGAATGTGTCATACACATGTGAAGATAACAAATGTATTCAAAGAAAGCAACATATCTGGACTGCATATGAAACACGATATATCATTCCACTGACGACATGGTAACAATACACACGTCATATAATAGTACGGACATAACAGACTCATATGTTCATAATTTAACTTAATTCACATATAATAGTACGGACATAGAAACAATCCACATATGTCATATAATACAGCAAAGTTCACAATCCGATGACAAGTTTAAGATGAGTAGTGATTCATTTCTTCCACGTCAAAACCCATGAAGAATCTTGCGTATTCAATGGCGACCTGATGAGCCCCTCAGCAATGAGCTTGCGGAAGTCTATGATATGGTCCTGCAATGAAAAAATGTATTGTTAGAATTGATCAGCAAGTGCACACATAGAGTGATAGGAATATGAGACTATACCGGGTCAAATTTCTTCAGTGCCTTGCCATCCCATTTTTCCATAAAAAGCATCGTGAAGATCCCGCAATCATAACTAGTGCATATGACAAGAAAGATCAACTATTATTGCTTCTCAATTATGTAATATTGGCATAACTTGTGTTAAAGATTGCACATATGAGCACTAACATGGTCCGCTGCTGTGGGCAGTCTTGTGGATAGTCAGATTTGAATTCCCCTCTTTTGTACCTAGTGAATGTGTTTGTAGCACGTGCTAGTGCAAAGAAGTTCACGACCTGCCGTTGGTAATGTTAGAAAACAGATGGCATTGTTGTGAAACAAAACCAAGTAGTAAGGATTACACATAGATAATGGAACTGAAACAGAAATACATACCACATTGTCGGCTGCCTCATATATTTCGTCTAAGCTGCTTCTTTTCAACGAGTTAAAAACGTTGGATGTCTTGTACAGTAGATTGATACAACAAAGGATCCAATGGTCCCCGTGAACAATCGCAAAGTACAGCTGCAGCGATGAAGATGAGAGTTGTATTAATGCAAATAAATTGGAGATAAGAACTGCAATAACATGGTGGAACAAGGACTAACTAGATCAAATTTCTCAAGCTTGAATTCTTCGTAAACTCGCATGAATTCTCCCTTGCATGTGTTCGGATCGAATGTTCTATCATCCACCATGAGTTTTGACTACAAAGGAAACAATATTTATTGCAGCAATGAAACATTTCCATGCAAAGTAGTTAACATCGACATTACCGTAATAGATTGGGAAAAGGCAAATTTCTTGCAAATTGGCTAGTTTGATATTGTTTTGTTAGCAACAAGGTTGAAGTGCCTAATGTAAAGCTCCATGACCTCCGTGCTGATCCTTGAACGAGGCTTTAATGACTCCCGGAAGTTTTGATATGATATATGGTAATCCTTAAAGACAATGAAATGTGGCCTGTAAAACAAACATGGAACATCAAACATCCAAAATCAGTGCAATGTTGACTTAAACAAAGAAGAAGATATGAAACAATTAAGGTGAAGGAAAATGCTTACTGTTCTTCACCCTTCTTGGGCGGGTTGACGCATTTCTTTAGTATGTACGTCTTGTAGATATCATCAACCTCTTTATTAACCTTAAGCTTCTTATTCATGACATCATCATCAGTACCAATGAACGCCCTTTTTTTCCGGTTCTTCTTGTCAAGAGAGAGTGTTCCGATGCTTCTATCGAGTTCACTAACCGCACGTCCTAAACATGAATGGAGTGAAACATGTGAGGGAACCAATAATACATAAAAACGAAATTTCGGGTTGAATAAGGTACCTAGTTCAGCGGACTCCAAAACAGTCCGGCTTCTTGTTGCCCTTGTTGGAATATCACGGAGAGGGGCCTCTGATGGCTCTACTTCTTCCGCTGCCTTGGAAACATTCTCATCTTCTTTCGCACGTGCTTGTTCTACTTCTTCCGCTGCCTTGGAAACACTCTCCCAGAATTCATCCTCATTTTTCCCACTAGAGCCACCATCAGCAACATCCTGGGGCTCACTATCCGCACCCGCAGCAACTCCCGGAGATGGGCTAGCTGTACCTATTTCACATGGTACAGCGGTGTTGCGGGTTGCTTCCCCTCGGACCTCATGAAGCTTGGAAGCAGCGATAACCTCCATGGCAAACTCTTCCATGCGTTTGGCATGCATTGTTCTCATTATTGCCTGGTTTCTCTCTAAGTCTGCGTCCCAAGGGCATTGTGCTTCTCTATAATATGTAGCAAATAACCTGGAATCTGTTGAAAAAGACATTGGCAAGAATGAAACATTGAAAGTTATAATGAAAAATAACTGATATCTGTGCATGAAACAAAACTTCACTGACTAAACATGTACAGAGTTATATGGAAGCATTAGAACTGTAACTAATGAATTTTTTGAAAAACAGAAGAAAGACATGGACAACAACATAGGTATGGAATGTTGGAGAGGTGGGAACATACTGCTATATGAATGGAAACATGGAAGCCATGAGAATGAAACATTTAATATAACATTCAATGAAATGATGTCTACAGGGGATAGTATGGATAACAATGCTTATATGTTATGGAAACATACTAATGTACTTCAAAGATAAGTAAACATTTTACCCATGGAGCTTGCGAGCTTGAAGGACGACTGCGCTGGTCACCCATTCCTTTGTCTCTGATGTCATCGGTGGAAGGACGATCAAAGTATGGAGTCATGTGAAATGGACGGAACTACAAAAAAACAAATTTAATTGTCTATACAACATTGGGGCCATCAACCGGAGGGACAAACGTGAGTTATGCATGAACTTACGGGGCGGGCACCATAAGAATGTGGCTTCAAAGATAATTTGTTCCTATCCTGTTTCATGACGAAATCAAAATCTTCATCTTTCACGTGAGACGCCCTTGGCAGGGAGTAATCAAAACGATGATCAGACAAGATTGACGGAGGGAAATCCAAGTGATCCATATATATAATCTGCAATTCAAACAAGTGTTCGAACCAAGCGTGAGATTCTGTGAAATACAATAACAAAAAGTGGAAAAATAACAATTTGTAAGTCAAGTGTGCTTACGGCAAGTAGATCAATGAATCCACCGATGTTTACTTTTGCCAACCCAGATGTTTGCTTCTTCTGGAACTTAGCAACCTCTTCCATGACATGTTTTAAGATGTGTGCACACCAATCATATTGACAGATATTGTCAACATCATTGAGGCTACCAAGATAACCTAGTCGCAGCATGTTATTGGTTCCAGGACAAAGATATGTTGACAATGCTATGAGAAAAAAGGCCCTCAAGAATGTCTCCTTATCCATATCTGTTTTCAGCATCTCAATAGCATCAGCAATTGGTGCCCGTCTTGTCGTTGCGTAGTCTCTTTTGTACACATCACGAAACTCTGATTCCTCGTGACTGCCAAGAACAATGACAGGCCGACTACCAGATGGAAGACCTGTAACCTTTTGCACCATTTCTTTTGTGAACAAAATACTTGTGCCATTGCGGTTGTTCCTAAACTCACAAAGTTCTGGAGTAATCCTCTCGATAATCCATTGAAGCAACCCGTCAGGCACAGAATAAGAGCTAACATCCAAAAGAATTCCAAGGCCACTCTCCCGAACAATAGCTTTTTGTGGCTCCGTTAACCCATCAACGACTTTCTTAAAACGTTTAGCAGAGAAACGATTCAATAACTCAACACCTGATTCCTTCATTTTGGCAAATAGGAATCCTGATAAAAGAACATTAAAATGAACATAGCTGCAGGTAATTACTTATGGATAGTCAAAAGGAACACAAACAAGAAACAAAAACATTATGCTGGTGAAACATACTAATTGTGCTGTAACAACATAATTAATATGAAGTGGCAACATATATGCTCTGATATATAAAGAAAAGAATGTAACAACAAAATAATTTTGCATTGGCAACCTATATAGTGTGAGATGGAAACATATACTATAAGAACATAGTAATTATGCATTGGAAACATATATAGTTACTGGTGGAAACAAAAATTAGAACAACAAAACTTCTATGCGGTGGCAACATGTACGGTACGGGATGGAAACAAAGATCTTTTGAATTTGCAAGACCACACATCCCGCCATAATTTCAATGAAACAATACCGAAGCCACAGCAACACAGTAATTATGCATTGGAAACATATATAGTTCATGGGGGAAACAAAAACTTAAACAACAAAATTTCTGTTCGGTCGCAACATGTACGGTATGGGATAGAAACAAAGATCTATTTGAATTTGCAGGACCACACATCCCGCCATAATTTCGATGAAACATTACCCAAGGATAACCGAACAAAAATATAGAACACTACAAACAGTGCATGATCAATTCATGAAATTGAATACGGTACAACATTAGCCTATGTGAACTCAGGTAGGTTACACAAGCCGAGAATTTTATACATGAACCGGTCGAAGAGCATTCCATATGAAATCAGATTTCGAAACCCTAGCATAATCGGAAAACATGAAATCGCAATTCACAACCCTAGCATGATTCACAACCCTAGCATAATCGGAGTTCACAACCGTAGCATAACCGGTGAAATGGGATGGGATGCATTCCAAATCGTGCGAAATAACCTAGCATATAAATAACGAATGAGCTACAAATCGGAAACGACGAACACAAAACCAAAGAAAAAATGTTGAAGAAAGAGAGGGAGGGAATGTACCTCGGTTTCGAAGGGGACCGCCGGATAGCCGCACCGCCGCGCTGGAGAAGACGAAGGAGAGCACGCGGCACCAGAGAATAGGAATGCCGCCGCGCCGGAGAATGCCGCCGCCGGAGAAGACGAAGGAGAGAGCGCCGCGCGGGAGAAACGAGGACCCGCGTCGCCGCGCCGGAGAATGCAAGAGGAACCGGCGCCGTGCGGGGTAGCGGTGGAAGATGAACAGTCCGTTTGCTGCCGCGCCGGAGAATGCCGCCGCCGGAGAAGAGAAGGAGAGAGCGCCGCGCGGGAGAAACGAGGACCGGCGTCGCCGCGCCGAAGAATGCAAGAGGAACCATCGCCGTGCGGGGTAGCGGTGGAAGATGAACAGTCCGTCTGCTGGAGAAGATGAAAGGACTCAACCCGATGGAAACAAGGAAACACCCTGACGTCACAGTGCGAAAAATCAGGACTACATCCCGGGCGGTGGCAATTTCTCGTAATTAACCGGACTAGTTTTTGGCCGCCGGATTTTGTTGAATCAACGGCTCTAGATGAGGAGTACAGAGGACGCCAATAGGCATGACGGCGTGTAGAGTTTTCCATAAAATAATCTAACTGGGTTACACATATCAGAATGAATTGTGTATACTAGAGAAAAATATTTCCATGGTAATGATAGTCACGGGATTATATAAGAGTACAAACAAAAATTAGATGCAGCCACCTATGTCATCACATCACAAGTATTATATAGTCATATGCACAGTAAAAATCACGTTTTACATGTCATCCCAGGTGATACTAGAGGTAGTCTTAGCTTTTAGTGTGCTGCCTCGTGTTGAGAGCAAACCGCCCCAACCACCTGTTAATCATAAGCATTAATTTACGGGCGCCCGCACGAAAAGGGCACGGACCTTTTTCTTACAGGCACTTGAACAAGCGCCACGTGGACAAGATCCTCCAAAAAGCCGAACGGATGTCTACTCGCAGCACACCTAATTTCTGTTTTGTTACTTTATTTATTCTGAGTCAAAATTTGGCCGAGTTGGAAGTTTGCAGAATGCTTGGTGAAAATTGTATTCGTGTTAAAAGTGTTACGAAATTGAAATCTCACGAATTCAAAGTTGACGAAAAAATCAAATTGAAAGTTGGGAAATCTGAATATGAAGTTTGGGAAGAAAGATGAAGGGAGGCGGGGAAGAAGATGATGGCATGAATATTTTAGGAGGTTATCAAACTCACAAATGACCTCAACGTTGTCCCGCTGGGAAAATGATGCACATGCATCTCAAAACATAAGAAAATTCTATTCAAAAAAAGAATTCAAAGTACAATAGAAAACGTGTTCCAAATGAAACAATTCAAGGGAAGGTGAATAAGTTTAAAGCATAGGCCGCATGCGTGGATTCCTAGCATAATGTCCAAGGGAAAAGAAACAAAAAGAAGGATAATAAATTCAAAGTACCTTCCCGAGGATTGCTTGAATGGACATGCGAAAGATCCTTGTATTCAATGCTATCCAGCCATTGGTGGCGTTCATAAAGAGGCTTCATATTTATAGCTGGGCAATAACGAATTGCAAGATGCCGATAGGGTGAGCAGCTCCCGCGACCACATGGTAATGATGCCAGACATTTGCACCTATCAAGAACGAGGGTTTCTAATGACGGCATGTCTCCCAAACAACGCAGCGAGTTAAATGCTTGAGTATTGCAGTTCCAAATACTTAAATGCTTGAGTGCATCCAGCTGTCCTGACAAGGAACCTAACTTATCACAGCATCCAAAACAGAGTATGGACGGCAGATTGTCTGCAACGACAAAAATGACCAAATTGCGGCCTTTGTCTCTTATGCAAATAGGAAGAAGAAACGGTGGTCCACCTTTTTTTCAAATGTCGGTACACACTTCATATCTGGGATCTGGGGAATGATAAAGAACTGGCTAGGACTGATTAACCTCCACACCAACCAATAGATCACTCATGACTCAGTAAAGCAATGGTGGATCAACATCACCGAAAATACAACAAATCATAGAAAATCTATGAGCACTCTTACGATGTTAGTGTCTTGGTAAATTTGGAACGAACGTAACGCAAGGATTTTCAGGGGTGTCTCCACTATACCCCTAGTAATCTTTGTCATGATAAAATCCGAGGCGGCTATTTGGGCCACAGCAGGGGCAAAGCACTTGAGAAACATCATGCCGGAAAAGTAGGCTTCTCGACGACCTTTTACGGCTATTTTCTTATCCACAAGTACCTCGAGTACCAGATGGAGCTCCACGCGAAGGCACATGCCGGCGATGCCATGGCGGCCCCGCTACCAAGAAATCCATGGGCAGCGTGAGGCAGGAAACGAAGGTATTGATCGACGCGTTCATGCAAGGAAATGGCTCCTTTTCTCGCTCGATTTTTCCCAGCTCCGGCCGGCAGATGCGAAGAGGAGGATTCGCGTTGCTCGCGAGATTTAGCGGTGAGACACTGAGCTGATATCATCTGGATCATGATTAGGTGTTTTCAGGCAGCTGATGGATCGATATATCGATCAGAATTCTAGTTCATCTCATCTCTGTTTCTTGCTCCTCATATCTCAACTCTCAACTGCTGAATTGAGCCCATCGTGTAGTAGTATTTTAAATGTGTAGAGCAAATATGTACTTTTGATGAGTCGAGATTATTTCCTGAATTGTTCACGTGAATGAATTATAGAATGTTAAGTGTCTGAACCAGAGATGAGATCTCTGGAGGAAGATTAATTTTTATGCAGAAACCTCGATTTCGATAACGTAAATGGCAAAATTTGGCTAATTGAAAGTGCAGAAAGGAATCTAAAACAAAAGGAAAAGTAAATGCATGTGATTTCCGCGAAATCTCGTCAGCCACGGATAGCGTGGAGGTCATCTCCCAAAACAAAAGGAATCTTCATTGATTAATTCGTCGTGTTGATAGAATTAGAATGCAGTGGCACATCAGGTTTAGCCAGTCGTTATACCAGATCTTTTTATGGATCCCATCGCGTCGGTCAAAGCATGGTGGCTGATGGCGATCTTGCAGCATTGCGCGCCACGTATATGCTGCATATAGGTACATTTCTATGTACTTCAGCTACCCAACCCCCACGTCTGAGTTTCGTTAGTACGCATTTGCTTTTTTGATCTAAGTGAGTTACTTAAACCAGTTTAGGGAGACGCGCGATTGTGACGTTTTCTAGTTTCTAGACTAAACTATCCAAATGCTAATAGTTTACGGACTAATGGTGCGGTTTACTCAAATGTTAACCTCCAAATCTCTACTATATACAGTAGAATTACTACTAATACCGCAGGGGTGCTTTAGCAATCAGCATCCCTGCATAAGCAGCAGCCAAGGCGATGGCATCTTAGAGCAACTCCAACGGGTTCTGGATATCGTTCTGTATAGTTATATTTGGAGAATATAAGCAAAAATGGTGCTCCAACGGGTTCTCCATATCGTTCTCCATTCATTTTGGCCCTACATCCGGGCGACCTCGTTCTTCATCCGGGCGACCTCGTCGGCTCTGCATCCTCCAACAGCTGCGCTCGGAAGTCTCCGTCGCGCCATCCTCTACAGCGGAGCTCCCCTCGCGTCCGTCTCATCCTTCAGATCCAGAGCTCTTGGCCTCGTCTTCCCGTCATCTCATCCTTCAGATCCAGGCTACATTGCAGGGGAGGGAGCCGGAGGTCACCGCTGGCCGGAGTCTAGCAGCATCTCATCCGTCGCCCAACCCGCAGCCGCCACACGGAGAAGGTACGTCCCTGTCTGTGCCCTCCCCTCCCCCTTCCCCTCCCCCCCCCCGTCTTGCCGCTCCGCACGGCATTGTTCGTCCAGATCTAGAACTCTAGATCCCGCTCCGGCGTGTCCCCCCTCCCCACTTCATCCATCTGGTGTCGTCGGCGTCGAGAGGTCTCTTTAGCTCGCGCAAACCGCCACCATCGTGGAGGTACCCCACCGCAAAGGCTGGATCTAGGTTACATTTTAGCTGTGGGTGTTCTTGTCAGAATAATCATGGTTTACTCGCTTAACTTTCGTGGTCACAAATAGCAATACGAGATGCTTGTTGTTGGAGACATTTGGGCTATCCGAAACTTTAGAGTTTTGCTCCTGATTGTGTTCCTTAATAATTTAGTCAGACTCATCAGAAGATTAATACTGATTCTGAGGTAGGAAATCCCCACCACTCACTACTGATGGCTCGGTTGATCTTTTATGTGGATGGTTGATTTGTACTGATGTCTCGGTTGATTGTTTGGCTTGGTTGATGCCGGACCCCAAAATCCATAACAAAGAGTCTTAAGTGAAACCACCCGCTAAGTCGAAACGTCAACCCCGACCTCAACCCCTGGGTATCAATTCCAAGAGGAGTGGGGTGATATGGCTTCGAATAGCCCGAGACGTCAACCCCGAACTTTCTTCGGCAAACTGATGCACAGATTAAGTAGGGTGATATGGTCTCCTCACTCTTTTCTTACTGAGCCAGAACGTCAATCCCAAACTCGTCCTGGCAAATTAATGCTCGGCTGGAGTAGGATGATATAGTTCTCAATCTCTCAGTAGCAGAGTCACTTCATAGGGGTGATTAAACCTAATAACTCTATGATATAGACTCTGAAACCCTACCCATAAAATGTGCTTCATCAACATACACACACGGCACATGAGGCAGGCGAAAATAACCAGATTTCACAGCAGTAACTCTACGACTGAAACTACAATATTATAAGTTCTTGAAACTTAACAACATATATTCATATAAGGGATCCGAAGATCCAACTACACAGCGGAAGAGTAAATAAGGCTACGAAGCCAAATGGTTAGGCCAAAAGTGGTAGCAGAACAAACTGAGCTGCCAAACCCCGGGGGCAGGACCACTGCCTAGGATTTCCAGCGACTAGTCGTCGTGGGCATCGATCTCTAGGTAGAAACCACCCTCGGGAGGGGTAGTTTTCTCTGCAACAAAAATGTCAACGATAGCAGGGTGAGTACAAAAATTGTACTCAACAAGACTTACAGTGGGGAAATTAGTAATAGATGTGACAGGTATCAATAAAGGGGAATAGTGGACTATTTTGCGTAAAGCCAATTTTACCTTTGTCAATAGAAGTTAAGTAGATGAAAACCGACTACCAGAGTACTTTCAAAAGGAGACGAGTCGAACACTTCACGAGTATTCCTTACTGCAGATCACCACACCTGAATTCCCCGATTCTTCCTCAACCACCCTGGGAGGAAGCAATCGCTAACACCACGGCCTTAGAGTTGGCAAGTTTTAGAGTTTGTTGTAGTTGTCTAATTCGTTGCGGATTCTTACCAAGCTGTCCATAACCGCGGACACGGCTGTTCAATAGTTTTAACTCTACAGGGGTGTACATCTTTACCTACACGTATCGATCGACTCTTAATGCTACCATGTACACACTTCACGAGGTGTGCTAGCAGAGGGTGATCGAACACGACCTTTACAATGCTTTTGACCTAGGTATGAGCCACCCTTACGGGCCAGTCCATGTACATCAGTCCGGCCGCAACTATGACACGGTCCCATAAGTTGTAGCAGGTGATACATCTCCGGACTCGAACCGTGTGTACCCCTTACACCTATATTGAAGCACCACACCACATCATTTTTCACTCACCCAGTGAATAGAAACGGCAAACTATGCAGCTCATACTCTAATTCTAGGCAAATTATTTAGTCGTGGGTGGTCCATTATCCCACCCGTGTAAAAGTACGCAAATCTTGGTTCGAAAGGACACCGGGAACCGGTCCTTGCGGGAAAACGAGACAACCCACCATGCTCCCAGCCATGGCCTCTCATCTAACCCAATGATTATTAGTCAAGTTCATTAAACACTCCCCGGTGAACACCCACCTACCACGTAACCCATCCAATGGTGTTGATTCATCTGCCATCCAAGAAATTATGACTTCTACATGTCTAAGCATGTCTAAGCATTAATAACATAGCAAGCATTAGAATAGTGAACACTATACTACTCTAGATAGGTTGGGTTGGTGGTGGAGTTGATTGAGCGACAAAGTAAGTTTTATTCACCGCAATAGGGTTCTGCTTAGCGGAAAATAGAATTTGAACGCATGTGATAATAAATTTGAAAACAACTAATACTTTGCAAATAGTAGGTGTCTACAACGTGATCAAAGGGGCTGCTTGCCTGGTTGCTCTGCAACGAAACCCTGCTCGTGATCGAGGTGGCCCTTTTCTGGATTTTCCGGTTCTAACTAAGAAGAACGAAAACACAAGAAAAGAAAGGACATAATCGTAAATATCAAAGTGCTGAACATCGGCATGAGATGCAATGCATGCCATGATGTAGAGGATATAAAATAAAGACTAATGCAAGTGGAATCAATTTAATCGGAGTCCGGATGCATAAAATATCACGATCCGAAAATCCTCCGGCTAATCGGAAACCCTAATTTGAGTTTTTAGCCAATTATATTTTTCCTAGCATGCAAATATATATGGAAATGATATTTTTGAATAGATCTCATTTTTCTGGACATTTTGATATATTATTTGCATTTTTCTGATTAAAGATGAATTTTCTATGAATTTTCCAAGATTTAATCAATTTTTAACCCTTTGTTGTATTTTTCTCAGTAAAAATAATGTTCAAATTAATTCAAATAATAACAGAGGCTGACAGGTGAGCCCTACTGGCCAACTTTGACCAAAATTGACTAAGTCAATGATAGGTGGGGCAAACTGTCATATAAATCTATTTCTTTTATTCTTTTTGTTAAAATTCTGACGAGTGGGGTCCACTGGTCATAGAGACAAACTTAATGAGTGCATTAATTGTACTGTTAGCTATTAATTATAGTAATTAGTGTGTCGGTTTAGCAATAAATGCAATCATCAGCATTAACCACCGAATTAAACATACTCAACATTTAGTGCAGCACTAATGATGGGATTAATTGGTCCTAACGACCAATTAAATGGGGCATTAGCCCTAACCGACCGGTCGGGACGGCCGTTGGGCTCGGTCCGGCCGGCGGTTTGTCTGGCGCGACTCACCGGCGGTGAGGCCCGAGGAGCGAGGGAGGGCGGCGGCGCGAGACCTACCGGCGGGGAGCGGCGGCGCGGTGAAAAGCGGTGGAGGGCGGCGAAGCCGAGTGGTGGCGGATGGCGCTCGGGCTGGAGTGGCGCGGCGGGTCTACGGGGAGGTGGAGGAGGTGGCTCGGGTGCTCGGCGGGAAGAGGCAGCGCGGGGAGAAGAGCGAGCGCCGGTCGGGGGGAAAAGCGATAGGGGAGAGGGCGCTCTGTACCCAAAGCAGGAGGTGGCCGGGCTTGCCCGGGTGCTGCCACGCGGCACGAGAGGTGGCAGGGTGGATGAGGCCGACGGGGTAGAGGAGAGAGGGAGAGTGGCGGCGGGATAAGGCAGCCGGGTGGGGGAGGCTTAAGGAAGAAGAAAGGGAAGGTGGGCCAGGTGGGCCAGGGAGAGGAGGGAGATGGGCCGGGGCAGGCCCATGCGGCGGGGGGGGGGTTGAGTTTAGGTTTAGGTTTTATTATTTTTCCTTTTTAATTTCCTGTTTTGATTTTTATTTCTTTTGCACATTTGATTTCTTTTCCTACTTTGATTTTCATCCAATTCCCAAAACCAAAAATCAAATCTATATTAACATTAGAACATCTTGCCGCATTACTTTAAATGTATAATACGTAAAATCATTCTCGTGCCCTTAGGGTGAGATTAGGGTTTCTCGTGAGGATTTCAAAAATTTCAAAAACTTACTCAATTTTAGGTTCATGTTGTTAATGCCATGAAATGCACATGATGCACAATAACACTGGTTGAGAGATGGGGACGTTACAGTTGATTTGTACTAATGGCTCGGTTGAATTAGAGTTTCTTGCATGAATATAGTGTTCAGATAATGGCACATTGAAACTGATTGCTAGTACTATACTGTATTGGCAGATTCAAACTTATTGCTAGTTCATGTGAGTTCTTACAATAGATCATTTATCTTGAAATATATGAACACTATATTTGGCTGCAATTGTGATTGAGTGAAGTTCCTGAATGTTTTGCTCCTGATTGTGTTCCTTAATATCTGACATTCAGTGTACATCTAGTATTCTAGTTAGGACGATTTATGGTTTCGAATTGTTAACATGTTGGTGGTAGTGACTCTTCAGTGGTGCTCTTTGGTGTCACTTTTTGGTCAGTTCAATTTGAGGATTTCTTCTAAGAAAACTGAAGGGGTTGTTTTGTTTGCCTTCTATGAGGAGTAATTTGATGCTTGTTGATGGTACCTAAAAGAGTGTAGAAGTGTGCCTTTGAACTGATCTGTTTGAAGGTTCTTCTCAGTACAGTGAGCTGTGGAGGAATTATCTCAGTTGTGTCTACCTTACTATTTTGCTGCTGCTGTTTGTTTCTAATTCATATTGAACTATGGTTGCTCTAATAGCTGTGGTAGCTCTAATAGCTGTGACAACCAAGTATATTTGTTTGTAGAGTATGCTCCTATGTTCTTTATGCATATTGAACATGGATTTGTTGCAGGAATTAGTTGCACTGATGGATAACAATGGGAAGAAAAAGAATGAAGGTTGGGCATGGACAATACACGAATTAGAGGAGATAGCGAGTGCTATTAAAAATCTAGCCGTAGATAATCTAGCAACCAATGTGGGTCCTGGCACGGGTGATATAAACATCGTGCTTCAGCAAATAGAAAGATTTGCAGATGATCTTGAGCAAGTGGGGTTGCAGTCAAGGGAATTGCTTGCAATAGAAGAGATAAAACGTCTTGAGGAATAGGTGAACCAAGAGGAAAAAAATGTTGACCTCGCTGATCTTAAACCATGTGACTACGAGAGTGATCATAGCGACGTACCGGATTTTTATCAGCGGTGTGAAGACGAGGGCATCGAATTTGATAGCGATGATTCCACGGTTGGTTTAGGGATATTTTGGTTGTAATCAGTTGAGTAGTGTAATAATCTAAGTTTAACTGAAGAAATGGTATTAAGTATGTTTATGTAGATCAGCTGTGTTATGATATTTATGAGGACTAGTGACTCTTGTTTTATGAGAATTATGGAATATATGAGTTATGTGCTATTTAATACGGAATTGCTTTATGCTACACTGTTGTAATGAATTGTGTTTCATAAAATACAGAGTATGGAATCATTTTATGCCAACCTGCTGAGTGGTGGGATTGAGGGGGCGGCCTGGGATGAGATACAAAACTGTAGCCCCATTGAGGAGCAACAAATGCCAAGTCAACCGGATGCTCCACCAAACAAGAGTGTAAGCAAGAGATCAAAAAACTTCAATGATAAAGAAGATGAAATGTTGGTCTCCGCTTGGCTCAACATAAGTATGGATGCAGCTCAGGGGAATGAATAATCTCTCTCAACCTATTGGAAGAGAATTCATGCTTTCTTCCATGAGCACAAGGACTTCGTGTCTGACCGTTCTCAGCAGTCCCTTCTGCACCATTGGTCTTCAATTCAAGAACATGTGAACAAGTTCTGTGGGTGTTTTGACCATATATCAAGACGCCGACAGAGCGGGACTACACAACAAGACAAGGTAATTTCGTATGTCCATAGTTCGCTCCTATTGGATGTTAGTACATAGCTAGTTTCACAATTCATATTGTTCTGCAGATCGTCCAGGCTTGTACTCTTTATAAGGAAGAAGAGGGCAAAGCTTTTCAGTATTTGCATTGCTGGAATGTCTTACAGCACCACCCCAATTGGTCTGACAGGTTATCACAAAAGAAGCAAAAGCTTAGCCCCAACTCAACTCCAGGTACTTCTAGTCCTGTTTGTTCCAGTGCTACCCCCATACATGTTGATGTAGATGCTCCTGCTACTCAATCGGATCTATTCACGAGACCAACTGGTAAGAAGGTGGCGAAAGAACGGAACCGTCGAGCTAAGAGTAGCACGAGTAGTACTGGGGATAGCCAGTATATGGAGGCATTGGACAACATTTGAGAGAAGATGAGGGATATGGAAGTCCAGAAAGAAATGAGGAAGGAAGAGCGATACAAAGAGGCATACGAACTAGAGGAAAGGAATATCATATTGGATCAAGTGAAGGTGGCAAATGATTCACGGAGGATTGCACTTGAGCAAGAGAAAGTAAGTGTTGGGGAACGCGCTACGCAAAACAAAATTTTTCCGCGCACGAACCAAACCAAGAAACACTATCGAGGTGTAGGTAACGATATCATACCTTCGATGATCACGTCAATGCAGCGGAGAAGTTGACCGATGTCGATGAAGTCCGCAGACTCCCGCAGCTAGGTTATACCTCCCAGCCGCGAGAGCGATCTCCTCGTGAATAGTTCGCCCGATCAAACGCCGAAGTATACGACGTCTCCGAGGTATCCACGCGTACCGGATCAGCGACACCGCGGTAATGTGTGGACCAGCACACAAGAACAGCGGGGATCTACGAGAAGGAGAAGCAGCAGCGCGCCGGCAGCTGTACTAGATCCAATCTAGAAGAGAGAGAAAAAGAAGGCTGTGGCCAATCTAGAGATGGCCGGCCTAGGGTTTAGTCCAAGGGACTAGGGCTGCCTCTGGGGCTGCTTGGGATACCCTTTGAGGTGCCCTGCCCCTCTATTTATAGGGGTTGGGGTAGCTCTCCCTAGGCAGGTGGAGTCCTACTCCAGCAGGGACACCCGAGTCCAACTCCACTAGAACCTTCTAGAATTTCTAGAACCTTCCAGAACCTTCTAGAACCTTCCAGAACCTTCTAGAACCTTCCAATACTTTCCGGAACACTTCCGGACATCACCGGAACCATCCGGGACCTCCCGGAACACTTTCGAGATCATCCGAAACACTTTCGGAACCCTTCTCTCTCGTTCTCCATAAATCGTAGCATTCCTAAATGTCGCTAAAACGTTAAGCGTGTGACCCTATAGGTTCGAGTATATGTGGACATGTCCGGAATACATTCCGGTCAATAATCGTCAGCGGGATCTGGACACCCATAACGACTCCCACATATCATCGAAGATCTTTATCGAGCAAACCTTGTATTGTCGCATACAATTCCTTTTGCCTCACGATACATTACACAACCCGAGGCGAGACTTTGACGGTATCCCTGTGATCAACTCCTTGATCACCATACCTAGTTATCCTCGTTACCGGTTTGTACTCTTTTCTCGTTTTCGTATTCCGGTATCCCCGTGACTAACCTTTTAGTCACAATACCTGGCCAGGCGATGCTGGACACCGTAATACCGAGTGGGCCCAGAGTGTATCTCTCCATCGCCGGATGGGCAAATCCCAGTCTTGACATATCTAGAACCACGATATACTTTCTGGTGTACCTGGAAGTCACCTTTATAATTACCCAGTTACGGCGTAACGTTTGATGACCCCAAAGCAACCATCCGGTATCCGGGTCTATGATATTCTCATGGTCTAAGGACGCAAGTAAACGTTAACACATCATGAGAAGATACTGACAACATATTGACGAAGTGATCTCGCAGTATCTCATAAGGGGTCTATCCAACACCATTGTTACCCTAACAATGTGTTCCCATTATTGCCGGCATCCTTGTTACATTAACAATGCCCATGATCAGGAAAACAAGATCATCAACAACACATGAGCTAGTCCAGAGGCCTGACTAGGGATCTGAATGGTGTTTATTATTCCACACATGCAATTAGGTTTTCCTCTGAATCTCATATTCAAGAACCAATGCAATTTTAGCATAGAATATAAACTTAATCATGAACATGAAAATAGAATAATAACAACTTTATTATTGCCTCTAGGGCATATTTCCAACAGTCTCCCACATGTACTAGAGTCAATAATCTAGCCAATGCTTAAGCTCCTAACACCTATGGCATTCCGGTGTTGCTCATGCTTTGCTTGTGGTAGAGGCTTCGTCAGCGGATCTGACACATTCAGATCCGTGTGTATTTTGCATATCTTTACGTCTCCACGCTCCACCAATTCACGAATGATGTGGAATCGGCGTTGTATATGTTTGGACTTCTGGTGGGACCTTGGCTCCTTGGCCTGAGCTATGGCGCCACTATTGTCACAATAGAGCTCCATAGGATCCAGCGCGCTCGGAACCACACCAAGCTCGGTGACGAACTTCTTAATCCAAACGCCCTCCTTTGCCGCTTCTGAAGCGGCGATATACTCAGCCTCCGTTGTAGAATCCGCCACAGTGTCCTGCTTGGAACTCTTCCAGCTCACTGCGCCACCGTTCAGTGTATACACTAAGCCTGATTGAGATCGAAAATCGTCCGGATCTGTGACAAAGCTGGCGTCGGTGTAACCCTTTACAACGAGCTCTTCGTCACCACCGTATACGAGAAACATATCCTTAGTCCTCTTCAGGTACTTTAGGATATTCTTCACTGCTGTCCAATGATCATGACCTGGATCACTCTGGTATCTGCTCGTAACACTTAGAGCATAGGACACATCTGGTCGTGTACATATCATGGCGTACATGATTGACCCAATCGCGGATGCGTATGGAATCTTACTCATGCGTTCTCGCTCATCAGTTGTCGAAGGACACTGATTCTTGCTCAAACTTTTCCCATGCGACATCGGCAAGAACCCCTTCTTGGCGTTTTCCATACTGAACCTCTTAAGTACTTTATCTATATATGTACTCTGGCTTAGCCCTATTAGGCGCTTTGATCTATCTCTATAGATCTTTATACCTAATATGTATGCTGCCTCGCCTAAATCTTTCATTGAAAAACTATTTTTCAACGAAGTCTTAATATTGTCAAGAAAAGATACATCATTCCCAATCAACAATATGTCATCCACATAGAGTATTAGAAATGCTATTGCGCTCCCACTTACTTTCTTGTAAACACAAGCCTCTTCGCAGTTCCTGATGAAGCCAAACCCTTTGACCACTTCATCCAAGCGAAGATTCCAACTCCGTGATGCTTGCTTCAGTCCATAGATGGATCTCTGAAGTTTGCATACCTTTCCAGCATCCTTTGGATTGACAAAACCCTCGGGCTGTATCATATACACGTCCTCGGTTAGCTTTCCATTCAGGAACGCTGTTTTGACATCCATTTGCCATATCTCGTAATCGAAATATGCAGCAATCGCTAGAAGAATCCGAACAGACTTAAGCATCGCTACGGGAGAGAATGTCTCGTCGTAGTCAACTCCTTGAACTTGTCGGAAACCCTTTGCGACAAGTCGAGCTTTATAGATGTATACATTCCCATCCGCGTCTGTTTTCTTTTTATAGATCCATTTACATTCGATAGGCCTCACGCCTTCAGGAGGGTCCACCAAGCTCCAAACTTGGTTCTCGTACATGGATTCTATCTCGGATTTCATGGTGTCTAGCCATTTAACGGAGTCAGGGCCCATCATTGCTTCCGTATAGGTCGCAGGCTCATCGTTGTCTAACAACAATACCTCGTCCGAAAACCACTGTGGTTTCGTGCGAATCCTACCAGACCTTCGTGGTTCAGCTGCTGGCTCGACTGAAGTCTCTACATCACATGTAGGGGCTTCCGTATCAGTCATTGTGGGAAACTCCGGAACCACTTCCGGCGTTGCATCACTTTGACCTAATGACGAAGATTCACCAATCTCGTCGAGTTGCACTATCCTCCCACTCACCCCTTTCGCAAGAAACTCTTTCTCGAGAAACACACCGTTCTTTGCGACAAACACTTTGCCTTCGGTGCGGTGATAGAAGGAATACCCAACAGTTCCTTTGGGATAACCAACAAAGAAGCATTTATCCGATTTGGGATCGAGCTTATTTGGTTGTAAACGCTTTACATATGCATCGCATCCCCAAATTTTAAGAAAAGACAAGTTGGGTTTCTTCCCATGCCATATCTCATATGGTGTCGTTTCAACGGATTTAGATGGTGCTCTATTTAGTGTAAAAGCGGCAGTCTCTAAAGCATAACCCCAAAAAGACAATGGCAGTTCAGTTAATGACATCATCGATCTTACCATGTCCAACAAGGTTCGATTACGTCTCTCGGACACTCCATTCCTCTGTGGCGTTCCGGGAGGCGTAAGCTGTGAAACAATTCCGCAGCTCTTCAGATGTTCGCTAAACTCGTAACTCAAATACTCCCCTCCGCGATCTGATCGCAGAAACTTGATTTTCTTGTTACGATGATTTTCTACTTCATGCTGAAATTCTTTGAACTTTTCAAAGGTTTCAGACTTATGTCTCATCAAATAGATATACCCATATCTACTCAAATCATCCGTGAAGGTAATGAAGTAGAGGAATCCACCGCGTGCAGCTATACTCATTGGACCTCATACATCCGTATGTATGATCTCCAATAAGTCAGTCGCCCGTTCTACGTGGCCTGTGAACGGCGTTTTAGTCATTTTACCCATTAGACAAGGCTCGCAAGTGTCAAATGATTCATAATCAAATGACTCCAAAAGTCCATCACAATGGAGTTTCTTCATGCGCTTCTTTCCAATATGACCCAAACGGCAGTGCCACAAATAAGTGGAATTCGAATCGATTATCTTGCGACGTTTAGCGTCAGTGTTATGGATGTGTGTATTACCATCAAGATTCATAATAAATAACCCATTCACAACGAGAGCATGGCCATAAAACATATTATCCATATAAATCGAACAACCATTGTTCTCAGACTTAAACGAATAACCGTCTTGCAACAAACATGATCCAGAAATAATGTTTTTGCTCAAGGCCGGAACATAGTAACAATTACTAAGCTCTAATATAAATCCTGAAGATAAATGTAGAGGTAGGACACCGACGGCGAGCACAGCAACTTTTACTCCGTTCCCGACGCGCATCGTCACCTCATCCTTTGCCAGTCGCTTAGGCCTCTGTAGTTCCTGCATCGAGTTGCAAATATGAGCAACCGATCCGGTATCCAATACCCAAGAATTACATTGCGGACCAGCAAGGAATACATCAATAACATGTATGACCCTCATACCTGAGCTGGACTTTCCAGACTTCTTCTTTTCTGCCAGATATTTCTTGCAGTTCCTCTTCCAGTGTCCCTTCTCTTTACAGAAGAAGCACTCAACATCAGAAGTGGCACCAGTCTTGGACTTCTTAGGCGTGTCAGTCATACTAGCACCCTTGGATTTGCCCTTTTTCTTAGACTTGCCCTTCTTCTTGAAGTTGGTTGTTTTATTCACCATCATCACATGATTGGCGTCCTTCTGGATTCCACTCTCAGCAGTTTTAAGCATAGTGAATAATTCACCCATACTCTTTTCCATCCCATTCATGTTGTAGTTCATGATGAAGCTACTATAGCTCGGAGGGAGGGAAGCAAGAACAAGATCAGTGCCCAACTCTTGGGAGATTGGAAAACCTAGCGCATCCAACCTTTGCGCGTACCCAGACAATCTAAGTACGTGCTGACTCACTGAGCTGCCCTCAGCCATCTTGCATTCAAACAAGGCTTTGGATATCTCATATCTTTCAGTCCTTGCTTGCTTCTGAAACAAAGCTTTCAGCTCCTGGATTAACTCATAAGCAGCCCAATTCTCAAAACGCTTTTGAAGATCAGGTTCCATGGAGGCAAGCATGATACACTGTACTGCAATGGAATCATCGCTCTTAGATTGATAGATACGAGTCTCATCATCCATAGCGTTAGCGGAGAGTTCACCGAGAGTTTGCGATAGGACATAGTCCTTCTTGGCACTCTTGAGGACAATCCTCACATTACGGTACCAGTCCGTAAAGTTGTTCCCAGATGAATTCAGTTTTTCTTTCTCAAGCAACGCGCATAGTGGAAAGGTGGTTACGGGTGCCATAGATCTACAACTTAAAAACAAATACACTTTAGACATTGTTCATGATTAAAGCAACTCAAATTAACACTTAATTAGAGTAAGCTCCCACTAAAACCAATATCCCTCATAATTGATTATTAGTGATTCAAGATCCACGACTCACTTACTCCACCATTGATGTGACATCACTGATGATGGAATAATGAGACCGATAGGTCAACATGCCAATCATATCCCATATGACTCTTGTTCATCTTTCGATGGGTGTGTTCCGAGCCCAAGACGATCTTGCAAAGCTCGTCAAGACAACCGAGTGCTCTGCTGCGCGAACGGTTCGCGCCCGCCTCATATATATCAAACCTATCGTACCCATGTGACATGGCGCACCTCAGAATGGCAAATACTCTAGACAGTGCTACACTTGGAAGAACACTAACTACTTTGATATTTGTATGAGGGATCACCCTATTTAACAACGTCTACCACGCATCAAACAAGGTGCATAAAAGGGATTAACATCACATGCAATTAAATTATTGTGATATGGTATAGCCCCTTTTGTTGAAGAAGACTTCTTCAACATCTTTTGGCGGAGAACTCCTTCTTCGCGTACGACGTAGCGTCGAGGTCCATCGATGTAAGATTGTCACCACCATGTCCTTGCAATTACAACTATTTGCTATCACATAGCTAATAAAATAAATGCATTACATGGCTTTCTAGTTGACGCGTAGGTCAATATAATAAATAATGACAATCTTATTGGCTCCTACCGATTGCCGTACTCATGACACGCAGGTCATGACAAAATTAAAATTACAAACACTTTGCATCTCATACAATCACATTGCATCACATAGGCTATACCACATCACATGCATACCCTGCAAAAACAAGTTAGACGCCTCTAACGTTTATGCTACAATACGTGGCTTTATGGCTACGTTGCAAACCGTTTGCTACCTACGTTACCATAAGCATGATTGCTCTTGCAGTTATTTAACTGTCGGGGTGTCTGGAATTGGAGACTCGGAAATCTCGAACCCCATACTAAACTTCGTCATACGCATGACCCCGTGTAGATCACATCTACAAGCCCGCTCATTGCAAATTTATCTTTCTCAACTAAAGTGAAACCAAAGTCATCCTTAGCATGTCTCGATCCGAAGATCGTAAGGTTCGCCGGACCTCTGAAAATTTCACGATGCCGCCGAGATCAAAATTTTACAATGAGAGGGAAACAACAAGAAAATCTGGTGGTAGATCTCATCTAACACCCCGCACATCATATGTGCAATGCCGCATATCACATATGCTCTAGTCGTACCTACAACTACGCATAGAACCTGGCTCTGATACCACTGTTGGGGAACGCGCTACGCAAAACAAAAATTTTCCGCGCACGAACCAAACCAAGAAACACTATCGAGGTGTAGGTAACGATATCATACCTTCGACGATCACGTCAATGCAGCGGAGAAGTTGACCGATGTCGATGAAGTCCGCAGACTCCCGCAGCTAGGTTATACCTCCCAGCCGCGAGAGCGATCTCCTCGTGAATAGTTCGCCCGATCAAACACCGAAGTATACGACGTCTCCGAGGTATCCACGCGTACCGGATCAGCGACACCGCGGTAATGTGTGGACCAGCACACAAGAACAGCGGGGATCTACGAGAAGGAGAAGCAGCAGCACGCCGGCAGCTGTACTAGATCCAATCTAGAAGAGAGAGAAAAAGAAGGCTGTGGCCAATCTAGAGATGGCCGGCCTAGGGTTTAGTCCAAGGGACTAGGGCTGCCTCTGGGGCTGCTTGGGATACCCTTTGAGGTGCCCTGCCCCTCTATTTATAGGGGTTGGGGTAGCTCTCCCTAGGCAGGTGGAGTCCTACTCCAGCAGGGACACCCTGTTGGAGTTGGAGTCCAACTCCACTAGAAACTTCTAGAACCTTCTAGAATTTCTAGAACCTTCCAGAACCTTCTAGAATTTCTAGAACCTTCCAGAACCTTCCAGAACCTTCTAGAACCTTCCAATACTTTCCGGAACACTTCCGGACATCACCGGAACCATCCGGGACCTCCCGGAACACTTTCGAGATCATCCAAAACACTTTCGGAACCCTTCTCTCTCGTTCTCCATAAATCATAGCATTCCTAAATGTCGCTAAAATGTTAAGCGTGTGACCCTATAGGTTCGAGTATATGTGGACATGTCCGGAATACATTCCGGTCAATAATCGTCAGCGGGATCTGGACACACATAACGACTCCCACATATCATCGAAGATCTTTATCGAGCAAACCTTGTATTGTCGCATACAATTTCTTTTGCCTCACGATACATTACACAACCCGAGGCGAGACTTTGACGGTATCCCTGTGATCAACTCCTTGATCACCATACCTAGTTATCCTCGTTACCGGTTTGTACTCTTTTCTCGTTTCCGTATTCCGGTATCCCCGTGACTAACCTTTTAGTCACAATACCTGGCCAGACGATGCTGGACACCGTAATACCGAGTGGGCCCAGAGTATATCTCTCCATCGCCGGATGGGCAAATCCCAGTCTTGACATATCTAGAACCACGATATACTTTCTGGTGTACCTGGAAGTCACCTTTATAATTACCCAGTTACGGCGTAACGTTTAATGACCCCAAAGCAACCATCCGGTATCCGGGTCTATGATATTCTCATGGTCTAAGGACGCAAGTAAACGTTAACACATCATGAGAAGATACTGACAACATATTGACGAAGTGATCTCGCAGTATCTCATAAGGGGTCTATCCAACACCATTGTTACCCTAACAATGTGTTCCCATTATTGCCGGCATCCTTGTTACATTAACAATGCCCATGATCAGGAAAACAAGATCATCAACAATACATGAGCTAGTCCAGAGGCCTGACTAGGGATCTGAATGGTGTTTATTATTCCACACATGCAATTAGGTTTTCCTCTGAATCTCATATTCAAGAACCAATGCAATTTTAGCATAGAACATAAACTTAATCATGAACATGAAAATAGAATAATAACAACTTTATTATTGCCTCTAGGGCATATTTCCAACAGTAAGAGTCGAGCAGGAGAAGTTAGAGTTGAAGAGGCGGACGGACGACGAGAGAATTATGACCATGGACATTGCCGGTATGTCCACGGCACAGCAGAAGTACTACTTGGATCTTCAGAGGGAGATCATAGCTCGTTGATCTGGTCGGTAGGGATTCATGGGCTCATACTTTGTATTTTGGTTAGACTACTAGTATTTGTAATAAGTATTGTTGTGACACTACTGCTATTTGGACACAACATGGGCATCTTTATTTATGCTTCAGAAATTACATTAAGAACTACAAATACATGAACACACTCCAAATTAACTAACATACAGAAACAACACTAGCAGACTCGAAATACATTAAGTGCTACACCCCTCCGTGGCGTGCCCAAAGGTGCTCCACTAGATCATCCTGAAGCAGAGAGTGAGCTTGCCTATTTCTAATAGAGTGGTGAGCTTGAATGAATTGGTGCAGTTCAGGCGTATAGTCATGAGAAACAGTCACATTTTCTCCCATCCCATCGTAATGGTAGTCTTTGTAGCCTTCGTCTTGCTCATCTTCTATTATCATATTATGCATGATTACATAAGCAGTCATGATCTCTCTAAGTGTGTCTTGATCCCAGAACTGAGCTGGACCTCGCACAATGGCAAAACGAGCCTGTAGAACCCCGAATGCTCGTTCCAAATCTTTCCTAGCTGACTCCTGAGCTTGAGAGAAAAATTTCTTCTTATTGTCATGTGGAGAAGGTATGGTCTTCACAAATGTTGCCCATTTAGGATATATGCCATCAGCCAGGTAATACCCCATGTTGTAGTCGTGGCCGTTAATGGAGAAATTTACTTCTGGAGCTTCCCCTTCAGCTAACTTTGCAAATAGAGGGGAACGATGTAGAACATTGATATCATTATGAGACCCAGGTAAACCAAAAAATGCATGCCAAATCCAGAGATCTTGCGAAGTAACAGCTTCCAGGATTATTGTGGGCTCGTGCACATGTCCAGTATACATGCCTTGCCATGCTGCCAGACAATTTTTCCACCTCCAGTGCATGCAATCTATGCTGCCTAGCATGCCAGGAAAACCTCTCTCCTCTCCAATGGCAAGCAATATGGCAGTATCGTTCTCATTTGGAGATCTCAGGTACCCATCTCCAAATATTTCTATAGTTGCTTTCACAAATCTTTTAAGGCTCTCTATAGCAGTGCTTTCCCCAATCCTAACATAATCGTCGGTTGCATCTGCTGCTACTCCATATGCTATCATCCTAAATGCTGCGGTAATCTTTTGCAAAGAAGATAACCCTAGCACTCCAACACTATCTCTTTTTTGCACAAAATATGCATCATGCTCTTCTACATCTTGCAATATGCAAAAAAAAGAGGACGACTCATCCTAAACCTGTGTCGAAAAGAACAATGAGACATTGAAAGAGTACGAAGAAACATAGCTATAGATATTTAGTACTAATTGCAAACCTTCGCCGGAATAGCGTTGGGCCGTACGTAGGGGACTCTGCAAAGTAGTCTTGGTATAGTCTACAGTGTCTGGCTCTTCTGTTGCATTGGAGTACTTGATGTCCTTGCACAGAACCACCATGGCGTGGAGCATTCGTAACCTCCTGATGTTTATGTGCTAAGTATGCGGTGGCAGCAAGGAATTCGTCGTCGTCATCAGACGACGATGAATCCAAGAGAGATTGGTAGAGTGAAGAGTAGGAATAGCTCATTCTGATGGAAGAATGAGAATGGCAAGAAGGGATACCCTCTCTGGGCAAATGGCACTGCTTATATAGACTCCAAAAATATAGCCGTTGGGAATATAGCCGTTGGGAATATTGCCGTTAGGAATATAGCCGTTGGGAATATACCCGTTCGGAATATAGCCGTTCGGAATATACCCGTTCGGAATATACCCGTTCGGAATATAGTCGTTATAAATAGCCATCACAAAAAATTAGCCGTTACAAATATAGCTTTTATAATTAAACCCGTTATAAATATAAATGTCTAAAGTATTATAGTAGTTATAGGATATGAATAAAATATAGGGGAGTGGGATATGGAGAATGAGAAATGGAGAATGGGTTGGAGGGAGTGGAGACATAGGGATGAAATTTTTGGAGAAGCTCTCCATATTGAGATATGGAGAATGGATTATGGAGAAGCCCTTTGAGTTGCTCTTATCTTCATCAACCTGTTTTTTTTTCTCATACGTGTTCAGTTCGTGTTTGCTAAATGCAGCAGCCGGCCGGTTGATTCTGGAAGCAAGACTTGATTGCTTGCTCAGCATAATTTTTTATCGCACTAAAATATCTTTATGTTCGCGTTAGTTTTGTAAATATGGTATATACCGTTACCGTACTGAAATATTGGGGTATTTACCAAATATCGAACCAATGTTTTCTTTGGTAAATTTGGTATCTCATTTCAATTACTGTATTTATATAGAAAAACTGTATCAAGTAACCATACCGTACGCACAGCCAGTCGTATGGGAGAAACGAAAAATGTAGAGTATACTTCAACAAGACGTACTAAAAGTACTAAACTGGCAAAAACAAAATATGAGTAAAATTATAGAATAAAATTTATAAAGTAACATAAATATAGGAAAAAAGAATACGATGGTGCATCAGCAACCTAGCATAGTACAGATAAAAAGTATCTCCCCTGTAGTGGAGAGAAGAATTCAATTCTTTGTAGGACAGAAGAAAAGCAAGTACTAGGGCACCAATTTACCCAAGATGCGACGAACTACCTTGTCGATGTTTCTGGAATGTGTGCTCTCGCACCTTGTAATGTGACCAGTTTGTGATGAAGTTTTACAAATTTAGGTCTTTGTTCTCCAAGCTTCAGCTAGCTTGTCTGTTTGAAAATGCCCAAACATGGTTCAATTTGAAACAAAATGAAACCGGGTGTGAGCCCTGTTATGATCTGTGTATCTTAAAAAGTCAAACATCTCAATTTTAGCATTTGGGGAGTTTCGTCAAATGAATACCAAAACTACCCAGACCCAGAAACACCACATCAACTCCCATGCCGTCATTTGTTTTCTCTCACGATTTTCATCAGGGGCAGACAATGTTGCCATAAGATTGTGTGACTGCATTTTTCTCTCCACATGGCAACGGAAACAACAAAGTTTGATTCACACGCCAGCTTTGAGAGGGCAAAGGAGTTAAGTGACAGGGACAATAAAAGAAAACTAGAATTTGCTTCCCAATTGACTTATGGTCCCTAAACAAAATCTGCCAATGATTCCAGTCGGCAGGAGCTCTTGCAACACGGAGAATACAAACAAAGTGCACAACAGCATGCCAGTGCCGCATACAAGAGTACTTGTCCGGACAAAAATTTTCAGGTAAACACTTGTTCTGCACAAGACAATAAACTCCAGCTAGACCATCTCAAGTTTTGCACCTTGGAATTCGTTTTGTCGAAATTTGAGGTCATCGAGCGGCTTCGACTCATGAGAACATGCAATTCGAATAAATCGAAACACCTCCTACGGGAGATTCCCTTGAAAAGGACAATTATCGATTATAGTCCAAGTCGCCTACTGATGATCTGTATGTCCGTGAGCAATCATACAAAGAAGCTACACCCAGTTAGTGCAGGAAAGAAGCACAGAGCAAAAATAAATCTTTTAGCCTACAACACTTGTTGAATTTTAGATAGAATAATTAACCCCACAAACCTTCATGGTATCTGGGCTTCAGTGATGCATAAGTGATCCCACTCACCGACATCGAGGAATAGCATAATTGAGCCCACTCACCAACAAACTACAGATGGAAAATGAAGTCAGAACATCTCTATGTAAATTAACTGCATCCAAGTCAAAACTATAGAAATCATATAATTTAATGAATTTGGGTTACGCATACAAGAATGAATTGTGTACACAAGAGAAATATTTCCATGGTATTGACACTCACCGAATTGTCGAAGAGTACTCAAAGTTATAGATGCAATCACATAGTTCATCACAAGTACTGTATAGTTATACGCATACTTGTTATGCCAATATACAATAATCACAAAAAAACAGAACATAGTGAAAATCATGATATAGGTGCAATCCCAATTTGTTGGATCAAATTATACTAGAGGCAGTCTTAGCTTTTAACTGTGGCCTTGTACCTAAGAAAAGCAAACTACCCATCCTCCTTAGCTAAAAAGCAGTGGAAAACAATGCAAGTGTATCTCAAGACATAAGAAAAGTATGTTGACAAACTTGATGTCGACTAATGAGTCATAAATAATCAGCCCACCAAAGTCATTTCCGTCAGAAAATTGTACATGGGCTAGGCGAAAAATATTTCATAGTGCTGGCCGCAAGGTGTGAAGGAAAGGAAACTGAGTGGTACCTTCAGCAGGATTTCTTGAACGTGCGCGCGATAGATTTTTGTATTCAAGGCTATCGAGCCGTTGTCCAAGTTGTTTATAAAGTGGCTTCATATTTATAGCTGGACAACACGTAACATCAAGCCGCCGAAGGACCGAGTAACTACCAGAACAACCTGGTAAGGACGCTAGACGTTTGCAACTATAAAGCGAGATGACTTCCAACGACGGCAAGTCTCCCAATAATCCAGTGACTCCAACATATTGCAGTCCACAATTCTTAAGATCTCAAGTGCATCCAGCTGCCCCGAAACTGAACGAAGCTTATCACAATGCATAATATGTATCTCCTTGAGGTACGGGGGTAGACGAAGTTCTACCGATGCTATGCCCAATATCTGCAAAAATTCTAGGCACGGCCAAGAGTTATTTCTTGGTGAGGGCGATTGCTCTGGCATACTTGTGGATGCGTGGTCATTGGAGTGTTCCGATGAGTTCAATGTGTCATGGTGTTCCGCCTGTACGCTCTCTACACTTTCTGACTCCTTATCCTCCTTCCCAAATATGAAATCAAGACTATGACAGCACCAAACTGACAATCTTGTGAGGGATGGGGGAAGAACGAAGAGCTCTTTCAAACTATCACAGTATTCAATTGATAGTGAGTTTAGATGTGGCAGGAGCTGATCCCTTGCTTGATTTAGCTCTCCTTTCACCTGTGGGAGGCCTATTAGGTTTTCACACCTAGAAATTTCCAATCTCTTCAAAGACACCAAGCTTCGGAACTCCTCCTCAGGCCAATAGATGAGCGCCTTGCATGAAGAGATTTGCAAATCCATAAGCTGTGCAAACCATTTCCAAATCCCAATTGTCGGCTGCGATGGATTTGAGGGGAAGAATAAGTTGCAGCCACACAACTTCATTTCCGAAACAGATGCTTCACGATCCTGATCGAGCTGCAGTGTTGGTATTGGTTCTGTATCACTAACAGATAGTGCTAGCCTGGTCAATAATGACATGTAACTGGATCTAAGTATTGATAAGGATAGTTGTGCCTTGTCTTCTTTTAGCTTCACATCCTTGAGTTTTGGAGCTTCAGGCAAAGTTCTCAGCCTTCGGCAATACTTAATTTTTACCTTCTCAAGCTGATCAAATGATGGTCCTTCTACTTCTTTTCCTTCCGGTGCCACCCATCTCTCCAAGCTCTCCAAACGTTCTAATCTAAGTTCTTTTAGTGATGGAAATGTTGCAGGCATATCGATGCATAAGCTGTGCAATTTATCCAGTCTTTCCAAATGAAGAACCTGAAGAGCCCCCAATCTCCCGAACAAGGGAAATTCCTCACACATTGTAAAATCAACAAGATAGAGCTCAGTCAAGTGCTGCAGTACACTAAGATCGGACATCCATGTTGGTAACATGATGCTTTTGTAGGAAAATATCCTTAGCATCTGCAACCCAGCATGAGGTTTAAGAGCATCTAGCACCTTCTTATGTTCCACATGGCTGTCACCACTCCATTTAAGAGACAAATGTGTGAGCTTCTCTTTATTTCGAAGACTGGCTGCTTTTGCATCCTCTTCAGCCACATTCTCTAGACCACACAACTCTAGTTCGCCACCAAGGTTTAAGTTCTGCAATTCTCGAACAGTACTGCAACCAGGACTTGCACCCACCACAAAATATGTTAACGTCTGTAGAGAAGTGAGCTGCCCAAGGTCTGGAGGCATACACTTCAATGATGTACAACCGTTAGTGTAGATGTGTCGGAGGCTTGTCATGTACTTCATATCCTTTGGAAGTCGAACAAGCCGGTGGCAACGAGAGAGGTTCAGTGTCTGTAGATTATACAATCTACTAATTTCCTCAGGAAGTTCTCTGATATAGTAGTAATTTGAGAGATCAAGATACCTCAGGTGCGGTAAATGCCTTAATCTGAGTGGAAGTTTGTCCAATTCAAAGGGCTGTAGTGCTCGTAGAGAACTGTAATTTGCTAGATTTGGTGCTGAGGCATTAGTAAACATATACGAATATAACAACGTCTGGAGAGTTGGAGATTGTTTCTTCAGAAAATCATCCAAAAGAGTTCCGATTTGATCATATGATGAGAACACATGGCGAATAGGACCTGACAACAACTTCTTTTTATTGGCTCTATCCACTATGGTGATACATTCTCTTCCCATAACAGATAGAGCAATGTCATGCATAAGATCATGTATCTTGCATACCCTTCTGTAACGAAGATGCAGGCTTTTTCCACTCCAGTCCAACTGACCAGGGGTTTGCTTCACATCCTGAAAGAATGACCTCCAAGCTAGCTCGTTGAAAATTTCTTCACCTACATTTTCAAGATGGTCTTCTTCTTTTATTGGTATGAAGTCGTGTGCCATCCATAACTGGATTAAAGATTCCACATCATCTCATAATCTTTGGGGAATATAGAACAAAAAGCAAAGCATTGCTTCATGTGTGATGGTAAGTCGTCATAGCTGAGCTTGAGTATAGGTAAAATTCCAGTCTTTTCATTGGAAATGTTGCTTTTGGTTAATACATCCTCCCATTCTTGCATGCTACTCCTGGTACTCAACAGAGAGCCAAAGGCTTTTGCAGCTAAAGGAGAGCCAGCACATCTGTCCATAATCTTATCAACAATGTCATCTAGCTCATCACTATTTGGCTTTTGCAAACTGAATGCTCTATTCTCAAAAATTTCCTTCAGAAATACTTTATCTAGCTTTCCGAGATTATGGCCTTCATCAATACCCATTTTCATAATTTGAGCTACTCTTGTTTTACGAGTGGTTGTCAGTATTGCACTACCCTTGCCACCTTGCTTAAGGCAGGTCTTGAGTTTTTCCCACTTATCAGCATCTTCATTCCATACATCATCAAGGACAATGAGGTACCTCTTTCCACTTACTTCTTTCAGAAGATTCTGCAATGCTGTTTCACGATCTTTCTCACTGGTCTGACAAATGCTGCTTGCAATGTTACCAACGTCAAAATTATCTGACACACAACACCACTTACGAAGCTCGAAATGCTTCTTGATTTCGGGGTCATTGTAGATAAGTTGTGCAAAGGTGGTCTTGCCCAGCCCACCCATTCCAACAATGGGAAGGACCATGAGATCACTGTTACTAGCTTGATCAAGCAGTATCTTTACAATCTTCGTCTTCTCATCATCTCTAGATCTACTAACAATATCCTTCTCGGAGTCAGGCATGATGGAATCCGTCTGCCGCCACTGCTTGGATGGTGGTGCTTGCTGCAGATGTTTGAACCCAAAGGCATTCATCTCTGCGACAAGAACCTCAATGGTTTTGCACAATCCTGCACAGCTTCTTTCCCATCCTGTAACGGAACAAAATGGGGTTATGAGAAGGGAAGAGGCTTACGACATCAAACCCCAGCTTCCTGTAGTGTCCCTTCTCCTTGGCCTCACGCCGGAGTGCCTCATACTTGAACTCATCAAAGACGTCAATCGCCTCATAGGCAACCGTCTTGAGGGCGTCCAGCCAAGCACGTACTCCAGGTCGATAAGCTCCCTTCTCCTCCGCATCCTCGATGACATCCAGGATCGCCGGCAGCTTGCGCTCCAGGATCTTGCGCTGGTCCTCCATGCCTTCCATCACCTTGTACTGGTCCAGAAGGTAGCTGGACGCCTTGTCCTTCACCATGGAGATCAGCGGCCCGATCACAAACTCAGCCATGGTTGCTCTCCGGTTCGCAACTCGTACAACACACGCAGAGAACACAGGAAACTCGACTGCAAGGGAGAGTTCAGAGGAGGAATGATTAGGGGTGCGCTCTAGAGGAAATGGATGGGAGCGTGATGACTTTCTAAGGGGCAGATGAAGAAGTTTGATTGGTTGGTTTGTGATATCAGCAATGATCGGTGACTGAAAAATAAGTTCACATGTTGGTTGCATCATATTTTATTTTTGCTGTCTTGAACTATAACTGGTCATGGAAGCAATTATACATGTTATTAATTTGTAACACGTCAGATCCAAACTTTGGTAATACATTGATTCTGAATAGGACTACTAAACATACTTTTGTCAAAACTGAACAATGAAAATCAAACAAGTGATCTGCAATTTGGTATGTAAATCTGAGCTTTTTCTTCAGAGAGAAAATTACAAACCAAAAGGCTTGCTAATGCCTATATAAAACGGGTATATGAAGTGGCGTTTCCTAAAGCATGATTTGGTTTATTTGGTTTTCGGTTTGTCTCGATCTGAAAATTTCAAGTCAGCCGAATGCCTTCATCATGAGCATCTGGGCTTAAAAATCACTCAGTTGAAGTAAGTAATTTGTGAGCACGCCTTCACCCACTAACCACGTGAGAGACCATGTGCGCTCATAGAAAGACGCATCCATTTGCACTTAGAAAGTCCCCACTTGAATTTAAGTAACAGTTTGAATCTCGAGACCTAGAGAACAATCATATTTTTAAGACGTTAGAGTAAGATCCAGCAATAAGAGAAACTCCATGTAAGTGGTGAAATTTAATTACTAGTTCTCTTAAGAAATTAGGAAACTCCAGAAAATTGGTATGTAAATCTGAGCTTTTTCTTCGAAGAGAAAATTAGGAACCAAAAGGCTTTGCTATTGCCTATATAAAATGGTTATGTGAAGTGGCGTTTCCTAAACCATGAGTTGCTTTACTTGGTTTTCGTTTTATCTCGATCAGAAATTTCAAGTCAGCAAAATGCCTTCACCAAGAGCATCTGGACTTTAAAATCACTCTCTTGAAGTAAAGTAATTTGTGAACCAAATGTCTTCACCGACTAACCATGTGAGACCATGTGCACTCATAGAAAGATGCATCCATTGCACTTAAAAAGTCCCCACTTGAATTTAAGTAACATGTTTGAATCTCTAGACTCAGAGAACAACCGTAGTTTTAAGACGTTACTGTAATATCCAGCAATAAGAGAAGCTCCATGTAAGTGGTGAAAGTTAATTACTTGTTCTCTTAAGAAATTGTGTCACTAACGTGGGAGAAATTGAGTAAACTCAGCCAATGCTGCAGTCAGAACTCACAAGAACTCAAGTACAACTGCAAAAGACAGGCAAACAAATCTGCAGGGCAGAGTGCACAAGAAAATACCTGTGAGAGCAGTCGAGATGAAGTTTTGCAGGACCATGGAGTTGCAGCTACCACGGCTCTACCCGTTTGTGTTTAGATTTTTCTGAATGCAAAGATTTTATTGATCCTTCAGCCTTTGTATCAAGTTTATACACATAGTCAACATTGTTCAGCTAACACATTGTCTAATAAAGATAAATAAATGACCACGCCAAAGCGAGCACCACAGTGAATGGAATCTAAATTTGAAACATTAAGCGAATCACTAACACTTAAACTCCTCTAAGGACGCCTGCTAAAAACAAAGAGCTCCCTTGCTAAAGTTTCTAACCGCATGTTGCCCTGCACCATAGCGTTCCTGTTCTCCGGTAACTGCAATGGCGCAACACGTCTGTAAACTGTCACACCTGTAGATGTCCTGGTTGCGATGAGAGAACAACTTGTTATCAAAAATAATATTGTTACCACACTGGCAAGAATCTGTAACCATAATCCATGACCCAACATAGCTGACCAATGCTCCAACTAGCAGGGGAGACAAATTAAACGTCATGTATACTTTCCGCCACACAACCTGTGCTATTGGGCAATAAAAAAATAAGTGTTGAATTATTTCATTTTGATCACAGAACATACAATTTGGACTCCCACGCCAGTTTCTTTTCAACATATTATCTATTGTTAGGATCACCCCACGCCTAAGTACCATAAAAAAAATCTTTGTCTTAAGGTGGGATTTTGAGTTCCCATAACTTATGTCGAAACAGATACGGGGAAGTCGTCAGGGCTTTATACATGAATTGGACTAAAAACTAGCCATGTTGATGCAGCCCCCATGAGAACAAGTCACGTACGTTAGACAAGGAAATTGAAGAAACTTAGAGACTCCAGATCAGTCCATGCAAATAGCCTCAGACCCACTAAAGGCTGTCGGAATGTCACATTGAGCAGTGTCCTGGAAAGAACCTCCGCCACCTTGACATGTTTTTTCCTAACGATAGGGGCTTGCAGGGAGAAAGACACTTCCTAGCCAAATATCCTCCTAAAAGGGGGTATGTGAGCCATCATGTAAGTTAAAACGACCTAGTTGAAAAAACAGGTCCTTGACATGCATTAGACTTGCCAAAATTGGGAATCACCGCAACGTAAATTGGCTTGTGCTAAGGTCCTCGACTATAAATATTTCTTTCACAGCATCGTCTGGCACATCCCTCCTCATAATCAACTTGCATAACCACTTAGCCAGTAAATTTTTTTTCTTTTGCTCAATGTTCTGCACAGACAAACCACCTTGATCCTTGGGTCAACAAACGACACTTCACTTGGTCAACCTATATTTCCGTTTATGATTATCGCTCTGCCAGAAAAATTGCAAGCAGTAATAGTCTAACACTCTTGCACCCCTTTAGGGACCTCGAAAAATGAGAGCACAAACATCAGCACGAATATATGAGGTTAAGAAGTATTAGCCTACCACCGGTGGATAGATTTTTTCCTTTCCAGCTGTTAAGGCATTTCTTAAAACGGTCCTCCACCACTTTTCAATCACTATTACAAAGTTTCTTGTAATGCATAAGTATGCTCAGATAACGAAATGGCAGAGTACTCAGCTCATAGTCGAAAGTAGTGTCTATATTGGGCTTCATGTTCCTTTGCCTGCTCGAAACAAAAGAGTTCATGTAGTGACCCATTTTCCCTAACACATGAGGTCATCGAAGATTATCATGTATAAAACCAGTTCTCTCATCTCACATGCATACATATTGATCGCCCGAAAATGACTTTGATTAAAAACCTTAACATGTGCCTTATGATCAATTTGAAATAAGAATATTGAAACCAATGTCACTAAAATTCATGATTAATAAAAACTTATATATGTTCTAAACATCTTAGGTCTCCAAAAAAATTTGCAAGTCAATTGGAACTCATTTGCATATCCAAACCAAATTATTTTCCAAAGCTTTCCAAAATTGAGATAAGTTAATCAACTGGTCCTCTTCTCCAATTTTAATTAACCTTCTATCTAGAAGGTAATTACATTCCTAACCTTAGTTGTAAACCCTTGAAAAGTGATTGAAGCCCCTACCATTCAAAGTTGCTTTGAACCGTTTTACAATTAGGTGTTCAAACGGTACACCAAATAATTTATTTTAACTTAATAGACCAATTCATGAAGAATAGTTATGCCATGACAAGCACCCGTAAATTTTTATATAGACTTTAAAGTGGACTTGAATTTTTTTTCCTTTTGATCAATCCCTAAACTAAGATAGAACAAGAAAAGAAGGAAAACAAAAAAAAATTTACTTTTACCTTTGAGTTACTCGGTGACCCATATCCTTCTGCTCCCTAAGCCGAACCCAGCACCGACGCTGCCCTCCCTTCTTCATTTTCCTGTCAAGTGGGACCCACCGGCAGCTCCTTTGCTCCACGTAACCACGCCACGCGCGCCAGTCTCCTCCCCCGTCTGATCTCTCCGCTAGCGCAGCTCAGTGCCCGGCCTCTCCTACACAGCCACCGGGCCCATCACTTCCTGGAGCCTCCCCACCGGCGCTTGCTCCTGCCGCTCTCCACCACAGCGCCTAAGTCCGAGCGCCGCCGTGGCCAGTGCTCCGGGACCGAGCCTCGCCGTTGTGCTTGTCTCCCCTGCCGGCGACCCAGGCCACCGCTGCTCCGCCATCTCCGCCGCCGTCGACCGTGCTGCTGTCGCCCGAGCTCCGGACCCAAGCCCACGCCATCGCCGACTCAACCGCACTCAACACCGCCGGGTCATCTTCCTCGGCAACGGGATCGCTCGCCGCCAGGAAGGTCGCCCCGGAGAAGCCCCACCGAACTCCACGCCGGCGTTCCCCATCGGCGCTTCCCCGAGCTCAGCTCAAGCTCCAGTGCCATCTCCCCAACGACGCCGCCCCCGCCAAGGACCCCCGTCGGCTCCGGTGACCCGTACCCCCTCTGGCGTCCTCACTGGCAGGCCGAGGCAGCCACCACCCTCTCGGTGAGCTCCGCTTCCGCGGAATGTGCTCTGCTACGCCATGGACGGATCTCACGGGCGGTGAGGACCCAGCCTGTTCTGACCGAGTGAGGGATCGGTCTGACCGAACAACCACCCCACACACACACACACACACACACACACACACACACAAAAACAAAGCAACCGGTTTAAAAATTGTGTGAGGTCGAACTGTTTTTTTGGTTAGGTTTAAATCTCCGTGTAGTCGAAGTTAAAACCAGAATCAATCAGTGGTTATAAAAAACAATGCACTCCCTAAATGATCGGTTAGTTCTTTCTGTTTGATTAATCGCCAACTTCCAACATAGTTAATGCGCCAAACAAAGTTAACTAACAGACTAATTGAACTGGTTGCTACCATAACCATGGCAGTTAAGTTATCAATTTAAGCATTGATCGGAGGAAATCTTTATTAAGCATGCTATTGATAGCTTAATCTATTCTATAACACCAATATTATCCTTAATGACTGCGATGATTATTCGATGAACTCATTGATGTATTGACCGCACCTAATGACCGGTTAGATTAATTGCTATTAAAAATTTATATGCCAACAATTGACTTATTGATGCATCAATTGAATGTACGCCCGGTTGATACAGGTTGATTGACTAATCAGCATCACTAATGAACTAACGATTGCTCACTAATTAATAGCTTCATTTAGGTTCTGTCTAGACAACTTAATGCTTCGATCACTGATATCTAACTACACCTAAGTAACGAGCAAATGTAGGAGAATGATAACAGAGAATATGGCACATGAGACAATGGTCAGTGAAACCAACCCACCTAATCTGTGTGCAACCCGTATCCTTACACATGAGAATGATTACTAGACCTCACGAGAACGATCACTCAAATAAGTAATTGCTGAAAATAATTATGACAAAGGGCCCTATGTAACATACATTCATAAACTTAAATAAAAAAAATCCATCTAGTGCTTCTAAGAAACGCTAGACCTCATTTTCACCATAGGAAAAATAAAAGGATGAAAGAAATTAATATGATCCTGAACCACTTGCCATAATCAGTAACTGGGACTAAGTTCAGTGATACCAGTTCTTGATACAATTTCCTTTACTAATAGGAAGACATAAAAGACTAGAAATTGTAATCTCGCAGAAATTGTAGAAAGTTCATATGACATCCAAATGAGATGATTTTTTTGTAAATTCATGTTTTTTTACTTGTAGAATCTTATTATGTCACTGCAATTCATAAGGTTGTAGTGGAAAATTTTGAAAATAACCAAGTTACCCCTTTTATGCTTAAACCTAAATATGAAGACTAGAGAATCTAGCTTAACGGTTATGATTAAAATGCTTGGTATCATAATTCACCTAAGGACCAGTATATATACTACCATGTCATCATATTCTTAGATGCCACTGTTATATAATTTTGAAAATCACGAATCGCTATAATTTGAGTTGTACGAGTCCAAATTGAATGATTCCAATTGCGTTAGCTTCATAATCATGTTTCCTACATTTTTGGATGCATTCTATCCTTTTATTTCTTGCTGGTTTTGATTTATGATGTTTTTGTCATTTTTCTAGTCCTTTGTTATCCATTCAATAGAATCAGGCAACAAGGTAATTTTGAAGTTGATCCCCATCAAGCTTACGATTTCAAACAGCCAGGCAAGCACACTCGCTTGTTGAAAATATTCTGGTTATCTTTTGATATGCTTGGCTAATTAGTGACATATAGTTTGAATATTTCAAAATGATGTATGTGGTGGATCGAGCTACTACTATGAGTAGATTTGGTTGTGTGTATGATCAGCATAGGTGTGCTCTTGAAATCATTTAATTAATCACTTGAACCCCTGAAAAAATGTGAGAGACGGGAGAGGATTCCCATTGGGGGACTTGCCGAGTCGGAACTCACTTGATCTCAGACCTGGGATCCCTCCTTTAGCCGTTGCGAGCGTGTGGTCGATAAGTGTCAGGTAGGGTAATGGAGGGCCCACCATGCACCCTCGATACTATCGAGGCACTCATGTTCAAAGTTAAGGTAGATTTAACCCTTCCTCGACTACATTTGATTCGGGATTCTGGTGGATTTAACCTTATCCCGGAATCCCTCGAAGCCTAGGAGGGCTTAGAGGGAATAAAATGATTTGGTTGTGATGCTTGATCATGTTTGAAATCTATAATTGGTTGGAGCTAATTGCTGAACACTTGGATAGATTTTGGGTGGTATAGCTCAACTCTAGACTTGCTCATGGATGATGTCCTGATTCGGGTAATGCTGGAAGTTTCTATGATGGTGTGAAGACCCGTATTTTCTAAAACCTAAACGTTGAGATTAGAAGATTGAATTCGTCTCTTTGCATTCATGCATACCTAAATTTAAAAAATTTGATACATTGGATAAAACACTTAGCAGATATATATGCAATATGTAATAAGTGTACCTTTCTAATATATATACATGAGTATGAGAAGCTCAATTAAAGAAAACATATATAATTCAAATTAATTCAATCGCAATCACAAGTATCCAATATAAAAAAAATCTTACAAAAGGATTATATTACAAGTAATGATATATTACAAAGGAAATAAAAATCCTATGAAACTACTCTTTTCTTCTCTTCAACTTCAATTCTTTCTTCATTTTCAATTCTTTTCATCATCCTGCACACAAATAAAAGAAATACTCCAAAAACGGAAATGTTGGTTAAAGTTAAAAATGTTGCATTTCCTTTTTGGAAATGCATTTTTGTTTAGGAGGCTAGTTTTAAGAATCCAGAGAACTAGTTCTAGAATCAAATGAATTTAATTGACTTAAGAATTTAATCTTCTTGAGGCAACAGACCACATTTTTTAAAAGGCAACAGTCAGCGTTCCTTAAGACAATATATATCACGAATCCTGAGGCAACAAATGTTTAGGCATCTATATAGGCAACAAATTCTTTAAGCCAATTTCATTCAACTAACCTTACGCTCAGCCCAACTTGGTGCTGATTGTTGTACCAAGTTTACGACCACTGCAATCCAAACTGAAATAATAGACCAATATATGATCGGAAGATCACTAAGAAAATCCTCATCTCATCACCCTGGAAAAATAATCTTATCTTAGTAACTTGGACGCCGCACCCCATTGCTTAAAGAGCAATGTCGTTCACATCTACATGCTCGCATAATGAACTCATGATCATGGAGATGGAGGTTGAGAAATAGGAAGCCATGCTCCTGGTGCATGAGCATTTCTTTTTTTCGAAGGAGACGCATGAGCATTTCATCGAGCACCTAAAGAACCAATCTTACCCGGACATAGAGAACAAGTCAAAATCTTACCCCGATCTAGAACACGGCTTGCAACGCTCCTCCTGCAGCTCCTCCACAGCTCAATGACATTCTTCCTTGGGACCATCGCCTCCTCCCGTGCCACCATCCACCTCGAGCGCCTCTCCCCCACCGCCGCTCCTCCCGGGGTATCCCGTCTTGGCATTGCTGCAGTTGCTCACTGGGAGACAACGCAATCCCCCTCGAACTGGCAGAGGTGTTTCGACAGGGGCGACCGGCGTCTTTGACCCCGCGAGAGGCGCCGTGCAGCGGTACGGGGAGACGGAGGGCGCGGTTGAGCTAAGGGAGGGAGGCCCGACAATTGTAGCGAGGTGAGGGTGAGCAGCTGCCCCGTCATCATTGAACAGGGAGGTGCACGCAGCCGTCGTTGAAGAAGAAGTCGCGCCGTCGAGATTGAAGAGGGAGCTCGGGTGAGGTCCGAAGCCACCGGATTCGGCCACCAACCACGAGCTTGGATGAGACGCTAGACACAGTCGGGGATGATATGCCGCTGCCGGGCCGACGGGGGAAGGGCCAACGTTGGGTCTGGAGCGGAGCGTCGCCGCCTGGAGCTCGGAAGCGCGGAGCGGGCGCAGCGGCATGGGAGGCCATCAGAGCAGGCACAGGGGATGGGGATGCGGAGCGGGATGCTCGTAGAGTGGTCGAGTGGATGCGGCTGGCCGGCGTGGAAGGCAGAAGCGGCGCCTCTGCCGTTTGGTGCTTTGGCCCCGAGCACTGCTCCGCTCCCGCGCGGCGCCGTTGAGTGGTGGTCCGCCCCACGCCACCGTTTATCCCACTTCTAACCGCGGCAAATTTTGTGGGCTGGAGCGAAGGGGGCGACGGAGGCGTGAGCAGCCGCGACGCCGGAGTCGGCAAAATCGATGGTGATGCGAAATTAGCCTTCACGTCGGGCCACCGCTTAACTTGCATGATTAACATCGACCGTTTTGTTCCATTAGTCACGGTACCGAAGTCATTCTATCGAGATTATATTAAAAAACAGGACGCTAATATTTATCAACGAGATGCAGTCAAAGTCTATATTTTCATAAGCCTTTTTTTCGGATACTCTACTCCATACATATTAGGGCAGTCCCAATGCTCCAAGGTGTACTATATCTTAAGCCTGCTACCTAAGCAAAAATCTGATGTGGCACCCTATTTAATGAGGAAAGAGAGAGTAGTTGTATCTTAATCTAGATATGGTTCTTAGCACCAAATCCAAGACATCTCATATTTTTTTCTCTCACAAAACACATTAAATGAGAGCTCTTTTAGATACAACACTAAGATACAACCCATTGAGCAGCTTGTATCTAAACACAATAAGATACAACCTAAGATATAGTGCATTGGGAGTGCCCTTATAAGTAATATGCACAACCTCTATTGATGTTCTCGAGGGTGCTACTGGTTAGACCGCTTTGAAGGTCTAGTTAGACCATTTCCTCTTGTCAACTTGGTCCTCGGCAATTCCAGTGTTTCCGTCGATCTGTCCCGGGGTAAACGTCAGACCGCGCCCCCTTCCCTCCTCCCCCTGTCAAAGTCGAATTTTGAATTGATTACAAGGTGTAATATCCTCCTCCTTATATAAGAGACCTATAACATAAAATACTCAAACTCGATTCGTACTCTATTACAATATTACAAAATTTCTCTAAATCAGATTTGTAACTGACTCTAAATGGATAGTTCCGGAAATTTGAAACCGTGGGGTTGAAATGAAATTTGAACTGTTGGCCAGTGTCAATTCGATAGCTGAGGCAATGTAAAGTCATAGCTCGCACTCTCCATTGTTCGGGAACGAACCATCGTCGTCGCTGTACGAAAATATTTTCACGGACTGATCTCGCGTCGAGCTCGCCTGGATCTACGGCGCGCCCATCACCATCACCATCATTCACGCCCAGTGTGGAGCGCCATCTGAAGCCACAGAATAATGGCGAGGAGGCAAGCACGTCTGAGCATGTTTTCTACTAAATTCATGTGTTTTTTCATAATCATAATATTCATGGAATAGTTTGGCATTTTCAAATTTGTCCGTGCATTCGGACTACTAGTAGATATAGATTCAGAAAAGGAGCATTGGGACTTCGAACTTCCTCTATCACTTCTCCAATCCCATCCGAATCTCCTCCCGAAATCCCCAATTCCACTCTGCAGCAGCAGCAGGTTGGTTTTTGCTTCGCCGGAGACCATGCAGCGGCATCCGCAGCCGGCGCGGGCGCAGAGGAAGTACCGCGGCGTGCGGCGGCTGCGCTCGGGAAAGTGGGTGGCGGAGATCCGGCAGCCGCGGGACCGCAGGCAACGGCTCTACATCGACCACTTCGGCACCGCCGAGGAGGCCGCGCTCGCCCTACGGCCAGGCCGCCCGCCGCCTGTACGCTGACGCCGCGTCCCATCTCAACTACCCCGACAAGGCCGCGTCGTTATGCGCCCCTAACGCCACCGCTGGCACCGTCGACTCCGCCACGGATACGGCGGCGGCGGCTGCTGCACCAGGGAGAGGCGAAACAGGGGAGGAGGCGGACGAGACAAAATACGCCGACGAATAGAGGAGGCGGTATTCCACGTCCTCGTGAACCTTGTACGCATTCTACCCGTTTCAGTTTTAGTGGAAAACCGAAATTCCGTGGTGTTGTGATGCGATCCCCTCTAGATCGAAAGAACAAATCATGTAGGAATTTTGCCGCATAATGTGTACATTGGATGCATGGATGTCTCTCAAGAAGGCATAGCTCAATTGCGACCCTGGATGCTGAGTTGCATAACTGATCCAGAAGGTAAGCGGTTGGATGGGCACTGCCAGCAAAACAAGGAGCTTAGTTTCAGTTTGTGCGGATTGCATATTTGATTAATTTACCATGAGACGCTTAGATATATGTTCAGTTATGGTTCCGTGATTTGTGGACATCAAATGTTTGATGAATTGTCAAGAAATTTGGATGGTTCCTAAGCTTTGTAAAAACCAGTTAGCTTTGTTTTGAAAATCACTCATCGGCTGAGTGAATCAAGGAACGTTCTATGGCGTACTGACGTGCTAACCATACTCACTCCAAGACATTTCCTCAGCAGCATTTGGGTTATTTATGGTTTGGATCAAATTCGTTTTCAGTCTTAGACTGTCACTATACTTCCAATTACAATCCATGAACATTCTGCTTTATTAGTTTCGGATTATTTATTTAGTTATTTATTTGGGAACACGAAATCTAGAGTTGAATTGATCAAATTCAATCATGTCCGAGCCCTTTTGGTTTACTTTCTCATGACGACGCTCTCGTTTGCACATTGACGTTATTTCAACATTTCATTTGCTTTGTTGATTTCTAGTACAGGTTGCCTATGTCCATGTTGTCTGGCCGTTGGCGTACCCTTTTCCCATTCCTGTACGCATTTTTTTCCTTGCTATAAATAAACCTTAAACACATGTGCGTCAACAGCTTTGTATGCTGATTCGATGATATAACTAAAATGATTGAACGAAAAAGTTATTTTCTTTTCTCCAATATTATTGTATTAAGATATTAATTCACCTTATATGACTTGCAGAATACTGAATTTCTCCATACATATAACATGGAGAGTTCAATTGGGTGTCTGCTCGATTGAAGGGAAGATCAAGTGAACATGATAGTTGTGGTGCCCAATGTAATTCACAGAGAATTTTGGAGGGTGTGCAAGAGAGGCTGCTCAACTGCACGTCCAGAAGGTGAAGTTAGCAGTTCCTTTCCATGCTTTCTCTGATAGTGTGTCCTTTTCTCCTCATCATTATTTCGTGAGTACTACCTTATAACTGAGTACACGTACATTTGCAGTCGATCCAATACCACAAGTCCTAGACTCTAAATGGATAAAATAATGCAACTCAGAACTTGTTGTATCATTACAATGTTCGAGATTTGTGCCTCGAGAGATGCATATTATGAATGCACTTGTCAACTAAAGCAAAATCTCCATTGAGCCATTCTTTTTCTCCATACGACCAACCATGTGGCCGGGTTCCAATATTTCTCAGTAACGGAACAACTAGCCAACATACCCCTGCAAGTCTTATATTGAGCCACATACCAACGAAAACTATAGGAAAATCTCTATTTAACAACACATAAACGATACGTATAGGAAAAATACAAGCAGTGAAAGTTAAGAGTAGTGTACAACATGTAGGAAATCAAATACTGGATCTACACTTCTTTGTAGGGGTTGTACGTCCATGCTTCTCCTCAACACAAGCTGCATCAGAAACATACTTAGTATATGGTGGTATCCGTGATTCCCACACCACCACTAACATAAACTCTTCACTGGGTATGGCAATACATCCGGCAATTATGTCTCCGAATGATATACTATTTAAATTGCGTTTGGTAGGAGCACGATCCCCCCTTTCTACTCGAGGAGGCATCAAGCGAAGATGAGCAGGATATGAAGAAGCTAAACTGGTGATGTCTATTGGCTGCTCTTTATCAAGTATATATTTCGGATGTTCACCATACTGTGATAAGTTGTTGTCAACCATCCCCTTGAACTTCCCCAATATGCGGAGCCAGAACTGAACATTAAGGTTCCTTCTTAGCAAGTCGGCAATCACACTTGCAGTGACGAATGACCCTCTCAGTACTATGGCTATCTCCTTGGCTATTGATGCTAATTTTGGATAATCTTTTTCGTCTGTGCTTCCAAATGCTAACATCTTGAAGAGGTAGCTGTACTCCTCATGTGACAAACTATTTAGACGGACTGCCTTTACTGTTCCAAACCGTGCAACCTTCTCGACCCTACTTATTATTATCACCTTGCTTCCTCGAGCTGCAGTGCGTGTTACAGTGGAATAGAACTTTGCCCAATCCTCATCATCCACATCTGTAACAAATTCGACAACAACTAAAGTCCTCCTATTCCTGAACTTTGCATGTTCAATTCTGCAGATGCTATCTCCATTGATGTACAAAATCGAAGAGAAATGGGATCGGATCCGCTCATCATTGCATGAATAGCTTACCAATGATTTCTTACCAACCCTGCAACTACCGATGATTGGAAGCACCATAGGAGCACCTAGATGAGTAGGTGTCTGCAGCAAGATGCTGATGACCTGCTGCTTCTCAACATGGCGACCAAACATAAAGTTGTCAGTGTAAAGGTAACTGTCGTAGGGCCTGCGGCACATGCGCTTGCATCCCCCCAAGAGCACAACAAATTCTTTCATATTAGCAATTGCAGCTTCTAAATTCTCCAGTACACTCTGCAAATTATCATTTGCAGTCGCAGCAATATTTTGTGTGGTACCAGCAATTGTGTGTGAACACTTCAAAGGAATTGAAGAAGCCGATTGGTTAGATAAGCTTCGATTTGTAACAGATTGGTACCTGAAGCTGTCCAGCATATGGTACCCCTGGTACATGTTGTCCACAAGTAACTTGAGTTGCATTTGCATCTTAGAATTGGTGATGTATCGCCCATCTGCCTCCTCGACGATTGCGTGGACTCTCAGTAGGAGTTGCTGCAATCTTTCCAACTTCTCACCTATGCCTGTCTTCTCTGTGTACTTCTTGATCAGAAAGGAGATGATTCGGGTAATTAGATCGCCTGCAATCGCGGATATGGCTGCCTCCATGTTGAACTATATTTCTGGTTTTGTGTCTCTCTATGTCCAAGTGAGGAAGTTGTGGCAGATGAGTAGCTAGAGGGAGACACAGTGTGTGCGCACTTGCCTCCCTTTCGTCCTATTTATACTCAGCTTGGTGATGAGTGAAAGGAAGTCAGGCCGTTGTTTATCTGACTTTTGCAGTATACTTGGATATGTGCATTATTTGATGCTTTGAAAAAGTCTTGCACATAATTTCATGATGAAGTAATCGAGAACATATTTGTCATGCATTAATGATATGATGTCGATCGAGATCCAACATGATAACTAGCCCACACCAAATGGTTTTAACAATTTGATTTGAATGTTATAGCTAAGGGATTTATGGACTAAGTTGGGGCATGGAAACAGGGTTCGAAAATTCCTATGTGCTCTTTAGTTACACAAAGGCAGTGGTGCCGAAGAAAAAGTATACTCCGGTGATTACTGTCATTAATGTTCAATTGCCCCTGGCTCCATCCCTTTTGATGACTAATGTCCAAGTTCGACGAATTATAGGTGAGACTAGTTAATTAACGATGATGACATAAAGGCTGATGGCAAGTTTGACGAATCTACATGTGCCAGTACGTCTTTCAGTAGCTTGAGCTTGATGAAACCTTGACGAATTGCACGAGCAAGTATAGTGCCAGTACGTCTTTCCGTTCTTCTGTCGTATAGCTACGAGATTAGGCAGTGTACTTTAGGCACCCCCGATCGGTTACGTCGACCTCTGAGAGTACTAGAGGAGTACGAGCAAGTATAGTGTCCATCGAGGAGTAGCGCGCGGGAGCGGTGTCTGACGGGGCGGAACGTGAAACACTCCGGTCGGGGGAAAGTAGAAACCCTCGTGTTGAGACGAAGTGAAAACTCTCATATATATTTTGGAGTTTATGGTTTTACATCTCATAAAATCCCTCCCCTCTCTCTACCCTTGGGGTCCTATTTATAGATGTCGGTGATACGGGGACCAGGGTCCCCCAAACCGCTAGCAAAGGCCCAACTTGACGCCGCGTCGCCAAGGACGTGGGAGTCAAGAAGAGGTGCTCGGGGGCTAACCCTGAGCACTGTACCCACTCAAGGGGAGCCCCGAGTCGTCCCTTAAGGGTGCTTCCCGAGCACCCAAGGCGACTTGGCCCCCGCTCTAGACGAGTCAAAAAGAGGTGCCTGGGGGCTCACCCCGAGCACCTTACCTACTTGTCCTAACGAGGGGAGTCCCAAGTCGCCCCTTAAGGATGCCCCCCGAGCATCCAAGACGACTTGGCCCCCACTCGGGATGCCGAGTGCCTCCCATGGTCGGTGGGATGACCCAGGGTGCGTGCTCGGGAGCCCCCAAGCACGGAAACCCCGAGCGCCCCCGCGGGGCCGTCCTCAGTTCACATGGCCCGACAGGTGTACGTACCTCACGCCTGTCTGACGGGCATACCCACTCCAAGTCTATTGCGGACAAGATCGCAGAGTCCTGACCGTTTCCCGTCCCCCCCCAAGCCAAAAGTCCCATCGGCTGTCAGTCTTGGCATGGGATGGAGCGGTCAGAACCCCTTTTTGACTTTGGGGCGCGCCGCCGCGTGCCTAGGCGCATGCCTCCTGTCCTCGGTCCGTGGGCCCAGGGTAGGTGCAGCATGGCCCGTGTCAGAAGGCGTCTCAGGAAGTCTCTGACTTCTGACCCGCCCGCGTCATGATGATCTAGATTTCAACCGAAGCGTGACAGGATACTGTTCCGCTACAGTGACCTTCAACCACCGGCGTGGCTTGCCCACGCCCTATTCGTCAATAGCTGTATTATTATAATATTTTTTCCCCTTTTTGGCCATTGTGGTGACCCCCGGATATATAAGGGGAGAGCCGGGGCCATGCGAAGGAGGACGCCGGGCTGGATCGAATTCTTGGGAGAGCTTTCTTAGAAAACACAACCCTAGAAGAAGAAGAACATGAGCATCTGTGCTTCCTAGTTCATTGTAATCCCACTACATATTCTCAATATACACACAAAGCAGGACGTAGGGTTTTACACCATCTTGGTGATCCGAACCTGGGTAAATCACAGTCTCCACAATCTGAGACATCCTGTCTTTAAGTTCGACGCAGCGCCTGTTCCTTCGGCTCCCCGGCCGAATCCCAAAGGGGGTCCTTCCGGACTCTCAGTAGGAGTTGCTGCAATCTTTCCAACTTCTCACCTATGCCTGTCTTCTCTGTGTACTTCTTGATTAGAAAGGAGATGATTCGGCTAATTAGATCGCCTGCAATCGCGGATATGGCTGCCTCCATGTTGAACTATATTTCTGGTTTTGTGTCTCTCTATGTGCAAGTGAGGAAGTTGTGGCAGATGAGTAGCTACAGGGAGACACAGTGTGTGCGCACTTGCCTCCCTTTCGTCCTATTTATACTCAGCTTGGTGATGAGTGAAAGGAAGTCAGGCCGTTGTTTATCTGACTTTTGCAGTATACTTGGATATGTGCATTATTTGATGCTTTGAAAACGTCTTGCACATAATTTCATGATGAAGTAATCGAGAACACATTTGTCATGCATTAATGATATGATGTCGATCGAGATCCAACATGATAACTACCCCACACCAAATGGTTTTAACAATTTGATTTGAATGTTATAGCTAAGGGATTTATGGACTAAGTTGGGGCATGGAAACAGGGTTCGAAAATTCCTATGTGCTCTTTAGTTACACAAAGGCATTGGTGCTGAAGAAAAAGTATACTCCGGTCATTACTATCATTAATGTTCAATTGCCCCTGGCTCCATCCCTTTTGATGACTAATGTCCAAGTTCGACGAATTATAGGTGAGACTAGTTAATTAACGATGATGACATAAAGGCTGATGGCAAGTTTGACGAATCTACATGTGCCAGTACGTCTTTCAGTAGCTTGAGCTTGATGAAACCTTGACGAATTGCACCAAGCTGATGTGACCTGAACTATCCGTTCTTCTATATTAATATATATGCATGTTGAAACGGCTTAGGGCTGGTCATAACACTGCACCATATTTAGCATATCTTCTATATATTAATATAGAAAAAGATCCAATAATGCATACCAATAGTAACCATACGTTCCCATTGTTTTGAGTATGAATTGCTCGGATACTAGAGATCCAGTTCCAATGAGCTAGGACGTCATGCTGGGGTTCAAATAGTAAAAGTTCCTTTTGATCAAATATGAAATATGCTCCAGTATTTCAGAACTTCACTGTCAATATTTGCTATGAAGATTTGGGGCCAATGGAAGCGGTCCTGAGAACTCGAGTACTTGCTTGATGTGGTAGCATGGATCCTGCAACACAATTGTTAGAGGTTATCGTACTTTTATCAGTTTTTGATAGATGCAGTTCAATTTCTCATCGCACTTTATCCTACTTGAAGTCCATGTACTTCAATCTGTACACTCTAGGTTAGCCACCGAAGTTTTGCCTACTGTGGTAGCATACTACATTCGATTTCTTCTTCTAGTAAACAATCTATATTTTTTGGAAGGAAAACAGTAGGAGAGTGTCCTATTGTATTTTAAACAAATAATAGTCAACAATATATTTCTTTACCGAAGTATTGATCAGAGATCTTACCTCAGTTCATTTAAGCACTGTTTCCTGAAACTTGTAGAGCGTTCATAGGTTACACTTTACCATTTGGGACTACTATTGGTGAGGTTAAATAAACGATCTTAGGTTACTCTACTAGTTTTCTCTCAAAAAGGTAGCTAGTTTTTTCCTTGGTCATTCAAGTTCACAGTGGTGGTAATGTGGATTTATTTTCTTCTGTTTATCCATAGCATGCCAACCCCACGTCTAATCCAGAGCTTTCTTTACCTATTTGCATACCTAGTGACTGCACATTCTTTTGGTATTAGGGGAGCATACTGCGACGTGCTGGCAATTTTTTTTTGAAGGGAAGTTTTTATTGCTTCCGGCCTCTGCATCCAGTGGACACATACAGCCTAAAACCAGTCATTATTACATAGATCAAAAGAAAATATTAGCACACAAGCTAATGTCCGAAATAGTTTGATGGCCAAATAAGCTAAAACAAAAACAATGCAAAAAGAGACGTCCTCAGCTGGCCATAGGAGCATCCAAACACCACAGTCTCCAATCTCTTGCTCCCTTCCACCATAGGTTTCCCTGAACTCTGGCTTTTGTAAGGGCGCCCAAGACCGTAGTAAGTTGCCACACCTATAAATCACCTGGTTTGGATGATAAAAGATTTCTTGTCAAAAACAATATCATTTCGGCACAACCAAATGGACCAACATAGCGCTACCGCACCCACTAAAATTGGCGCCCGAAATTCCCCCCGCATCCCCTGGAGCCAATTCCCAAACAAAACAAAAGTACATGATGGGGGAGGAAGGCCAAAAGCAATCTTGGCTACCCGCCACACAAAGCGAGCAACAAGGTAGTCAAAGAATAAATGTTGGATGGATTCGCCCGCACTGCAAAAACAGCAGGTTCCATCCCCATGCCAATTACGTCTAATAAGATTATCCTTTGTGAGAATGACCCCTCTACCTAAATACCAGATGAAAATCTTTGTTTTAAGAGGCAACTTAAGCTTCCATAAATGTTGCTGCCGAAAAAGGCTATTAGCATTCATAAGCGCTTGGTACATCGAAACGACTGAGAATTGTCCACTACGGTGCAGATTCCAAGAAAAATTGTCTGAACCAGGTTGCAATTGTACTGATGCCATTTGGTTAAGCATCATGTTCCATGCAATCAACTTAGGCCCAACTAGTGCATGCCGAAAGGATAAATTGAGCCCAGGCAAGGATAGGACATGTGCTACCGTGGTGTGCCTCTGTCTGACGACATGATACAAAATGGGATATTGTGATCTGAGAGGTGAAGTGCCAATCCATACATCCTCCCAAAACTGAATCTGATCGCCTGTACACAGATTAAATCTCCCTAGCTGGAAAAAAATGTGCTTCACCCTCATGAGACTTGTCCAGAATTGGGAGTCGCCATTGCGAGCCTCCACTTGGGATAGAGTCCTGCGTTGCAGATATTTATTTCTGAGGAGATGCTGCAAATGCCATCCTCATTAAGAAGTTTAAATAACCATTTACTTAGCTGGCATCTATTTTTCTGGACCAGGTTCTGAATTCCCAGTCCCCCTTGATCCTTAGGTCGACATACGATGCTCCACTTAGCGAGGCGATATTTCCATTTATGGCTGTTCGACTGCCAGAGAAAACGAGATCTATAAAAGTCCAGACGCTTCCTTACCCCTTTGGATACCTCAAAGAATGAGAACATAAACATGGGAAGGTTAGAGAGGACCAAATTAATCAAGACTAGACGACCCCCATGGACAAATTCCTAACCTTCCATCCGCTAAGACGTTTCTCAATTCTATCCTCAATGCATTTCGAGTCACTGTTTCGCAGTTTGCGATAATGCATAGGGATCCCGTGGTATCGAAACAGGAACGTCCCCAAGTCACATCCAAAGAGTTGCGTGTACTCTACCTAAAAATCCTTGGCTTTGCCAAAGCAAAATAACTCACTCTTATGGAAGTTAATTTTCAAGCCCGAAAGTTGTTCAAACACACAAAGCACAACTTGAGGTTCCTTGCTTGCTCGATGTCATGATCCATAAAAATGATCGTATCATCGGCATACTGAAGGATGGACAGACCATCCGCTACTAAATGTGGTACCACTCCCGTTATACTACCAACATTCTTGGCTCTGTTCAAAAGAATAGCCAATATGTCAGCAATGATGTTGAATAAAATGGGCGACATGGGATCCCCTTGCCTTACACCCTTCCTTGTTTGGAAATAAGGACCAATATCATCATTCACCTTGACCCCCACACTACCACCCTGGACAAAGTGAGAATCCAATTGCGCCAGGTTTGGGAGAATCCTTTCAGTCGCAGGGTTTGATCTAGGAAAGGCCATTTAACTTTATCATAAGCTTTCTCAAAATCCACTTTGAAGATGACACCATCTAATTTTCTCTTGTGCATCTCATGTAACGTCTCATGAAGAATAACAACACCCTCTAAGATATTTCGCCTTGGCAGAAAGGCAGTCTGGGTGGGCCGAATTACCGTTTGCACCACACGACACAAGCGATTGGTGCCAACTTTCATGAAAATTTAAACCTGACATTCAATAAATAGATCGGCCAAAATTGCTGAATTTGTGTCGCATCGACTTTCTTTGGTAGAAGTGTAATAATACCAAAATTCAGTCTATATAAAGGAAGAACGCCCCTATGAAAGTCATGGAACAGTGCCATAAGATCTTCTTTGATTATATCCCAGAACCGCTGAAAAAATTCAGCAGGGAAGCCATCTGGACCGGGTGTCTTGTTATGCTCCATTTGAAAAATCGCATCTTGGACTTCTTTTTTTGTAAACGGTGCCACAAGAAACTCATTATCAGTCTCGGAGACTTGAGGAATGTCATCATTACCATGCTCCACCCACGAAAAATTGGTGGATGCTACCGGCCCAAACAAATGCCGATAGTAGGACGTAATGTAAGTCTTTAAATTATGTTGTCCGTGAATCACACCCTCGTCTTGCTCCAGTTGGTAAATTAGTTGTTTGCAGTGGCGACCGTTCGCAATGGGGTGGAAGTATCGTGTGTTTATCATCACCCTCTAAAATGAACTTCGCTTTCGAGCGTTGATACCATTTAACTTCCTCCTCCCTTAGTAGGTGTGCTAACTTATCACTAGCTCCACGGCGAGCCTCAATCTCAGCCATGGACAATCTCCGTGTCTCAGCACTCCTATCTAGCTCATCAATAATGGTGAGACATTGTTCCTTTTCTTGCTTATTAACCCCACTGGTGTGACTTGCCCAATCCCTAAGAAACTGGCGTACACTAGTACAGAAAATGTGATTACTGACGGGCAAATATTGCCCATCTGTGACGGGTGGGCAGCCCATCAGCAATCAACCGTCAGTGATAACACAAGTTACCTCTGACAGATTCACAGCCCATCAGAGATAGTACATTATCTTTGACGGGCGGGCAATCTGCACCCGTTAGGGATGACTGTGGAGAGGACCGCATGATCGACCTGCAGCAGACATCTCTGACGGGTGAGGTCTAGTCGACCGTCAGTCATGACATCTACCTTTGACGGCTATTAGTCACGGCCCGTCAGAGATAACTGCTGGAAAGGACCGAAGGAAGTCATCACTGACGAGCAAAAAAGACGCCCGTCAGTGAAGATAGTTACCTATGACGGGTGATCCATTCCCACCTGTCAGAGTAGGAAGTTATCACTGACGGGCGACCTACAGAAGCCCGTCAGTACTGAAAGTTACCTTTGACGGCTCACTTTATAACGCCTGTCAGTGATAACTTCCATCACTGACGGTTGCACCACCAGTGCCCGTCAGTGATGACCCTATCCTGGTTCCTATATAAACCTGTTTTGCTAGCTAGCCTCAGGATTTGATAGCCATGCTATCACGGACCCGGAATTGCATATGATTAGGGGAACGAAAGGTCGCCAAGGGCCGAAGGACCAGTCGACCTGGTGGCACGGTACCTGCGCCGTACGCACTGAGGCGGAGTGATCCGACACCTGCCTAACGCAAGCCGGCCGGAAGCGACTAGACTTCCCAGAACCACATACGATTCCTTGATCCGGTGAAGGTTTAGAGTCGTTCCCGAATACCACCAGACAAAACAAGGTCGGAGGAGCCCGGCGACTCTACCCACACCCTAACCTAGCTCAGAGGCTAGTGGGTCGCTCGAAAGCCCGGTAGAATACGCCCACACCCTGCCTGGCCGGCACAGCATCTCAGCCAGCGGGTCACTCAACCGATTCCTGCTCGGCCTGGTAATAAGAGGAATAGCCGTAACCCTTCACGGCATACCCATACGATTCATATCATACACGCACTTCATATGGGCAGCCCGAATAACAAGTTGGATATCACAACAAAGCACTACATTAAGATAATAAACTAGTTGCCCGCATCGGACTATACGATTACATCAGTCGGTCATAGCCGGAAACATATCCGAGTACGGAGTAATTAAACAACAGCGAAAACAAAGTAAGTGAGTCCCACAGCGGCGCATGGACCGCTGACCAAAAGTCACCACCTATCCCATGAGCCGAATAGCTAACCAAGAAAACCCAAGTTTAAGCGTCATCAAAATAGTCTTCGACCACCGGCTCACCTGCAAGCTCTAGGAATAACCTAGGTGAGTACAAACGTACTCGCAAGACTTATTCGTGCTTGATTAGATATCCTACACATGGATATGCTACAACAGAAGTAAAAATGATGCTTCTCAGAGTAACAATATACAAAACTGAACTAGGAATCAACACATGACCGAGGAAATCTAATCAGTAACATAGGACCAAGTCCATGCATATAGAGGTTCACCCATAACAGTATCCTCTTTGTTAACCCCAACCCAATTGGGACAATTCATAAATCAACCCAAAACTTATCCATCATATGCACAACTCAGATTATCTCTTGGATCATCACCGGCAATTCACCCACCATGGGGATATCGAGTGCTCATCACCTGGAGGTAGCTAATCTCCCAGGCGACCGAGACTTGCCATCAGGTAAACCCATAGCGGCGACTCCGCTAACGCCCGCGTGTGATAAGGGAAGTAGCACGGTGAAGTAACCTCAGATCGGTGCGACGACTAAAACTCTACTTGCTCCAGGCGTCGCCTCAACACTTCAAACAAACACCGATCATATTCACCGTGCACTCCCCTCGTCTCTCACATCTCACTTTATCAGGGTTCAAGTTGATTAGGGCAACCAGATTAATTCTCAACCAAATTCGAACAAGATCATAACATGCCCTAACATGCTAGTGTTGCAATTCACATCTATCACATGTAGACACATAGCATCATCCAATAACATATTCATACGAAAGAATAGATGCAATAAAAATAACAACATATGCAACAAGCTCTGCTTGCCTTGTTCGGGTTGTTCCTGATCTTGCGGGGAGCTGTAAGCCGGGTGGTCACCTTCTTCGGGCTCTGTTGCGATTAACACGAACACCGGAAAAGAAACGATAAAAGAATATGAGTTCGGCATGTATGCATGAGGTGCCATGCTAGATGTGCATTACTAAGTGACTTGAGGAGGGTCGAATCCTAGAGGAGTCGAATTGCCTAGAGCAATTAGTAGAAATCGTGCGAAAGCCCTAATTCTACATGCATGTCATTTTATGCAATGGTGGGGTGGAATAGGGATAGGGTGCAGTACAACCCTGTTTTTGTATGTGACATCGTGCAAATGCTTTGAGATACAAAACTAATGTAATGGGAAATTCTCGATTCGGAGTTAAGGTCGTCGAGTTAGGGTTTAGCGACGATCAGCAATAAAAGGAACTACAACCCATATTGTAAAGTGACCTATTGTGCATGTGCCAATATTAGGCATCTAACTAGACCAGGTCGTAGGAAATCTCGCAAGGTTTCCAGAACTATAAAGCTTGTCGGAATCGGAACTACGAGCGCGAAACTAGGGTTTACCGACTCGTGACCGAAGCAAACTAACAACCCTAGATATCATCTTGTGCATGTACTCAAAATTAATTTTTGATTCAGCCAAAGTGTAGAGAATTTCATAAGCTTTCCAAATATATAAAATTTATCAAATTTGGACGTGTGGTTTGAAAGTTATGGCTGTTTGAAAATCTTATACAAAATTAACCCTAAACAATCGAAACCCTAATTGCTAAACCTACCCGAGGCCTACCCAGACTAATCTTCAAATCCAACGTATACCCGAGAAGCAACCCGAGGATCCCACCCCTTAATCCACCTCAGCTGATAGGTGGGGCCCTCTGGTCAGGGCTGACTGGACCACCGAGATCCAGTCAGCTGCTGACTGGACCCGGGGACCCAATCAGGCAGCGCCACCTCACCTCATCTCTCTCTCTCTCAACTCTCACTCTGGACCGGCCGGAGACGCAGCCCGGCGGCGGAGCCCTCGCCGGAGAGCTCACCGGAGCTTGCTCCAGAGCCCTGCTAAGCTCGGGAAAACGGCCAGAGGACCGGGAGCTCACCCTGAGGAGGATTCTGTGCTCGGGGAGGACGGAGGGGCTCGGGATTGAGCTCGCGACAGGGACCGGCGGCGAGGAGCATCGGGTCATCGGTGTCGAGGCGTTCCAGATGCAGATCTGCGAGGAAAAGAGGTGAGGGAGGTTAAGGGAGTTGAGAGGGAGCGAAGGGAGATGAAAATGGGAGAAGGGAGGGACTGGAACGTGCTCGGGAACTCGTCGGAGCCGCGGCCGGACTTGAAGACGAAGGTGGCGATGTTGATGATTCCGGCACGGATCTGGGGCGGAGAGGAGGGCGGCAGGTGAGGGAGAGGGTGAGGAGTCTCGGGGGCTTTGTGGGGAGGACGGAGGCTCTCTGGAACTCGGTGGATTCCTCACCGGAGTTTGGTGACCGGAGATGGGGGAGATGCTCGGGCTCAGGGAGAGAAAGGGGGAGGAGACTAGGGTTTGTGGGGAGAACGAGGGGGAAGGGGAGAGCTGTCAGAAGGTGGCCTTTATAGGGTGGCGACGGCTCAGACAGGGGTGGTCAGGAGCGGGGCACCGCCCACTCCGGCCAGCCCGCGGGGGAGACGTGGAAGGGGAGGGATGACAGGCGGGCCCCGGGGCGCGGCAGCAGAGAGAGAGGAGGCTGATAGGCGGGGTCGGGCTGTCAGCGAGAGGAGAGGGGCGCGGGCGCGCGGGGCAGGCCGACTGGGCCGACCGAGTAGGCCCTCGGCCCAGGGTGATTAGGGTTTTCCTTTTTCTTTTTCTATTTCTTATTCCAGATCCATTCCTCATGTCATTTTATGTGCAAATCTTTGTCCAAAAATTCTGAAATTTTCACAGGAGGTTCTAAACATTATTCTTGAGCTACTGTAGAAGTTTGAACCAATTTGGAGTTGATTTAAATGGGGGTCTAGTTCAAACCTAGGGTTTGACCTAATTCGGCATTTTGAACTACAACTAGGTTTTGGACTTCTCCAAAATTTGTGAAATTTGGCATGAAGCTAGTACTCCCCTATTCATGGCCATCCCCAAAGTTTGGTGAATTTTTATACACATTTGCTTGCCCATCATCTTAACCCTAGTTCTCGGCTCCTTAGGGTTTGCAATCGGACGTTCTGATTGGGTTGTCATTTCAAGTGGTATTTCATGTGGTTTTTGGATCGATCTTGGGAAGGAGGGAGAGAAGGTTAGTAGAGGGATTCATCGACGGGGTTCACTGGCCCCACCACTTGCTAATGTTATCGTCGAAGTTCGATACTTCGAATAAGTTGATTGGTGTTTGTTAACATATCCACCGAGGATGAGATATGTACATATTCTATAAAGTAAAGTCGATATACGACTAAGTTTAAGTAAGGTGTGGGTGATGATGATGCCATGTATGCATGAATGCGGAGCAAAAACCTATTTATCGTAGAGTGGGTATTACACATGCCCTCTGAAAAAAGTCCCAGCTGTGTAGCCCTAGCTACACAGCCTCTCAGCAGCCCCAGCTGCGAGGCACAGGCACAAAGTATATATCACAAATAATTGAAATAACAACATCACAAAGCATCACAAAATCACAAACCACATTACAACACATTCACAAATATATGAATTCACAAATCGAAATTCACATATATTACAACGACACAACCACTTTCAAATTCACACACATATATATATGTCGTCGAGCTTCTATGTTGTTGTGGAGTAGTCGATCGATTAACCTCAAAGATATCCTGTATAGATAGCACCATAGCAACGTTGCATTGAAGAGAACAAAGTTACAAATATGAACTAAGTTATCAATAAATCAACATTTTCCGGAGGTGGGGGGCAGCTCTACGCCGGTGTAAAATTCACCGCCTGGCCGGACGACATATTGGTTCAAGAAGTATGCAAACACATCTCTCATGTGGCATTGATCTCGTAAGTAGTCATAGTTGAGAGCCAAATAGTCCTTGAATTATTTTTCACTGGAAAGTGGGTTGTAGTGACGGACCATCGCGTCCATGTGCGTGCACACATAAAACCCACATGTCACGCTATTCGCCGGCTGCTGCCTGCACGGGAAGTCAAACATGTGGCTGAGCCTAGGATTTGACTTTTTTCAGCGCGTCGTCCCTCCCATTGCCCTAAATTTGGCGTACGCCTCGTCAACGCACTGCCGAATCTTGGAGAAATCCCTAGGGGGTAGTCCTTCTCGACGCCTAAGAGAAGGTAAAATACCTTGTTCCAAGGTACGACTATCACGAGAAGGACCCAATGGTCGCTGCATAGACCAGATGAGATGCATGTAAACACACGCAGCTGTTTAATTAAGTGCTTGAAGAAAAAATTGACACAATTAGTAAAGAACTCACGGAGGGTTGTAGGGCAAGATTATCATTAGACTGTCCCTTTGCGTGAGCCATGCCAGGGAGATGAAATCAACAGCCGACTCATATGCCTCGTTGATTTGGCGGTCGTGCAAGATGCACGGATCGATGGACCCAATGTTCGCTTTGTTACGCCTGGCCTCTTTGGATTGCCGGAGTGTCCAGACCCTCATTAGCGTGGTGTCTAGCCTCTTCAGGTTATACATGCTCTAGACGTCTTCAAAGGCGACGTTGAATGTAGGACTGTCAAACTCTCGATAAAAGTGGTAACTTTCTGGCACTTCGAGTTTGATGAAGGATACAAATCAATTCGGTTGACTCGAATGTAGCACAATCATGTCATGCAACAGTTTTGCCTCGGCTCCCAAAGTTTGTATTTCATTGTCTGGGAGGAGCGGCTGACTGGGAATGTAGCTGTCTGCCCTTGCTTTCTATTGTACGTCAGGAGTTGATGCGTACGACAGGGACTTAGCGGCGCTATCTTGTTTTTCTAACCTCTTTGTTGTGCCGCCCCTGAAAGTGCATCCACTCCCATGGAGCTTGGAAGGATGGCTATCTTGCCCCAGAGTTTGGTTTTGATGGTTATTGGCAATCCTCACCTGTGTCTAATGTTTTGCAATGAGTGTGAACAGGGATTAGATGGACAGGTGAAAGCTGAAGTGAGACAACTGTTGATGATGAGCCCTAAAAAGAGCAAGGAACTAGGAAGGTCAGAAGGACCAGCTGAGCTAGGTTCCTGAGGCACAGTTGCGAGGAAGCCGAGGCTGTGCTCGAGGGCAAGCGAGGTGATGGTTGCTTGATGGAGTTCAAGGGCCGTGAATGCAAGCTTGATAAGTCCTGGAGGAGCTAGGAAGCTGGTGGATCAGGACCAAGGGTTCGCTGTGCGTCTACAAGGGCAGTCGTCTTCGGTGAAGAAGCTTGGAACCAGTGCCAAGGGTCTGAGCGAGCTGGACAGGGACTGTGGCGAGGCCATTGCTCTCTGATCAGTTTTAGGCTTGTAGTGAGCCGGCCAGAGTTGTGCTCAGGTGCTGCCTGAGGCAACCGAGTCCACCTGAGTTTGGCATCTGAGACTCAGGTGGGTAGCTCAGCCGCGGCTAGTAGGTTACCAGAGGTGCATGTTAGCTGAGTCTCAGATAGGTTAGGTCTGGTGGCTCTTTGTCTGACGTGGCATGAGGGTAACGGCTAGCTGCCAGGGACCCTATAAATAGGGAACCTGGGGAGGTTTTCAACCTCGAACCTTTACCCAACCTTTGCCTCTAACCCGAAAGCAACCTGTTGAGAAAGAAAGAGCTCTAGGTCTCCAAGTGAGTGTTGCCTGCGTGCATCCATCGTGAGAGTGAGTTACTTAGTCCTTCAGGTGCAGCATTCGAGGTACTGGTTCCTCCAAGAGTGGGAGTGCTCTTGGAGTTGGTGAGCAAGCCAAGTCTTGTGTGGCTGCCATCAAGAGTCTGTGAGGGCGATTCGGGTCTGCCTGTCTTGCAGCAGCAAGATAAAAGGATTCCACACAAGAAAGGTACTCGAGGAAAGAGCACGATTTGGTGCCGGCTGTGAAAACAGCTTCCTCAACGGAGACGTACTGCTTCGCAAGAAGTAGGAACTTCGGTAAAACAAATCATTGTGGGCTTTACCTTCTGTCTTGTGATCTGCTCTTACTTATTCTGTTATCTATGCATGCTTAGATCACTAGAGCACCTTTATTTGTTGCACACTAACTGAGTTTCCTCACCTGAGACTCAGTTAGCTCCTGCTAAAGCTAGTACCTTTCGTGTTCACGTCATCTGATGCACTCACCTGACTCTCACACCTGAGACTCAGTTAGCTCTGAATATAACTTGCTCTACATCAGCTGAGTTTGCTGTCTGAGTGTCTGGTGTTTATCTGATATATCTTGCTGAGTCTCAGTTACCTGCATCAGTTGCATATATTTTCTCTAGGATTGACCTATCTCCAGAAGAGAAACCCATTAGGCATTTTAATTTCTAGAGCCGACCTATTCACCCCACCTCTAGTCGACTCCTGAGATCCCTTTCAAGTGGTATCAGAGCCTCGTTGCTCATAATTGGCCTAACAGCCAGAGTCTAAAGGATGTCGAACTATGAGGGTAGAGTTCCTATGTTTGATGGTACTAATTATGCCTTTTGGAAGCGGAAGATGCAAATGCATCTTACTGCACTTGACCCAGATGTATGGAAGATTGTCACAACAGGTCTTGATGTGGTTGATGAGAGCAATCCCACTGATCAAGAGAAGATCAGCATCAAGAACAATGCTAGAGCTGCCAATGCTATCTATATGGGACTGCAAGAGCATGACTTCAACCGTGTCTGCACCTTTGAGGAAGCCAGAGATATATGGTTCACACTTCAGGCTATCTATGAAGGCAGTGACACGTTGAAGAGGTCCAAGAAAGATGTGCTGGAGCATGAACTTGACAACTTCCATTACCAACCTGGAGAGGACATCAATTCCATCTTCACAAGACTTACCATGATCACTAACCAGCTGAAAGCCCTTGGGTCCAACAGAGTGGAAGATGGAGATGTGATCAAGAAGTTCCTCTTTGTGCTTCCCAAGCCTTATCACACTCTGCGTCTGATGATGAAAGAAAAGGATGGCTTTGACAGATTAAAGCCCACAGATGTCCTTGGTAGGATGCTCACTCATGAGATGGAGCTAAACCACTCCAAGAAGCATGCTATCACCTCTGGGAAGAACAAGGACATAGCCCTCAAGGCAGTGGCCACTCACAGGGACTCAAGTGATGAAGAAGAAGATCCAGATGAAGAGATGTCCACTGATGAGGAGAATGAGCTTGCCATGCTTACTCGGAACTTCAGAAAGTTCTATCGAAGGAAGAAGTTCTCAGGCTCATCTGACAGGTTCAAAGGGAAGAAGCAACTCAGTGACAAGAAGTGTTTTGAGTGTGGTGACTCAGGACACTTCATTGCTGATTGTCCCAAAAAGAGCAAGAGACAAGAGGATGGCAAGTACAAGAAGAAGGAGATCATTGTCAAGAAGAAGTACAAAGAAGGGAAGCCTCCCACCTTCAGAAAGAAGAAGACCTCTGCTGCCAGAGCTTATGTGGGACAAGCCTGGGTCTTAGATGACTCAGAGTCAGAGGAGGAGTCAGAGGAAGAAACTGAGCTTGCTGGGTTAGCCATCTGTGTCTCAGGTGGATCACTCAGCAGTCCAACTGAGCCAGGAGAAGACTCAGTTGGGTCACTCAGCTGCGCACCGAGTCAGACTCTCTCTTCGACAAGGATGCAGATCCTACATATGCTGAGACTCCAGCCCTATGCCTTATGGCTAAAGGCAGCAAGGTAATGACTGAGGATGACTTCCCTGATTATGCTCAACTAATGGACATTCTTGATAGGACAGAGAAACTCCTTAGGAAAGAGAGAAAAGAAAACATCTCTCTCAGGGACAAACTAACTGACATGCAGGTGTCCCTTGATAATGCACAAGATGCTAAGGCAGATCTTGATGAGGAGGTTTACTTATTGCAGGAAGCTCAAAACAAACTTAAGCTATCACATGAGCTCCTAATCTCTGAGCATGATAAACTCAAAGAAACTCACTCATCTTGCACTGCAGTTACACCTGATGCAAATCCTCCTACTGTTATAGAAACCTGTTTAAACTGTGCATCTCGCATCAATGCTATTACTTCTAGTACAGTGTTTGTTGTAGATTCACCCAGTGAATCAAGCACTTCAACTGCTACTAACTCTGTTGATGCAGCAAAGTACAATGAGCTCAAGGAGGAGCATGAAGAGCTAAAAAGGCTCATGAGAATAGGCCTATGCAGTGCTAACATAGGCATGCAGAACTTTGCTAGGCTCCAGTCCACCTTAGTACTAAAGAATAATGGTACAAGGGGACTTGGTTTCACTCCTGCACTTAAAAAGAACAAGTCATCATATATTTCCTCTGCTACTAACAAGAAATACTTGCAGAATCACTTTGTTCCTCAGAAAGGGAAATATGATACTAACTCTCTTGCAGGAAACCATCGAAAGACAGGTGGTTATGTGAAAATTCCCTCTAATCCAAGCTATGTGCTTAAGACAGGGAAAAAGGGCAAACCTGAGGCAATATATGTTGGACCCTGGAGTAGGTACAAGAAGGTACCAAGCATTTGGGTACCAAAGTCAGTAGTCACCTGTGTCTCAGGTGACTCACTCGGTTGGGTACCGAAGTCAGGGAAAGCCACCTGTAACTCAGGTAGCTCACTCAGGTGCAATGCAAATTTGCTAACCCTTCCATCTGAGTTTGCAGGAGATAAGAATCTGAGAAAGATTCAGAGGTTCTCTAAGCTTTCTAAAGCCATAGCTGCTAAGAACCCTAATGTTAATCTTATTCCTGCTATTGATGCTTACAGTAAGAGACCTGCTAACTTGGGAACCAAAGCTATTTGGGTTCCTAAGTCTCGAAACTAATCGTGCAGGGCTCTGCCTCTAGTGGAACAAAATGGGTCATGGATAGTGGCTGCACACAGCACATGACTGGAGGCAAAGAGCAGTTTTCTGAGATAAGAAAAGATAACCTTCCTTGCAAGTATGTCAACTATGCTGATGATTCAAGAGGCAAGGTATTGGGTTGTGGTAAAATTGCTATATCTCAGGAACATTCTCTTACTGAAGTAATGCTTGTTGAGTCTATTTCATATGATCTTTTATCTGTTTCTCAATTATGTGATGCTGGAATGAAAGTCACATTTTATCCTAAAGAGGTCTATGTCCAGAAACTAACAGATGACTCACAAGTTTTCAAAGGCTATCGAGTAGATAAGCTATATCTTGTAGATTTTCAGGATTAAGAAGCAGCTGTGCCATGTTGCCTTATAGTCAAAGCTCAGTTAGGCTGGCTGTGGCACAGGAGGCTAGGTCATGTGGGGATGAGGCTGCTGAACAAACTCAGTAAAGAACAACATGTCCTAGGCCTGAAGCAGATCCAATTCAACAAAGACAAGCCATGCTGTGCTTGTCAGGCTGGAAAGCAAGTTGGAAGCCCTCATCCACCCAAGAACATCATGACCACTACTTCTCCATTCGATCTCATACACATTGATTTGTTTGGTCCAACTACATATGAGAGCATTGGAGGTAACAAGAATGGTTTTGTTGTTGTAGATGACTTGTCACGTTTCACTTGGGTATTTTTCTTGAAGGACAAGTTACAGGTGTACAAAAGGTTCAAGCACCTCATTGTCAGAGTTCAAAATGAATGGAACATCAACTTGAAGGCAGTGAGAAGTGACAATGGGACAGAATTCAAGAACTCAAGAGTTGAAGCCTTCATGGACAAGCATGGGATTAAGCATGAGTTCTCTGGTCCCTATGCACCTCAGCAGAATGGAGTGGTGGAGAGGAAGAACAGGACCCTGATAGAGATGGCAAGAACACTGCTGAGTGAATACAAAACACCAGCAAGGTTTTGGGCTGAAGCTGTGAATACTGCCTGCCACAACATCAATAGATTATATCTTCACCCACTCCTAAAGAAGACACCTTATGAGCTGCTGACCAACAAGAAGCCAAACGTCTCCTACTTCAGAGTATTTGGTTGTAAGTGTTACATTCTGAAGAAAGGCAAACGTCTCTCTAAATTTGAATCCAAATCTGATGAAGGAATATTTGTTGGATATAGCTCAGAATCTCACACCTACAGAGTCTTTAACACCAACACCAAGGTTGTTGAAGAAGCTGTAGATGTGACATTCGATGAATCTAATGGCTCACAAGATGGGCAAGTTACTAATGACATTTCAGGGAAGGTAGATATACTTCACAAGTCAACAGGTGAAGTCAGGCCCCAAGTTGAGGAGCAAGCTTCATCTGGAGTTACAAACCTACCTGACCCAGCTGATGAGCAAGATGAAGTCAATGGCATTGAGTTCGAGTACAACCCAGCTAATGATCTATTGGACTCAGAAGCCTCCATGCACCCAGCTGAGTCTCAGGAAGAGCCAACTGAGTCACAGATACACCCAGCTGATCCACATCCAGCTGTGACTCAGGTGGCTGACTCAGAACCCCCTGTGATCAGCAGGCTGCAGAAGGATCACCCTGTAGACCAAATCATTGGTGCCATTAATAGGGGAGTGACTACTCGTTCTCGTATTGCTAACTTTTGTGCTCACTACTCTTTTGTTTCCACCATTGAGCCTAAAAATGTAGGTGAAGCTCTGTCTGACTCAGATTGGATCAATGCCATGCATGAAGAGCTGAACCAGTTCGAGAGAAATGAAGTCTGGTCTCTTGTTGAAAGACCCAAGGATCACAATGTTATAGGAACAAAGTGGGTCTTTCGCAACAAGCAAGATTCTACAGGCCAAGTGGTGAGGAACAAGGCAAGGTTGGTTGCTCAAGGCTACACTCAAATAGAAGGCTTGGATTTTGGTGAGACCTTTGCACCTGTAGCTCGACTTGAAGCTATCAGGATACTTTTAGCTTATGCAAATCATCACAACATCAAGCTTTATCAAATGGATGTCAAGAGTGCCTTCCTCCAAGGTAAGCTTGCTGAACTTGTGTATGTAGAACAACCCCCTGGTTTTGAAGATCCAAAAAGACCCCATCATGTATATGTTCTCCACAAAGCTTTATATGGTCTCAAACAAGCCCCTCGTGCTTGGTATGATACCCTAAAGGAGTTTCTTATACATAATGGTTTCAAAATTGGGCTTGTTGATACTACACTCTTTACTAAAGTTAAAGGCAAGGACTTATTTGTATGCCAAATATATGTCGATGACATAATATTTGGAAGTACTAACCGTGTGCTAAGTGATGAGTTCAGCAAGATGATGATAAAAAGGTTTGAGATGTCCATGGTAGGAGAGCTGAAGTTTTTCTTAGGGCTGCAAATCAGACAACTCAAGCAGGGAACTTTCATCTCTCAAGAGAAGTTTGCCAAGGACATCCTCAAGAAGTTTGACATGGACAAAGCTAAGTCAATATCTACTCCCATGCAAACAAATGCTCATCTTGATCTGAACCAACAAGGTAAGTCCACTGATCAGAAGGAGTATAGGTCTATGATAGGTTCCTTGTTGTATTTGTGTGCATCTAGACCTGATATAATGTTGAGTGTTTGCATGTGTGCACGTTTTCAAGCTGATCCTAAGGACATTCATCGCACTGCTGTTCGTAGAATACTGAGATATTTGATTCATACCTCTGGGTTTGGTCTATGGTATCCTAAGGGTGCACCATTTGAGCTTATAGGCTACTCAGATAGTGATTATGCCGGGTGCAAGGTTGACAGAAAAAGCACCTCAGGTACCTGCCAATTTCTAGGACGTTCCCTTGTATCCTGGAGTTCCAAGAAACAAAATTCAGTAGCCCTATCCACAGCAGAAGCCGAATACATTGCAGCTGGTGGGTGTTGTGCTCAATTGTTATGGATGAGGCAGACCTTGAAGGATTTTAACATGTCTATGTCTCAAGTACCCCTCTTCTGTGACAATGAAAGTGCAATCAAGTTAGCCAACAACCCAGTCCAACACCAAAGATCCAAACACATAGAAGTGAGACACCACTTTCTAAGAGACCATGTAGAAAAGAAAGATATCCAACTGTGCCATGTTAGAACCGAAGCTCAGCTAGCTGATATTTTTACCAAGCCTTTAGATGAGAATAGGTTCTGTACCCTCAGGCATGAGCTAAATATCATGGATATCTCGAATGTGCAGTGAGGAAATGATGATACACGTGTACACATGATTGCATTTCTGGTTTTTCATTCTCTGCATTCCACATGAGTCAGCCACCTGAGTCTCGGTTGTACCTCAGGTGGGTTAAGGTCTTATAGATACCATGCTGATTTTGCATCTTATTGAACTCATGGATTCACCATTGGGTTAGATAAGTTGGATCTCACCATCTATTTCAATTCAACACAGTTTTAGCTTTGTATTGATTGATTGTTTGGCAAGCTGTGTTTGAAAAGAAATTCTCTCTATTGCTTTCATCTCTTATCCTTAAGTTCTCTCTGGTAATCCTATTGAAAACCTTGTCAGCTGAGTCTTCCACATGAGTCTCAGCTGAACACATTCAAAAATTCCGGAGAAAATTCCTAAGTCTGGAGCTCAGCTCAATTTTTTCTTTCCTACCTGAGTCTCAGGTAGCAATCTAGCTGACCCTCAGGTGCCACAGGGCCACTCGGGATATAAAAACCCACCTCTGTAACGGTTCGCGCTAAACCCTCTTCAGAGTCTCAGTGCCCTTGCGCCTGTCGCCGCCATCTGATTCTCAACGATCGTGCGCTTCTCCGACGATCTTCGCTCTTTCCGAAGCCTCCCAAAGCTCTTCTGATTGTTTTGGCGCCTTCATCTCCAATCAAAATTCCAAATGTAAGTCTCCTCGAGCTGTTCTTCACGGAACTAGGGTGGTTTCCGCCTTAATGCGAATCCCAAGCTCTCGAGTAGCTCTTAGTTGTGGAATTAGGTAGAGATGATGTATCTTTATCCTCTAGAACGATTTCTTGCAACTCATTGTCCAGAATTCTCAAATGTCAGCAAGATTCGATAAACCTAGGTTGCTCTGCTACTCCACCTGAGTTACACAATTTATCTCACCTGAGTGTCAGGTAGCTAAGTCAGGTAGCATGAGATGACTTGTGAAACTCTCCTAAAACCATCCAAAAATGGCCAAATATTCCTGTTTTCTCTGCAATAGGATTATCTCTTATCTATTCTTTATCCTATCTCACCTATGCAGATGTCTGGTTCAAGGAATGTGCCTGAGGATATAACTGATGATCTGCCCATTGGTCTGAGAACCCAGCTCCTGAGTCAGAAGCAGCAGTTAGAGTGGGAGGCAGAGCAGACTAAAAGTCTTGCAAAGAAATTGGATGCAGAAGAAGCTGCACAAAAATCAGTAAAAGCGCCTATGTCTCCCTCTGAGCTAGTCAAAAGAGAAGCTAGGCTCAAACAGCTACAAGAGGAGAAACGTCAGATGGACATAGCTGCAGCTCAGTCAGCTCAAAGAATGAAAGAGTTAGAAGCTCAGAAAGCTAGCAAGGAAGAACAGCTGAAGCAAGAGAGGAAAGCAAAAGCAGCTGAAAAGAAAGCCCAAGCTGAAGAAGCAAAGAAGAAAAGAGCTGAAGAAAAAGCTAAGAAGGCTGCTGAGAAAGAGGCAGCAATCAAAGTCAAGAAAGCTCCAGTAGTTGATACACTCAAAAGGACAAGGGCTGCAGGCAAGCCAACAGATTTATCCCTGAGCAAAGTGCCAAAGAAGCCAAGATCAGAGGCTGTGGTAGTCAAGAAGAAAACAAAGAAGCAACTCCAAGAAGAGGAAGAAGCTGAATGGAGAGTAGAAGCTCTTAAAAGACAGGAACACAGCAAACTTATAAAAAAGTGGCAAGACCTAACTGATAAGTTGCCTAATGCCACAGATGAGGAAAGGCCTCAAATGAAGGAAAGAATAGATGCCCTTGCAAAACAAATCTTTGAATCACCAGATGTTCCAAAGAGTGTGAAACTCCAAAGAGAAACTCAGCTGAAGGACAAGGCAATCCATGAAGAACTCAAAAAGCTGCTGAAGCAAGAAGGAAAAGCATCTGGACAAGAGAAAGCAGACCTGATCAAACAAATTGATCGTCTATTCCCTCAACTCTCAGAAGACTATAAGCCTCTCTGGACAAGGTTCTCAGATATCATTCTGCAAAGGAGAATAGAGAATCACATGTTGGAGTTAAACTCTTGTACTGATGAAGCTCGTAAGAAGCATCTACAAAATGAGATTGCTGAAACAAACTCAAGGATATTTTATACATCCAGTTCTCAAGCACTTGATGCAGTGCCCCTTCAGCAAGTCAGTGGTTCAGTGCCACAACTGAGTAAGCCAGCCGAGTCTCAGGCGGCTGCATCAGCTGGACTAGAATTAGTCCCCACGGAAGTGGAAACTCAACAGAAAGCTGCCATAGAATCAATTGAAGACATTTTGGCTGAGCTTGACTCAAGAGAAAAAGAACTTGAGCAGACTATGGAGGAATCTATGGATAAGCTAAGATCATCCTTTGAAGAGAAGTCAACTGAAGCACATGAAAACCCAACTGAGCCTCAAGCAGATCCATCAGTTGGAGTATCAGTGAGCATGGGTTCTGTATTTCAGTCTCTATCAGACTTAGAACCAGCTCAAGAAGAAACAAGACTTGAAGAGCAAGAAAAAATAGTATCTTCTCCAGCACCTGAGTCAGTTCATAGGATGCCAACTGGGTCTCAGGCACAGTCAACTGAGGCTCAGTCAGAAGACTCAGATGACTCCTATTCAAGTCCAAGTGATCCTCATCCTCCATCTCCTCGCAAGAAGAAGCAAAAGCTGTCTGAATCAGATGAAGAATACCAAGAAGAAGAAGAGAGCAGTGGAAGGAAAGAGTCCGCAGAAGAATCAGACTCATCCCCCTCTGCATCTGACTCAGAAGATATCCCAGCTGAGACTCAGTTAGAAGAGTCAGATGAGTCATTGGAAGACAAATACTCAGCTATATTCTCAAAAGTTGCACGATCTGACACATCAATGATGAAATTTATATCTGCAACTGCTTTCAAGAAGCTACCAAAGGCAGATGCCAGTTTAGCCTCCATGAACCTGGATTCAAGAAGCACATCAAACTACACTGCCATGAGAACCACAAATCCATACTTTGACAGTGAAGGAAATCTGAAAAGAAGACATTGCACTGATCCAAGGTTTTGAAATGATCAGCAGCAATCAAGCTATCATCTCTTGCTGCAGAAGAAAGGTTTTGTTGACAGCATGCCAATTGATTGGGAAAAACCTTGCCAAGAACGGCTTAGGAAATCTGAAGCAGATTTTAGCTGCTATTCAACTTGATAAGATATGCAGTTTAAACCAAGATTATGATTCTGAAGCTATCAAGGAATTCTATGCAACAGTCTTTGTAGAGCAGAACAATCAAGATTATATGCTCTGGATGACAAGAGGTCAACTGCTATGCATCACAGCTCCAGAGTTTGCAGAGATGTTCAATCTACCATCAGGGTCAAAGCTACAGAAGATCAGCATATCCAAAGGCTCAGAAGAAGATAAGAGTCTCCTGCCAGATTGGGTTCCAAATGAGAAAAGGAAGAAGTTCTTCCCTACAGGCTTTGTGCCTCCTCCTGTTAAGGGTGCAGTCCCTAAGCATATCTCCAATTTCAAAGGATTGATGAAGACACCCAAGCACATAGTGAAGATCTTGAACATATCCATCTGTGCCAAAGGTGGAGGAACTGATGCCATATACAATCCAGTATGGAGAATTCTTGAGCTCATAGCAAAGAAAGAAAAGTTTGATGTGGCCAGATACATATTCTCAGAAATAAATGAGTGCCAGAAGAACAGATCTGACAAGATGAGATATGGCTCATATCTAATGCATATGATTCTCCAACGAACATCTTTAGCATCTTCAGTCTTCTCTTTTGACAAGAAGACATATCTCAGCAAATTCAGACCTCAGAAGGATGACCATGAAGATGAAGTTCCTTTCTACAACATCCTCAACTCATCTCCGTCAGACTTTTCAGAGCCTCCAGAGCAAGCTACCAGAGTCTCAGTCAGACCACCTCAGCCAGCAGCTGATCTCCCAGCAGTCCTACCTGAGCCTCAGGTGTCTCCCACCCGAGACTCAGCTAGAGAATCATCTCCTCCTGCTGAGCGCCAAGCATCGGTCTCTGTGAACCTTTCATCAGATAGTCTTCCTTTGGTTCAACGTCTAGACAATCCCGCAGCTATTGATGCTTTCATTAAACGGGTTGTGCCAGTACAGATCTCTGTTATCAAGAGGAAACAAGATGAACTGCAACAAGAAATGGCTCAGCTGAAATCTGAACTCAAGAGTGAGATGGCAGATCTCAAGGCCTCGGTCAACAGCAAATTTGATCAGATCCTATCCCTTCTGCAACCAAAGCCTGCTCCCTGAGGATCTCTTTGTTTCTTCTTCCTATCTCTTTTTAGTGCTTAGTGGCAAAGGGGGAGAGAGTAGGGAGAGAATAGCTTAAAAAAAACAAAGAGGGGAGAGTATTACATTCAGGGGGAGCAGTATGTAAAGGGGTAGACTAGACTGCATGTGTGTCAAGACATTCTATGTTCTGCAAAATGGTTTTATCAGTCTTGAACACCTCGTTTTTGTATTGTATTGACTGTTATTGCTCCAACATATTGAAATGCATTGATCTCTTTATCACATCTGCTCTGATCTGCTCTGATACATGATATTACTCTCTTTAGCTCTAATACATGCTCTATATTTGAAATTTGTACTCAAGCATGTAATCCTTTCTGTTATCTTATTTGCTGAGTACTCCTCCAACATACCTGCTATTCCGCTGTGCTTATATTCTCAGTTATGTTGTGAGAACCTGTGTTTGCATCAACTCTCCAATGTTAAGTCTGATCTGTACACTTATATTCAAATGCAAAATCTCACTTGTGCACATCTTAAGGGGGAGTTGATGTCAAACAAGGTTAAATGCAATACTCTTTTTTATCTAAATGAATGTTTTTAAGGGGTTGCCACTAACCACCAAAAAGGGGGAGATTGAAAGTGCATCCACTCCCATGGAGCTTGGAAGGATGGCTATCTTGCCCCAGAGTTTGGTTTTGATGGTTATTGGCAATCCTCACCTGTGTCTAATGTTTTGCAATGAGTATGAACAGGGATTAGATGGACAGGTGAAAGCTGAAGTGAGACAACTGTTGATGATGAGCCCTAAAAAGAGCAAGGAACTAGGAAGGTCAGAAGGACCAGCTGAGCTAGGTTCCTGAGGCACAGTTGCGAGGAAGCCGAGGCTGTGCTCGAGGGCAAGCGAGGTGATGGTTGCTTGATGGAGTTCAAGGGCCGTGAATGCAAGCTTGATAAGTCCTGGAGGAGCTAGGAAGCTGGTGGATCAGGACCAAGGGTTCGCTGTGCGTCTACAAGGGCAGTCGTCTTCGGTGAAGAAGCTTGGAACCAGTGCCAAGGGTCTGAGCGAGCTGGACAGGGACTGTGGCGAGGCCATTGCTCTCTGATCAGTTTTAGGCTTGTAGTGAGCCGGCCAGAGTTGTGCTCAGGTGCTGCCTGAGGCAACCGAGTCCACCTGAGTTTGGCATCTGAGACTCAGGTGGGTAGCTCAGCCGCGGCTAGTAGATTACCAGAGGTGCATGTTAGCTGAGTCTCAGATAGGTTAGGTCTGGTGGCTCTTTGTCTGACGTGGCATGAGGGTAACGGCTAGCTGCCAGGGACCCTATAAATAGGGAACCTGGGGAGGTTTTCAACCTCGAACCTTTACCCAACCTTTGCCTCTAACCCGAAAGCAACCTGTTGAGAAAGAAAGAGCTCTAGGTCTCCAAGTGAGTGTTGCCTGCGTGCATCCATCGTGAGAGTGAGTTACTTAGTCCTTCAGGTGCAGCATTCGAGGTACTGGTTCCTCCAAGAGTGGGAGTGCTCTTGGAGTTGGTGAGCAAGCCAAGTCTTGTGTGGCTGCCACCAAGAGTCTGTGAGGGCGATTCGGGTCTGCCTGTCTTGCAGCAGCAAGATAAAAGGATTCCACACAAGAAAGGTACTCGAGGAAAGAGCACGATTTGGTGCCGGCTGTGAAAACAGCTTCCTCAACGGAGACGTACTGCTTCGCAAGAAGTAGGAACTTCGGTAAAACAAATCATTGTGTGCTTTACCTTCTGTCTTGTGATCTGCTCTTACTTATTCTGTTATCTATGCATGCTTAGATCACTAGAGCACCTTTATTTGTTGCACACTAACTGAGTTTCCTCACCTGAGACTCAGTTAGCTCCTGCTAAAACTAGTACCTTTCGTGTTCACGTCATCTGATGCACTCACCTGACTCTCACACCTGAGACTCAGTTAGCTCTGAATATAACTTGCTCTACATCAGCTGAGTTTGCTGTCTGAGTGTCTGGTGTTTATCTGATATATCTTGCTGAGTCTCAGTTACCTGCATCAGTTTCATATATTTTCTCTAAGATTGACCTATCTCCAGAAGAGAAACCCATTAGGCATTTTAATTTCTAGAGCCGACCTATTCACCCCCCCCCCTCTAGTCGACTCCTGAGATCCCTTTCAGCCCCGTTTGGTGTTCCTTTTCTTTGGAGCTTTTTGGGCCGCACTTGGATCACTCTCCATACGTATTATGTTTTGCTTAGGCGTAGGGCCGGCAAATGCCTCCTTCATAGCTCCATGAAGTGTGCCTAGAGATAAAGTCTTCACGGCACCTTGCGCACTAACGGGCTCCGCTGGCAGTAGGGCATTCTTCGGGTCCTGCCTATGCTTGGAGCGCCTTTCTTTTCTCGGCGGCTCGGGTGCGTCGACAAGTGCCGGCTCAACTTCCATAATGGTGTCATGTGCCACCGGGTCCTCATGGGCTAGTATCAAGTCTTCATCTCTCCGGTCGAATGACAGATGTGTTTGGCTGAAGGCCAAAGGAGATATCCAGGTTGATGGAGAGGCGTTGGTCGGAGATATGCGAGTCGAGGCCCCTTCTACAATCACATGGCCTTCGGCCACTGGATGAAGGTCATCAAGCATTGTTCTAGCGTGGTGGCATCCTCTTCAGGAGGTACAGGGACAGTCATGGCACTGAACTCCGCAACTACCCTATCCACCTGTACCTTCACCATGTCTGGCGATGTAAACTGATGGTGCGTCAGGGCCCCCGAAGGAGCTGGCATCAGTAGGCCGTGTGCAACGGTAACATTGGCGCCCGGCATAGGATAAACCAATCGGTATTTCGTGGGCACCTGCACCTGTGAAACAGTTAAAGCTTGGTTCTCAGCCATTAGGGTAGTGTTTAAAATATAGGATGTGTACGAAAGATTCTACTAAGTACCATGAACTTACGTTTACGTTGTCGCACGGATATGATGTATCATAGGTGGCCGCATTGCTAGAGCCGCAATTGCTCCATCCAAGAACATTCGGCGCACGATGCATGGGTGGCAGATCCCGATATAACCTTGCGAACTCCTGTCCTGCCGCCTCTCGTGCCGCCTCTTCCGACCATCTCAGGAAATCCTCGCTGATCTCCTGTCTCGCCGCCTCTCTCGCCTTCTCCATCATCGCTTCCATTAAAGCATCGTGCCTGCTCCTCTTCCTTCGGCGGGCGGCATCAGGTGATGTGGGAAAGGTTCTATCCCATGTAGCGGCTACACCAACACCTCATGTACACCCAGTTTTCTCCGGGTTTCCCAGAGCAACCGATAGAGGCGTTTGCCACCTCTCGGAATGTATGGAGTCTTGAGAGGATTCCTGCTGGCTCAACTATATCTGCAATAGAGACGTTTCATATTTCACTATCGAGCGTTTAGGAAACAAATTAGTTATGATGGATTGACAGGATAAGTCGAGTTAGTACCAATCGATTGGACACTGCCTGGACCTCGTCGTTGGGGAACGTCACATCCCCCATCGTCGGGTTCACTTTCGTGTGACCCCTCGCTAGTTTCTGGTGCGAGGCTCCAATATTTCCTCGAACGGAACTGGTTTCCCAGCCGCTCGTAGTGCAGCATCTTCTCTTTCCCTTTTACCCTTTATCTCGGCGTACCCGCAGCTGCCAATGTTGTGGTTGAATTTATTCCTCATGCGCAGCCCCTTGTTCTTCTCACTCTTGGCCTTGAACTCGTCAGTGCTCCTCGAGGCGACGAATTGGTCCCACTGCTCATCAGTTACTTTCGACCATCTTCTTCCCGAATGGCGATTTTTCATCACGTACTCCTTGGTCGCAGTGTGTCTCCAGTTCTTTTTAGCATTATACATCGTGATCTCGGCGTGGTGTTTCACCGTCTCCTTAAGGTTCTCCGGGACATCGAACAGGTTAAACAGTGAGGTCAACAGGGCATCTATCTCTGATCGGGGCACCTAGTTCCAATCGGGAGTAGTGATCGGGATGTTCTCCCGTACGAGCACCCCATAGGTGTTGTTGAACTTCAACGCTGAGCTCATTGGTTCACATGGTGCGCCTGTATCGGGGTCGACCCCCGTGATGACTAAGGTCTACGTTAGCAACTTGTTCCCCGTGATGACTAAGGTCTGCGCGCTTCATTTCATTGAAGTAGACCTGGACCGGTTGGTTTCTTTGCTTGATGCACTCCACTTGGCGAAGTAATTCCCTTGAGAACTTGGGTGGCACGAACTCATCTCTCATGAGTGTCTTCAAGCTTGCCCAATCAATGACGAGTTCCTTCATGGGAAGTAGACGCCACCATGTTGAAGCGTAGTTGTGGAAGTCTATTGTGGCTCGCTTGACTTCTTGACTTGTGGGTACTCGTTGAAGATTGAGGAATTTCTCCATTCGTCATTCCCATTCAAGGTACTCCTCCGGGTCTTGAGTTCCATAGAATGGAATCTCTATGTAGTCTTCGAAATCTTGGGCGCCGGGGAACTTGGTCTTGAGGGACTTGGGCATGGTGATCTTTGGCTTGTCGAGCTTGTCCACTCTGCCACCTTGGCAACCTTGTCGTCGAGGAGTTTCTTGGCGGTAGGTGCTTGTATGGCTTCCTTCATCCTCCTCCGTCTGTCGATGATGGCTTCTTCTCAAGCCTTTGGAGCTTCGGACGTCGAGGTTCTTGTCGGTGAAGTCCCTTGATGGATATGAACGAGGATGACTCGCCGCATTCGTTGAAGCCCATGAGGCTCGAAGTGATGTTGTAGTGTGTCGTGTTTCCTCTTGTCCTTGTCTCTCCTTCTTGGCGTCCATTTCGTGGTTAAACCTAAACATGGTTAAGATGCAAGCACGAAGGATATGTACGTATGTGGTGTATGTGGAAAATGGAACTCTACACTCTTCTCTCACCTCACTTACCACCGAAGTCCTTGCCTCCTTGGATTGAAGGATCGACGGGCCGTGGAGGGAAAGATGACCCTCAAGAGTAGGTTGAAAAGGTTCCAAAGTCCCAAACACTATCTCATTCAAAAGTTTTTATGGTTCTCAGAAAAGGATAAGCACAACACACTAAGCAAGCAGAATTAGAGATATTGCAATAATTAGTAATAATCCACAATGAAACAATGCAATAAGAGTTGATCTCAAAGGATATAAGCGAAGCACAAGACAACTCACACGCAAAGATAATGGGATTTGTGCAACCAAAGAAGTGAGCTAGTACAAAATGTTCCTAGCGAAGACTATAAGCTCGTGTTGCACAAATACAAAGAAAGACGCTAGCTCGATTGCAAAGTGTAGGGTGAAAGATTTGCACACTCGGCTACTACTCTACCTTGGGTTCTCTTACAAGCTCTACGCTTTCCTACAAGATGGTCATGGCACTTGCTTCTTTCTTTATTTTTTTTGACTCTTTTCTTTTGATCTTACTTTTCTTCCACCTTTTCTTTGTGCCAAGACCTTACAAGACTAACGATTTTCAAATTGTTTGGGACAGGGTATTCTAAGTAGCACGAGTGTACAAGACCCTAGCAATCTTCAAAGAGCTAGTCTTCATAGGTTCAAATTGTTCGCAAAGAAATTGCAAGGGAGATGGTCTTTCCGAAGATTTTACCTTGCTTGTGGAGGTTGGAGTTGATAATGGTGACCTAGAGCTCGTCGCTGGCTTTCCAACAAGTCCTAGATCGCCCAAAACAGACACCAGGTGTGAAAGATATGCCCCAAATGGTGAAGTGCTGCGCCCTGTTTCTGGCCAATCCGGACTGTCCGGGTTGAATCCGGAGGGTCCGGCCGCCCAGACTGTCCGGCTGAAATCCGGAGGGTCCGGCCAAGGAATAGAGGGGCAGATCTGGGGTTTTGGGCAGACCGAAAACCACCAAATCGAAGGGACAAACGATGAAATCGGCCAAAGCAACGCAAAGGAAGGTTAGACCAACAAGTATAGCAAAGATCTAATGGATCAAAACCAACCAAAGCTCACCCAAACCTCCAAATTGCATCTAAAACTCAAATCGGGCTCCTTTTGTGGGGTTTTCGAAATAGACAAGAAAAATCAAAACAAAGCTAGCAATTGGGGGTAGGGGAAAGAGGGGATACAAATCCAAATCGTGGAAACCTAGAGCTCTGATACCAAGTTGATACGGAGGGCTCCCGATCTTCACGATTTGGATTGGATAACTAGTGTAGCCTAAATGGAAATCCCACCCCAACAACAAACTCCAACGAGAAAGCCTTTGGGAAACTAGGAAACCAAATCAACTACACTCTCGATTGAATGCCACGATTTCCACTCGGAGGCACACGCCGATCCTTACAATCCACAAGAGAAAGCAAGGCCAAAGGTGGACTCCCTACTCTAGAGAGATAAACCCTAGATTAAGGAGCAAAGCTCTACTTTAGTTAATACATCAAGTCTAGCCTAATTAGCGTTTGGGTATGGGTATTTATAGTCCTAACCCCGTAACCCTTGGATACATGGGCCGCAGCCCGTTTACTGCTCGCATGCAGAATCCGGAGGGTCTGGACTGAGGCCAGAGGGTCCGGGTGGCCGGAGGGTCCAGGCTGATGTCCAGGATTTCCAGAGGAGATCCAGACACTCAGCCGGAGTGTCCGGGTTGAGGTCCGGGTTTTCCAGAGGAGATCCGGACACTTAGCCGGAGCGTCCAGGTTGATATCCGGCATTTCCAGAGAGGATCCGGATACTCACCCGGAGGGTCCGGGTTGAGGTCCGGCTCAAATCCGGAGGGTCCGGGCCTCAGCTGGACAGTCCGGGTCTTCACTTTCAGTGCACGTCCGGAGGGTCCGAGGCAGCGGTCCGGCTGGGACTCGGCTTGGAGCTTGGGGGCTTGGCACTTGGAGTCTCTTCTTCAGTCCCGTTGCTCCTTTGCTCCTTTGCAGCGACATCTTCCTCCCTTGCCCTTACATCACTAGGATCTCCAGACCTAAGAATGTAAAACATAGGGACATAAAGTAGCATGCCATTCTTGGTAGGATTAGATGGACACGTGTAAAGGAGAGGATTCACCTTTTCATGCCATGTCTTGGCAATATATGTCTCCATACACGTGTCACTTGGAGTTGAATAGCTTGATGACATGGTGTCCATGGGATGCTCCACATCAGGACTTCAAGTGCAGATGCGTCGGAGGCGGCGGCAGCACTTCGGCGGAGGCAGCTAGGGCTCGCTGCTGGTCCAGGTTGCTACGGACGCGCGGGCATGAAATTTTTGTGAAACTTGTGTCCGGCGGGCACTTCGGCGGAGGCAGAGAACGTTGGAAAGGAGCTCTAACAATTTTGTGAAACTTGTGTCTGGCCAGTTGTAGGCTGCCTTTAGGTTTAGAAGTTCTAACGAGATGGACAACCGCGTATGCTCGAATTTACATCCAACAAACAACGGTACTCTCGCGTATTCCAACAATCTTACAAACTTTGCGAACTCTCTTTCATTCTCCGGGTTCACAGTCATCTTTTCCATATCACGCAACATGTCATCCAAATTCCCCATGCTATCCTCATCTGAAGATTCTGAATTAGCTTCTTCCTCGATAGCTACATGCTCATCCTCAATGAATTCCACCGCTTTTGCTGGGTTTGCAACTTCTTTCTCTTCACTGTGACATGTCCAACGTGTATAGCCTTCCATGAAATCCTTCGTCAGCAAATGTAGTTGCAACTCCCCCGTCATTGATAACATTTGCGTGTTACTACATTTATGACATGGACAACATATCTTCGCTTTTCCTTGATTGCCATATCCTCTGGGGCGATGTGGCGCCCCCGGTTTTAAAGCCGGGAACTCCCTCGTGATCACTGTACCGGTCCCTGGATCAGTAGCCGATACACACGAGTTAACCTGTATATCATTGTCATACATGCGTAAACAATTATAAAGACCGTTAAGGTCGGTAATCTGATACCTGTAGCCCAACGGCTATAAATCTGCAGCGGAAATCAACGGTGAGGTGGCCCATCAGTATGCCATACCCAACAGGCAACTGACTGGGGGTTAGGCCCTAGCTCTCGCGATCGTAATGGCTTCTTCGGAATTGACGCCTTCCTCGTCTGGCCAAATCAACAAGCCAGGTGAGTACATGGAATGTACTCGCAAGCTATTCCCACAGGAGAGATTATACGGCAATAGTTCATGCAGGGGTTTAATCAAGGAACAGCTCTAACCTAAGTTGCTGATTGAGCGGAAATGTGAGTTTATAATTCAAATACGATAAGGGTAGATTCCAAAGCAGTTTCATGAATCAAAGTGAAGTAAATAACGAAACTGTTCTTGAGGTAGACCCGGCTACCTCCTTTTCTCAATCTCGAGATAGCTCAGTCCATACTACCCCGGCAGTATGTCTAGCGTCTCGATTCACTGCTCAGCCTGCACTATCCCGGATAGTGCAGCTAGCGTCCTTAGAACGGTGCTCTGCCCCTGTTATCCCGGGTAACATGGCTAGCTCCCGCTTGACTCCATGCTCAGCCCATACCGTCCCAGACAGTACGGCTAGCCTCTCCTCCTGCAATTCCTTGCTACCAGCCTGTAGCGTAAATTGCACACTGTGGACACATCATGCCCACGTCCTTAATCCCATTTCCCGGCTTTCGCAACCAAAACTTAGTCTAACCAGTGTGTGGCCTTGCCAGTTCATGTCCATGACCGAGGACGCGGCTATTCGAATAGTTTTTAACACTCTGCAGAGGTTGTACGGCTTTACCCACAAGATGTAAGTCACCCTTGTTGCCAGGTACCGATGAACACACTTCGCGAGGTGTGTCGGCAGGGTGGTTACAACGAGACCGTCGCCCGCTTCCATACTAGGGTTGGACCCGCTAGGTGAATACCCAAGTTTGCGTGCCCCCGGACACCAAATTGGGACTCTCCACCTTTGTGTCGATCAACACCCAAACGCTACGCGGCAGTGGATCTCTAGGACTTTCAAACACCTAGCCACGACTCCTAACTTTCCACGGGTCCAAACCCTAATACTTGCCGGGGTACCAAGCCAAGTCCTTCCCATAAAGGACATGTGGACGTACGGTAGAGAACTGGTTTAGCGGCACTTAGGCCCGGTCCTTAACTGATTCGAGCGAGACTCCATTCCTCAACCCACGATCGTCCCGGATGAATGTGCCAATATCAATTCCTCTACAGCCCCAGGCTGCCCTTAGTACTCTCGCCCGAATCCAAATCATCTCCAATTTTCATTCGAGGTTTTTGGCAAACATTCTTTAAAACACCACCCCGGATAACACACGTTATCCGAGGGTTTATTTCCCATATCCCGAACGGGGTTTTGTGAATCGAGGAAAACTTGTTTTTGACTATAGCAGGTCTAAGCACGGCTAACGCCTATAACCTTAATACTTTTGTCGGTTGCGAGACAACCGACTTTTATACCTAGGGTTACAAGGGTCGGATATTCAGACCTAAGTATAGTGCAGCTACTGGGAATAACTAATACTACATAAAATATCGTGGTACCAATATAGCAATGCAAGATTTGCAAACAAAATAATACTGTTTGTAAATATAGGATTCAGCATGATCAATGTGGGAATGCTTGCCTGGCATTATTGGCCGGAGCTTGATCTTGAACTTGGTACGACAATCGTTCGAATCCTTTGCGTGATACTCTTAACGTCGGTATCTACACGTCGAAAGAACAGCGAATAAAACAACGATGCGAGGAAGAGCCAAATAACATCGAATTAGAAACTTCAACACAAGAAATTATAACGCTCTTGACTAGCTATTTGGTTCTAAAGAGTTATAGGAAATGACAAGGGGTGCGGCGATGGCTCGCTGCCGAGGCAGGAGCAAGGTGGCGGCGACGGTGGCTTGACACGGCAGAAGCTAGGCAGCAGAGATAAGATTTTGCTACGGTAGGAACAATGCGGCGACGGTAGAGGCTTGCCGAGGCAGAGGGAAATGACAAAGGCAGTTGTCGCGGCGGGAGAGAGGCTGTCGCGGCGCTGCCACGGTAGGGCATAGCTTGCCACGGCGGGGACTGGCTTGTCGTGGCAACGAATGGCTTGCCGCGGTGCTGCCGCGGTGGACAAGAAGAAGGGCTGTCGCGGCGGGAAGAGACTGTCGCGACGGGGCAGGGGCGTCGGCACGGTACTGCCACGGAAGGAAAAGTAGCAGTGCGGGGTTGCCACGGTGACGGAGAGGTTGCCGCGTTGCTGCCGCGGCGGGAAAAGGGTTGCCATGGCAGGGCAAGGGAGCTGCGACAGTGGCTTGCCGCGATAGAAGAAATAGCTGCCGAGGCGGCAGGGCTTTTAGAATAGTAGAACTGGGGCTTTAGGTTATCCTGACGGAAGCATAAACCTCAGATTCTTGCCGCGTTAGGGTTCCAGGGTTTTCGGAAGATCTTGGTATCGCATTTGCAGTTAGGGTTGTCCGGATCGTACACGTGTAACAACTTTTAGGATTTTGAAAACTTGGTTTGTTAGCAGTTAAGGTTTAAAGTACACAACTAGGGTTTCGACTTTTGGAATAACGGTGGAACCCTAAGTAATTGTCTCCTAGCATGAAATAATAATAACTTAAATGGGTTTGAGGTTTATTCAGCTTAGCTCACGAGTCAATTTAAAGCATGCTCTGATAGAAGCTAACAGCGGCATTAAGATTGGTTCAATCTACGCGCAGTAGTTAGTTCAAGGTGATTAGCCGATGATTGAGCAATGCTCCCACTAACTAACTAACTAATCACTAATTAACTAACTAATTAACTAACTAGCTAACTAATTAACTAACTAATACACTAACTGACTAGCTAATTAATTAACTAACTAACTAATCACTAATCAGCTAACTAACTAACTAGTTAACTACTAACTAGCTAATTAACTACTTAACTAGCCAGCTCACTAACATATAACCAGTACTCGCTATTTAAGGAACTCGGTTATCAAAATTCTCTAACTACTACCGAGTAGCAGAGCAGGGATGAGCGGCCAAAGGAAAGAAAGGTTAGGGGGAATGGGATAGGCGCCGGCGGCGGTAGGTCTTGGGGTCCACTCCGGCGGCGCGGGGCAAGGCTCACCAGGGGCGGCGGCAGAAGGGTTCTCGGCGGCGGCGCTGGTGGTCCAGGCGGCGGACCTTCTGGAGGAGGGCACAGGCGGCGCAAAGCAGGTCGGGTGGGGCTCCTGCTGCTGGAGGCGAGCGGCGGCGTGCTCTGGTGCCGGCGTTGATGGTGGCGGGGCTCGGCGCAAGGGGCTCGGGATGTTGAGGGAGGTTGGAGCGGCGACGGTTCCTGGGGGCTCGCCGGCGGCAAGGGAGCTGTGTGGCGCGGCGGCTCCAGATCTGGAGGTGGTGTTGCGGTGGGGGAAATGGCCGTCGTGGCGCTGCCGTGGTGGGCGATGCGTTGCCGCGGCGGGGTCCGGTGGGGGCCTGGGCACTCAGCAGCGGTTCCGGCGGCAAGGGGATGGCGCGGAGGAAGGAGCCTCTCCGGAGTAGGGAGAGGTCATCGGCTGTGACCTGCCACTGGTAGATCCGGTGGTAGGAGGGAGAGGCGGCCGGTGTAGGGAGGGTGGCGACGCGGGGAGGCATGGGGCTGGCCGGTTGGAGCTTTAGGTAGGAACGGGGAGAGGAAGGCGGCAGGGCAGCTCGGGTTGCCATGGGAGATTGGGGACGGCGCGCGGCTGCTTGGGATTGGGGAAGAGGGAGAAGGGAATGAGGAGGAGGAGGCGCACTGGAGAGTTGAAGGGAAACTCGGCTTGTGAGAGAGAGGAGTTCGAAGGGCAGCTGAGACAGCCCAGGAGTTTGAGAAGAGAAAGATGGAGCTCAGGAGGGATTGTTCGGGTAGCCCAGGGGAAGAGGAAGGGATTGCTCGGAAGTGTAGGGAAATAGCTCGGCTAGCTCAGTAGGGAGGCAGAGAGTTGAGGAGAAGGGAGATGGAGTTGAGCTCAGAAATATCTGGAGCAGGGGTGCGAGCTGACAGGTAATAAGTAAAGGAGTTAAGGGATGGAGCTCTAGTGCATTAATTGTGCACAGGGCAGGGGCCAGGTGGAGCTCAGCTGGTTCGTAGCTGGACTGAGGAAGAGTCCAGATGGGACAGCTCGTGCAATGGCTGAGAAATGATGGAACGAAGTAATTGCAGAAGAGATCACTCCTGCGGGACAGGGTTAGATATTTAGTGGCGTAGCAGCTCGGGGATGCATACCAGCATTTAAGTGGAAAAGAAGTGGACTACACGTGCTGACAGATTTAATTTACGCTGCTGGTTTCGTCTGTGCAGGTGGTGAGCTGGCTTAGTGTTTGGGAAAATGGGGAGCTCGTGTTGGTGTAAAAAGTACACAGCAGCTCATGCTTAGCAGGGTAAGGAGCTGCTGCATGCAATGGCTTGGAGTGTAGTTGAGTAGATCAGGACTAAGTAGAGAGAGGTTGACAGGTGTTGGCACAACTGCTGTAATTGCTCAGGGGAAGAGACTGGTACTGAGGTTGAGTAGACGAGTGAGTTGAATGACAATACTATGTTGGTGCTGTAAGTGTATAGGGAAGTTAGGCACTGGTTCCAGGCTGGATGATGAGGTGGCCTAGGCTGCCTGGATAGCTACGGTCGGCAGGAGTAAATGGGAAGAAGACTACTCATGTGCTGTGGAAACGTGGCAGAGAGAGAGCTCGGGTAAGAGTTAATCGGAGGAGATGGATGCATGACAGATAGCCAGAAGGTGGCAGGTACTCAAGTGGATGCGCGCTGTTGAGGAATAGGGGAGGTGACCTCTCATTGCAAGCCATTGGGTTCGTGCACGGTCAGCATGCATAGAGAAAATCAGGAACCGAATTTCAGACTTGAGATTGCGTAGCCTGGATGTACAGGGTCGCAGCAGAGATAGTGTATATGTATATTTTCTAGGAGAGAGAAATGGTGGTGGAGGTCCAAACGGACACATGCAATTATATGTTGGGATTTTCAAGGTGCGTGTGTTCACATGCACTTGGGGATTTGAGGTCATACGCAGATAGGAGATTTTAGCAGGTTCGAACGACGACATAGGGTTTTGGGACTCATTTCCGTTGGAAGGTTTGACGCGGCCTTTGGAGTGTATGTGCATACATACACTTGAACGCTTTCACGTATATAAAGGGGGCACTTGGCGACGGATATTGGTCCGGATGCACAGGCAGGACAGGAAGGGAAGAGGGATGTCGGAGGTATACTCGTGGCAGGAATGCGAGGCAAGCAGCCATGCATGGAGTCGCGGGGTGGAGCATCTGCCGGAAGAGCTTTGGTCAGGAGAGTTTAAGGAAGTGGAATGGAAAGGGAATGTTTCGGCTTGTCTCCCCTTTAGGGTTCGGCATGCTTTGAATTAGAGTTTTAGTCGGGTGTACTTTAGTTCTCATTATTTAACAAAAAGTTTTTGTTGGCCCTAAATTTTCGGTTTTGGAAAATCGGGGTGTGACAGGCGACTTGAAAAAACTCGTTCAAAGCGGTGACGAAACTCTGTGTGGCACGATCACCATACATCCAATTTCGATCAATCGACCCCTATGACAACATAAAAATAATTTCATAAAATAAATATATTAAATTAGCCATTTCTTCTCTCACGTCTAAGAAAATAAAGTAATTACCATGTTAGAGGTTCAAAGAGGAGCTAGGAGCGACGGATATCGTGGGCCTTCGGGGAGAGGGATATTGACGAGGAGGCAGGGGTCTTTGAGATGGGGAGGAGGACCGGAGGAGGAGAAAAAAGGGCCTTTTGAGAGGGGGGAGGGAGAGGAGGAATTAAGGAGCCTTGAGAGAGGGATAGGATCAAGAGGGCCGCACGCGCACCGCAGCTGTTTAGGTGGCGATGGCGGCGCACGTAGCTGGTCCTGGGGACATGCGGGCACAGATCTACTTCGAGCTTGGGCAGGATATATATATGTAGGAGTCACCACTGACGGGCAGGACAAAAGGAACCGTCAGTGGTGACTTGACCAGCCAAGTCAATTTTATGGGCCAAGTCACTACAGACGGGCTAGCAGAGGGCCCGTCAGAGCTGTGTACATCACCGCTGACGGGTTTTTCCTCTGACCGTCAGTGGTGAAACGACTAGGGTAAACCTTTCTGTAGCCTCACAACTCTGACGGGTGCATTTACATGACCGTCATAGGTGATTGTTACATATCTGACGGGTCTAACTTCAGGCCTGTCAATGATGACTTTCCTGTGAAATCTCGTGTTTCTGCTGATGTCATTACTGAGGAGCATCGTTTTGCCTGTCAGTTATGACGAAACGGAATGTCTGATAGAGTCACCACTGACGGCTATCCGGATGCCCGTCAGTGATAGGAAAGAAGCCTGACGGGCTTTTCCCTGCCCGTCAGTGATACGGTATAGCGGATGACCTTTTTTGTAGTAGTGGTAGTGACCTGAGCTTCTTTTGCCACCGCTCTATAGAGGAAATGGCCCTTACTGGCTGGCACCATAAATTGGCAACCATGTCAAAGAAGTCGTCCCGCTGTAACCAACCAAGCTCAAACTTAAATAGCTTTTGGTTTCCGCGGTGACAAGCCGCCCCTGTATCTAGCACCAGGGGTGTATGATCTAACAAGAATCGCTCTAGAGCAGATACGGACACCATGGGATACTTCTCCTCCCATATTGTATTCATTAACACCCTATCTAACTTTTCAAATGTCGGATTGTCCCCTGAGCTAGCCTAGGTATATCTCCTACCCACAAGAGGAATCTCTCTGAGCTCTAGACTTTCGATGACCACATTAAATAGAAAAGGCCATCGAGCATCAAAATGGTCGTTATTTTTCTCATCTTGCCAGCGAATAATATTAAAATCATCCCCAAGTAACATGGGATATTCCTCAGCATGACCAGCGTGAGCTAATTCTGCTAAAAAGTGTTCACGAAGGTTCGGTTGTGCCGCCCCGTACACTGCAACCAGCCTCCACTTGAAACCATCATCCTTATTTGTCAAGAGGGCTTTCACAATGAATTCGTCATCCTATATCCCTTGTAACGTAATGGTCCGACTATTTATACCTAGCAAGATCCCTCCTGATTGACCATTGGGTGGCTTGGATTGCCATTGAAAATCCATAGAGCCACCTAGGCGTTGCAGGCATGCAGCCGTAAAAGTCTGCTTAGCCATCTCGAGAATTGCAATAAAATCGAGACGATGGTCACTCACTAAGCGAGCCACATGTCTATATTTAGCTAAATCCCCCGTCCCACGGATATTCTAAAAAATGCCTTTCATTATTTAAATCTAGGGGTGGCTGCTTTTGAGCTATCGGTTTCTTCAAAATAACCGAGCATTGCTTTCTGGGTTTTTTATGCTTTACACGTAAAGTGGGGATCTCTACGTGTACATCAGAGTTGTTGAAATCATCCTGAAGATCACTACACAAGTGATTAAGCTTATTAACATCAAGACAGTCCTGATGTTCCTTCCGGGTGTCAGACTGAGAACTTCTGACACCCTTCTTTTTAGCAAGCTCCGACATCCGTTGTAACACTACTACAAAAAGGTCATCCACTATATCTTATCACTGACGGGCAGGAAAAAGCCCACCAGGCTTCTTACCTATTACTGACGGGCAGCCGGATACCCGCCAGTGGTGACTCTATCAGATATTCCATTTCAGGGGAGAAAAGTCATCACTGACGGGCATAAAAGTCGGCCCGTCAGTAATGACTTCAACAGAAACACGAGATTTCACGAAAAGTTATCACTGACGGGTCTGAAGTTAGACCCGTCAGAGATGTCAAGAATATCACTGACGGGTAAAAAGTTGGCCCGTCAGTAATGACTTTAGCAAAAACACGAGTTTTCACAAAAAGTCATCACTGACGGGTATGAAGATAGACTCGTCAGAGATGTCAAGAATATCACTGACGGGCAAAAAGTCCGCCCGTCAGTGATGTGAATCCCGCTAACTCAGAAATTTCAAAACCTGAAATTTTTCACTCATCACTGACGGGTTAAAAACTTAACCCGTCAGTGATGTGAATCCCGCCCAACTTCGAAATTTCAAAACCCGAAATTTTAGAATCCCGTGGGGTATATAATTCATCTCAGTGCAGCACACTCTATTCCACTCCACTCAAATCCAGATCCATATTTTTCTCCATCTCCCTTCCACCCTCCTCCTCTCCTTCCTCAAGCACCCTCCTCAAGCATCCCACCGTCGGATCCTCATGCCCACTACCGGCCCCTCCTCCTCTCCAACTCCATAGAGTCACGGTGAGCACCCCATCTTCCTTCTCATTTTCCACCCTCCTCTCCTCCCTTCCACCCTTCTCTTCCTTCTCATCCTTTTGCTAGTGCCTAAATTTTTTATTTTTAAAATTTTTTCTCGTATTTTTTTGTAGCAGCTCTACTCCCTCACGGTTCGGAATCCACAAAAATTACTACATTTGGAGCTCGGAAAGAAGTTCAACGGAGGGAACGGAGGGTTCGGTAGCGGAGATTATTCGTTCGGACGATTCGGTAGGCCGAATTTGGAGTGAAATTTTTTTATTTTTAAAATTTTTTCTCGTATTTTTTTCTAGCAGCTCTACTCCCTCACGGTTCAGAATACACAAAGATTACTACATTTGGAGCTCGGGAAGAAGTTCAACGGAGGGTCGAAAGATGTGATGTTTCGTTCGGAGGGGAAAAAGTCAGTCTTAGAGGGCGAATTTGGAGGTGAAAAAATGTATGTCTTTTTTCAGATGCGCCTCGTCGATGCGGTCATTTTGAGGGGTCGTGGACCCAAAACGGACACCGTATACAAAAGTTACAGCCGTTTTAGTGAAACCCTACCCGGCGGTGCCCGGGTATGGCTTTTTTTTGTGCCTCTGAAAACGTCATCACTGACGGGTAAAATATTTAACCCGTCAGTGATGACCTTTATCAGTGACGGGCAAAATTTCTACCCGTCAGTGATGACGGTAAAATTTCTACCCGTCACTGATGACTTTTCTTTGCGCATCTGAAAAAGTCATCACGGACGGGTAAAATATTTGGCCCGTCAGTGATGACCTTTATCAGGGAAGGGTAAAATTACCCATCGCTGATAACTTGTGTTACCACTGACGATTGATTGCTGACGGGCCGAAAACCCGTCACTGATGTGGGTTTTTGGCCCATCAGTGTTGACATTTTTTGTAGTAGTGTAACTCTATAGTTTTAAGTGTATCAATAGACTCATGAATTTGAACTGAGGAACCAACCTAGAGACACCCCAGCCTCACTAACAGTAGTATGTATATGATCATTCGATAATTGTAAAATGCTTGTACGACGTGGAAGAGAGGTACCTGTCGTGTCGTCCAGGTTCTTGACTTTAGCCCTCAGCATTGCCCTTTCCATGGAGTCAAGATCCGCATCCGGCTGCCCGCGAAGACGGTCGCTGCAACGGGGTGAGGGCGCAGTCAGGAACTGTGCCGCATCCGGGGCGGAGTCTGCCTGCGCGACCCAGGCATCATCCAATATGCTCGCTGCTGCTGCCATGGCTGCCTTGGCCGCAGCTGCCGTAGCATCCTCGTCAGAATCGCATGCGCCAAACGCCATCAGAGATGCGGCTGCAGCCGCCGCCGCCGCCGCATCAGCGACGCACGCCGCATCCGCAGGTGCAACAACGGGCCTGCATGGTGCTGCCGCAGTAACAGACACGTGCACTGGATCATCCACAGGTGCTGGTTGAATAGCTTCCACAACGTCTGCCCCAACATCATTAGCAACGGGATTACCCGTGCAAGCAGGAGCCTCAACCAGCCCAACACACCCCGAAGCCGCACCCTGCAGACTGCCTCTTGCCGCGTCCTGCGACCTGCCGGACACGACCAGCGTGAGCGCACCCAGCGCAGCCGAGTCCTGCCGGGCGAACTTAAGAGCAGAAGCATCCTGTCCACCGTCCGCGACACACGCAGAAGGCCGTTCACAGTGCTCAGTTGAAGACGTGCTGGCAATATGTAAAAGTGAATGCGTTGTGCAGATGTTTCAAGCTGACCAGGAATTACGAACCTTTTTTTTTACCTATTCCTTGTGCTTATCCTGGATATATTAACAGGGAATCGCAATAGCATCTTCGAATTTTCTACGGCACCTTTGTCACAGCTTTCATGTTATGGTCGCAATCAATACTGTTGTATCAGATTCTGAAAGAATGATGATAGCTTACTTGAATATCTACTCTCCAGCATATGGTTGCCTTCTCTCCGAATAGCCACCTTTATACACGGATTATTTCGTCTGCTATCTGTAACTGCAGCATCGGAACCATAGTCTGTGTCAGAATGCACCGACATGACCGGAAGGGCACGAACTTTAGCCGGGACAGGAACAAAGAGTCCCAGGAGCGGTTCTTGTTGCCAGAGAAGGTTCGTTCTAGCCAGAAATGCAGCGGAATTAACAAGCACATCCCTTAGTCCGTGTGGAGTGTTTTGAGTTTGAGTCACCAACACATTCCGCCCGGTTGGTGCATCAAGCTCAATACCCTTAACTCAAGACATTATTCTTCCCCTACTTGGCAGTTTTGAGCTATGCATTCAGGCCGTCAACCCCGTGATCAAAAAAGAAACTCCGAAACTTGGAACTAATAATAGCGACAATTAAATGTATTACCTCCCTTCTCTTTTGTACATTTACGACGTGTTTGGTTCAAACACCGGTAACGGGACTGTTAATGTAATGTGATAACAGTGCATTTGACAGGGGAATGGATATTTTCTGATTATATTTATTTCAGCTGGGTAATGATAATTGATTACAATCCTCTGTTTGGTATGGACCACGGAAATGGAAAACGTGTAAACAACCAGTACATAGGCTTTGATCGAGTGTTGTCTACACTGCCAAATCACTAGTAATATGTAGCATACTGCGCATACTGTACTAGCATACTGCGCTACAGAAATCATATCAAATCAGATCATACACTAGTAATGAAGAATCCACGAGTTAATATTTGAATCAAGCAACAAGAATCCACTAGTACCAATATCTGAATCACCCAACAACATAGTAGCAGATCGATACATGGATCATTTTGACAAATCAAAGTAGCAGATCCTATTTGAATCAAGCAACAAGAATCCACTACTACCAATATCTGAATCACCCAACAACACAGTAGCAGATCGATACATGGATCATTTTGACAAATCGAAGTAGCAAATCCTATTTGAATCAAGCAACAAGAATCCACTAGTCTGAATCACCCAACAGCCCAGTAGTAGATCGATACATGGATCATTTCACAAATCGAAGTAGCACATCCAAGTAGCAGCTCCTTATCTTCTATTTGCTTCATCTAGCAAAGCATGAAAAAAAGAAAAGAAATAAAAACCTTGTACTCTTGATGATCACATAAATGAGGAGCATAAATACAGATAGAAGCCTACTTTCTTACAACAAAAACTTAAATTAAATTTGCTTAGGCTGCAACCAAACCCAAACCAAATAATTGTCATCACATAATGCTTACAAAATGTAATTCAAGGAGTGCCTGCTCATCATTTCCCAGGCAACCAAAATTATCGATTTATCAGAAAACGAGCATTACTTTTTATGGTTACTGGAATTGTACCCCAATGACAAGTCTTGCTAAGAATAAACACAGGCTTGCAGGGCAGAAAAAACACAAGAAAGCGCCACTTGTCCACATCATTATTATTATAATATTAAGGCACTTCAGGGAGTAGGTGACAGGTTTAGGACCAACTGGTTAGAGAATGTATAAATCTTCACTGCCAATATTCAATTCTGAATTATGCATCTCAATCCCAATCAAACCTTTGTTTTGAGTCCGAGCAAGCAACTCAGGTCAGGTAGCAGTTGGGGAGAAGAATCGTCCCAAATACTAATTAAATCCTTGAGATCACCCAATTATAGGCTTCAGGACAACCACAACATATGAATTGATAGTGGAGTAAAATAAAAAAAACTAACTTACCGTTGAGCATCTTCACAACATACTCCCTCCTCAAAGTCTCCGGAAGAGCAAGCATCATATGCATTTGCTCCGAAGCTTTGGCAAATATGGTAGCGGCGTTGACAATCTCACTTCCAGTAAAGCCAAGCCTAACTAACTCATTAATCGCTTTCTCTTTAAATTTCTGTTGAGGCTCTTCTTGCATCACCTTCTCTTGGAGAATAGCTTCACGCTCCACTGCTGTTGCCATTGCACCGATATGATGTGTCACAACATTGAGCTGACTGTTGACATCTCCGAGCATGACTAGAAAAGGGTCACTTGGTCCTGTCTCCCTCCTAGGCATAGTATCCTTTTTTTGCCTCTTAGAGCTAGTGGTTGCACTCGTGGAGCGGCTATCCACGGACCGTCTAGGTGTCTCTCTTGACACTCTATCATCTTCCTCATTTTCCTCGTCTTCAACTATAATTTCATTCTCCAAATTTGTAATGGCTTCACCAAAACCTTCAGCGCCTTCCCCAGTTGCTATATCCTTGCTATAAATGGCAGTCAATCTTTCAAAGTAAGGAAAGGGTACACCATATAAGCCCTTAGCCTCATTGTGACCCTACAAGATTAACATAGATAAGATTACAATTGCAATCTGATCAACAAGATTAACATAGATATAGTGATTTACCTTACAATGTGCTTCATATTGCTGCTTCTCACATTGAATCATTTTCTTATTTTCATCCTAGGAGAAACCACTTCTAGATAGCATGACCTCAAGTGCACCATATTTAGTCCTAAAGTGTCTCACTCTAGACTCAATATGTGGAACAGCAATAATACCAGAACCTGGACACCTTTCTGCAAGAAGTTTCTCTAGTACCGCGGAGTATCCATTCTTAAAGCCCCCTTCTCCTTTCCACCTTGGATCTAAAGACAACTCGTACAATGCTTGAATAAGTTCATCGTCTTCAACCACAGTCCACTTTCTTTTATTCTTTCCCCTTCCACGCACCACACTTGAGCTATCCATGTCTACAAAAGCTAACAATTAAAGCATCAATTAAAAAAGTGACAGAAAACAAAAAAGTGAGCACAAATTAAGAAACAAATCTCAATGAGACCTAGCAGCCCTATAGCTATTATACATCCCCTGAGCAAGAACGTCCCGAAAACTAGTCCACTCATTAGACGTTGAGATCGATGTGATGAATTCGGGTTCACCTAATTCTCCCTCAATGTGTTCCCATGTTGTTTCTTCTATTGTTTCTTCCTCAAATGGGTCATTAGGCATATTTTGCATAATCAAATTGTGCAAGAGTGCACATGCCATTATAATTTAGCACTGGGTCTTGATAGGAAAGAACGATGGTGACCTCAAATTCGCCCACCGACCCTTGAGTCTTCCAAAGCACTTTTTAAAAATATTCCGGGTTTTAGCATGCCGCATGTTAAAATACTCTTCTGCACTGTGCGGCGGGTTTTGTGCAGTCCAACCACCTAGGTGGTACCTTTGACCTCTGTATGGAGCTAAAAATCCTCTTGCATTTGTGTAGCAAGTATCAACAAGGTAATACTGGCCTTCAGGGACATGCAACCCATCCGGCCTTGAGATGGCATCCCTAAGGACACGATCATCATGTGCAGAACCCTCCCAGCCAGGCAGTATGTAGATGAACTGCATGTTAGGTGCACATACACCTAACACATTTGTCGATATCTCTGCTTTTCTTGATCTATATCTTCCTTTCAGGTTAGTGGGGACGGTTACCTTTACGTGTGTACCGTCTAATGCACCCAAACAATTCTACAATATAAACAACCATGAGCAACTATTAGTATCTTCTACAACTACCAATTTCTAACTAGTAAAATAAGATATTCTTTACTAGTAGTTATTTACCTTGAAATACTTCCATTTATCATCCGTGCAATCTTCAGGTATAGGTTTCGGTTTCTTAAGTAGCAAATGATGCAGTTTCAGAACAGCTAGAAGGCATTTGTTGAAATTTCTACTGGTTGTCTCACTACTCCGGTAAAAAAACTTTCCTACTGTCCTATTTTTTAAATGGTGAGCTAAGGTATAGACAAATGAAGCCACTATCTCCTCTAGTGATGTGTTTCGTGTGCTCTCTAGACCACTAACATCTCTCACCATCTCACACAATATGTGAAATGTTCTCCTATCCATACGAAGTTCACTTATACAAGTTGTGTCGCTCTCCCTAATTAGTTGGAACAAGTGCTCGCCTCTTAGCTCTCTAATTTTAATCCTCCTTTCGATTTTCCAACACTTCCTTCTATAAGCTAATGCAAACAATAACCATACATAGTAATACATAAGCATGATGGTAGTCATGAGATTCCTAAATGCTAAATTCCTCCGTCGAGATCTCGTGCTTAAAGGAAGACGGGCCATATTGCTGAAATTGAAAATGGAACACAAAAGTATAAGCATTGTGTATTCTGAAACTGAAATATACCACTCTAGCATTAATACTAAAAATATATTATAAATAAATTACATGTGGAATTCAAAGATAGTGCCTGAAATACAACTCTTAACTACAAAAATCCATTTACCAAGAATTCAAAGATAGTGCCTCAAATACATCATGATAGTATATGCAACCTATACCACTCAAACTACCATCATCATACAAAGAACTAGTATCCATGATAGTATATGGCAAGATCATCAATATGGACAAAGAACTAGTATCCATGATCATCAAACTGCCATCATCATACACAAAATGGCTTAGCTATGCATCTTCTGCCATCGGCCATCCATGATCAATCAAACAGTAGCTAGCATATGACAGAAATGCATTCACTTAACAGCTCACATTCAAGAAGAGGAAGAAGAGGAAGTATGGGTGGCTACCTCAACGTGGAGATCCGGCAAGAGGGATCAGCGGTTGATGCGGCAAGGAGGAAGTCGGGGGCGAGCGATATCGGCCACCACCGGCGCTACTGCTAGGTGGAGGAACGAGCCATCGTCGGAGGAGATCAGCGGCAGAGGAGATCGGGAAGGAGGCGGAGGAGGGGTTGGGGGCGAACTCGTCACTGCGGGGGAGAGACGAGCGACGTCGGACGGAGAAAGGGCGGCTACCAACGGTGCCGGCGCTTCTGCTAGGCGGAGGAGCGAGCCATCACCGGAGTAGATCGGCGCCAGTGGTGATCGGGAGGGAGGCAGAGGAGGGGTTGGGGGCGAACGGGTTGCTGCGGGGGAGAGACAAGCGACGTCGGACGGAGAACGGGCGGCTACCAGCGGCGCCGGCGCTGCTGCTAGGCGGAGGAGCGAGCCATCGCCGGAGCAGATCGGCGGCAGAGGTGATCGGGAGGGAGGCAGAGGAGGGGTTGGCTGCGGGAGAGAGATGAAAAGGGATGCAATTACACAGAGAAGTGGACGGAATGGGCCGTGATCTGTGATGTTATTTGATTACACGCTATTTGTTTACAGGCCGAGCTCACCAAACATGTTTAAGGCAATCAGATTACACCGTAATCTGATAACGGACGAAAATGAGCTAACCAAACACGTTCTTATTTTGCACTAATGTTCAATTCGTCCTGGCTCAACATCCCTTTCTACGTCCATGCTCAACTAATCTAGGTGAAGCAAGTTAAAGCAACGAGGACGACAGGCAAGACAAGTGTATCCGCGTTTACCTCAGGCAGACGGCTTTGACGAGTCTCCATGCATGTGCCAGTACAGCCAGGAGTTGCTGGTGCTTGACGAAGACCTTGGCGAATTCCATCAAGCTTCTGTGACTTGACATTTTCTATATGTTGAAGTCTTCAAGACGTTATTTCACCATTACTTTTTACAACTATACATTAAGATCTAATAGTAGACTTATAATATCACGAAAACATTTTTAGTAACAAATCTAATCATATGACTTTTATATAGCCAATGAGGATAGTTTTAAGTCTATTGGCAGTCAAAACTATCAAAAGTTTGACGGTATGAATTCTAGATGTGATGGAACAGCTGCCGTGGCCTGTAGGCATGAAGTTTGTTCATCTCACCTCCCCCGGACTCTTGCTGTACATTGTACTGGCGTACCGGCCCCTAAAACTGAAAAAAAACAAGAAAGTTTGTTCACACAAAGGAAAAATATCCTCTCACCTCTGACTATAAATAGGTTTCTGTCCAAGGAGTGGAGATTCCCTATAATATACTGTAGCAGGGTGCCTCAAGTTCTCTGTCCAGTCTCGTTTGGACGACACATATATCTTGTAAACAAACCGCATCATTCCCTTGTGTCTCTCGTACAACTAGAGCTTAGAAGATTTCAATATGGATCTTGCCATATCCTCTGTCACAGGTGATCTCGCGAATTGATTCATCTCTTTTCTCATGAACAAATATTCGGATCATGTATGCTCGGAGGAGAAGGTGGAGAGGCTACAACAACTCTTGCTGAAAGTTCACATGGTCATCGAGGAGGTGGATGGGCGATGCATCACCAACTCTTGCACCCGTGGCGGAGGAAGAATTTGCCATGGTTTGCCACCGGCGTGATGAGTGAGTTGGATGTTTCCACCATGCGAACTAGAATATAATACTCCTTTAGTTTTCGACTTGGAGGGTAAGATTTAATTCTAAACGCTGATTTGTATCGATAGTTGTAAACTTTTTTAAGGAAAGTGTAACAAAACAAAACATTTAGAAATTTTCTTAAAATTTTGTCGAAATTGCACAATACCAATCTTAAAGTTACGGGCTGAAAAGTGCTCAATTTAAGGAAAGCAACACCACAGTTTTAGTCTAGAGTAAAGTACATTGACAGTCTTTAAACTTAGCAGGTACAAGCAGTTTAGTACAACATCTCTCAAAATATTAAATTACCCCCTTAAACTTAGTTTTGCGGGTGTAAATATGGCCCAAACGAAACCACGTCACTGCAATCTGCCACCGTGGCATGCTGAGGTGGAGTAGGGGTGGAGAGAAGCGGGAAAATGGGCCTAGCCCGAGAGAGGGGAAGAGGGAGGATAGAATTGGTTTTCGATTTATTCAAAAACTGATGTTAAAAGAAAATTCAAAAGAAAAATAAATACAGTCTAATAATTATGAGAAAATTCACATAGGCAAACCCAAATACAAGGAATCCGTTAAAATGATTCCAGAGGTAAACTCCAAAAGAATAAAAACTAAAAATTTACATCTCCTTCATTATAACCAAAATTTGTTGAAAACCTTTGAATTAACTTAGAAAATATTCAGATAAAATATTTAACTAAAAGTAACTTACCGTGACATCCTCTGTATTTAAAGAAAAAATTATTTATTGCTCACTTAATTATTTATTTTTGATGATAGTGTTGCTCATTATTAGTGTTTGCTCTTATTAACAAATTGTTTTTGGAGTTTACCTCTGAAATCATTTTTGTGGATCCCTTACATTTAGTTTTGCCTATGTGAATTTTCTCATAATTATTGGGCCGCATTTGTTTTGTTTTTTGAAATTTTTTAAAATAAGTTTTTGAATAAATCAAAAACCAATTCGGTCATGGAATGACCCTATTCTTAATACACGAGATCAGTGTAGATTGTCGTGAACAAAAATAATTTCTTTCTCTTACATGCATGTATACAGATCGTTCAAAAATGACTTTGGTTAAAACCCTAACATGTGCCCTATGATTAATGTGAAATAGAACGGTGAAATCAATGTCACTAAAATTCATGCTTCTAAAAGATATATATGTTCTAAACATCTTAGCTATCCACAAATTTTGTGAGTCAATTAGCATTTGTATATCTAACCCAAATTAACTTCTCAAATTTTCTCCTCCGACAAAATTGGAAATAAGCCATTTGAGTGGCCCTTTACTTCTTCAAAAATTATAAGATTTTTATATTTAGAAGTTAATTACATTCCTGGCCTTAAGTCTAAGGTTTTGAAAAATATTTGAAGAAGTGATTCAAGTACCTAGGACTCAAATTTCATTTTTGGACTATATGGCCAAAGTACAAAAATGGGAGACTAAACTAGGACATTACTTTCAACCTGTAAAAGTTTCGAAAGGCATATATGCCATGAGAAGCCTTCATAGATTTTTATAGGTTTTCTAAACTAGCTTTTAAACTCCTTGTTGTCCAAAACTAGCTTGAAAACAGCAAAGAAACAAAAGAAAAAAGAAAAGAAGAAACAACTTACGTGAACGTGGGACCCGCTGCAGGGTCTTTTCTCCACGTAGCAGACCACGCACCATTTCTTCTTCTTCCTGTGACCGAGTCCTCCAAAGCCAAGCCTCCCCAATTCCTTCACTTGCCACCGCCCTCACCCCTTGAGCTCCCCGTCTGCCTTGCCGAGCTTGCGAGCAACCGCGCGCACCGAAGCTCCTCCTCTTCAAGCCCTGCCGAGCTCCGCCCCAACTGAGCGCCTGCCTCGCCCTCCGCCCTCGCCGCCAAGCTCGGGGGAGCACCTCCGCCGCCCCCGGCCGAGAGCTCCCCTGCGCCGTCGCTCCCCGCCGCCGCCGGCCTTCCTTCTCTCCAAGCTCAGCGCCGCGCCGTCCCCACCGGAGCTCCCCTCCAAGCGCCGCCCCCGACGGGCCACTCGCTGCCGCCACCCGAGCCCAACCCGGCCTTGCCCGCCGCCCAGGTCGCCGTCGCCTCGCTGCGGAGAACTCCACGCCAGTGCCTCCCTCAAGTCCGGCGCCATCGCCCCGTCACCCGGAGCTCTGCCACCGGCTGGCTGCGGCATCGCCGACTCAACGCCCAGCTCGCCGCCCCCGCCGGGTCGTTCTCGCCATCTTCAACGGCATCGGAGCCTTCCCCGCCTCTGGACATTCGCCGTCGGACGACGCCGCCGTCAAGCACACCGGAGCGGAGTGGAGCTGGACTCCTCGTCACCGTTTTCGCCTCGGGTGGTATACCTCGCCAGCTACCGCGGTGTGACCGGTATGACCCGTACAGGTGTGCGGACTAACCAACTTATTCGTTGATCAGCAAAGTTTGGGGCTTTAGTGTCGAACCGATCCTCTAAGTAGTGTACGGGCAATTAGTGTTAAGTTGCTGCCTTAATAAACGTTAGTTGAAATAATGCTTACTAATTGGATTTAACATGTTAGCAAGCGAGTAGTTAATTAACAATTGATGATAGTTAGTTTTGACACGGATTTAAATTGAGTTAGCACTAGTGACTGTAATTAGTCAAGATGAAGACAAGATTAATAAAGATTTACCTTGTCACCACTGCACCCAAATGTCTCGGTTATAGTATTTAGTTATGTGCCATCTCATGCTCTGGTTAGCTTTCAGTGAGGATTTAGAGCAGAGTTAATTAAAGTAGATCCTCTTTAGCCATACTAGTGATGATTTAATCGAAGCACCAATTGAACGTACTGACCAGGTATATTAATGATGTCTCAAAGGTAATTTTGGTTAAAACTTCAATCAAGACATCGATGGTTGACTAAGAGAAATTAACGATCGCCACCATCCGTACTAAATTAAAGTTAGGGCAAATTATTGACCATGATGTTAACTAAATAACTGCGTAGGTGATCAGCCAATAATGACTGCAAAGATGGATCAATTAGTGAACTCATGATAAACAGCGAGATTGATGAGCATGGCCATTAACTAATAACTACGATTCGAACACTAATTAGAGAAGAATGTGCGATTAATGTATGCTGAACAGGAAATAGTTAGCGCAAGATAACCATTAGCCCACACAACTAATACACTCATTACATATATCGGATTAAGAGAGGTCTTAAGTATCAATTAATTACTATAATCAATATACTAATATTACCCCACTAATGAACTAAAGAGTGTAATGGCTGGATGACAGTTTAACTAATGCTTTCAAACCAGGTTAAGACAGGGTTAGTTAGAACTAATATTTGGCTAGTAAGTTTAATACTCTGGTTGTATCCAGAGAAGACCGGATCATTGTGGTAATCATGGAGATGGCCAGCTAATTCACATTATTAGATGCAAGATAAGCTAATCATTGTGTTTTACCGTAGGGACACAACCAATAAGTATGACCATTAGTCCTTAGTGAGATTCATACCTATCCACGCATAATGCAACCATGATCTGTTGCGTCTGATTAATACTACTCCAGTGTCAATCAGCAACATTAAGAAACTAAAGATGATCCATTAAATTAATGATCAAGATAATTGAGCTATCTAATGCCAATACAATTAGTCATGGGTTAGCATACTTAGTACACTGTTGTAATCAATTTTCCCTCTATGGCAGATTGAATCCACATTACAATACTAAGAAAAATAAAAACAAGAAAAAGGAGAAGATATATCAGCTTGAGCTCACATGTCATTCCCAGTAGGAATATTTTAAGTTAATATAAAGATACTAATCTAATATTCCTTACTGAGAAGAAGACAGGAAATACTAAAATTTGATTAAACTTTAAGACTTCGTAGAAAATGCATACGACCTCCAAATGAAATGATTCTTTCCGCTAAATTCATCTTTGTACTTGTAGAATTTAATGATGCCACTGTTTTTCATAATACGGTAGTTATACATTTTAGAAGTGACTATACTACCTTGTTTGGCTTAATAGTAAACATGAATACTAGAGAATCTAGCTTAACCATCAAACTTAAAATGTTTGGTGTCATAATTCATTTAAGGACCAATATATAATCATGTCATCATACTCTCACATACTATAGCTATGAATAATTTCAAAAGTTACAAATCATTCTAAAGCTTAACCGTGAAAACCTTAAAAACACTATAACTTTGAGCTATAGAACTCCAAATCAAACTGATGATAAGCAATACATTAATAATGTATATGTGGTAGTATCGGTATACGAATACCTTGGATGTCCAGAGTTGCTGACGTAGCAGCCAAGGAATCTAGGAGATAAAGAGCCCTCACGTAATGAGGACAAACACCTCTTAAACTAGGAAGTCAATCCCCATGTTTAAGGAAGGTAGAGTCTCGGTTAGGGATAAGTCCCTAATCTCCACGACTTGGATCATCCCCTATATAAGGATATGAAGACCCCTTAGGGACGGGGGAGCGAACAAGCAATACAGAAGCAAAATTAGAGACATAAGCCTTCAGAGGTTGAGCCCTAGCTGTGTCGGAGCTTCAGTCCTCCACCTAGCCTCGTCGAGAAAACTCCACAAGTCATCCAGATCTACTCGGAGAAGGTCCTGACTAGGTTTAGATCCCATCTAGGATAGCCACTAACATCCCTCTTTATAAGCTATTCGTGATTCATATATATCAACATGACGTAGGGTTATTATCCTACGGCAAGCCTGAACCTGTATAAAAAGTCTAGTCCGTATTCCCTAGTATTGCTAGACGACGGTCCTAGGAGTCCCACCCTTCAACAAATCTTTCTGCTCACTACAACCATAAGATCGACGATCCAATCGTCGACACAAATGATTCAAATTGCGTTAGCTTCGTAATAGAATTTCCTACACTTCAGAATGCATCTCATGCATTATATCCTCCTGTTTATTGCTTGTTTTTGATTTATCCTCTTTTAGTCATTTTTATTCAGCCTTTCGGGTCATTTCAATAGAATCGGGCAACGCAGGTGATCTTGGAGTTGTTTTACATCAAGCTTATGATCTCGGACAGCCAGGCAAGCATGCGCGCTTGTTGCAAATATTCCGCTTATCTTTTGATATGTATTAGTTAATTAATGACGTGTAGTTCGAATATTTCGAAATGATGTATGTGATGCATCTAATCACTAGTATGAGTAGGTGCTTGTGTGTACGACCAGCATGGGTGTGCTCTTTAAATCGCATAATTACTCACTTGAACCTTGGAAAGTTGTGAGAGACGGGAGTGGATCCTTATTGGGGACTTGACGGGTAGCAGCTCGCATGATCTTAGTAATGAGATCTCTTCTTCAGCCAGCGAGAGTGTGGTCGATAAGTGTCAAGTAGGGTGATAGAGGACCCACCATTCACCCTCGACACTATTGGGGCACTCCCGCTTGAGGTGAGGGTAGTTAAACCTCCCTTGACTACACTTGATTCGGGATGTAGGTGGTTAGACTCATCCCAGAATCCTTCGAAGTCTAGGAGGGCTTTGAGAGAATAAATCGTGTTGTTTGTGATGATTGAAAGTGTTTGAAATATGAAATTGATTGTAGCCAATCGATTGGACACTTTGATGGAGTTTTGAGTAGTAGCTCAACTCTAGAAATGCTCATGATGAATTATAACTTGATTGCAGTGATTTTGATGTCTTGTATGATAGTAGTCGTACAAATTCAGATCTGGTTATGCTCTTTATGTGGATGAAATGTCAAGTTGTTAGCTTGATTTAATGATTCTTGTCTTGCAATTCATAAACTAGATGCTAGAGATATATCATCCTTAGTTTATTCTGCTTAATTGAATTGCATTGTTGCTGCTGTCATCCAATTACCATGCCATGCTTAAGACTAACCTGGAATGAGCATATTAGCATCTTGCGAGTACGAAAGTACTCACTCGGGAATTCCATTCCTGCAGGCAGTTCCAAATTTGTAGCTTATTATGATTCCGGATATGTTGATTTGGATGTTTAATTGCAAAGCTTGCTCAACTTGGTCATGAGGTTGCTTTTGTAGAAGTGTTGGGAGATGATTAGGGTTGTCATCTCGGTGTTTTCTATTACCTTCCACTGCTGTTTTTGTACTTTAGGTTGCTGAAAACGACTTCTAAGTCGTGTAATGTAGAAGCTAAAGACATATCCTTTGTATGGGTTATGTTTATTATCTGTAATCCCTCTTTTAAAGAGTTTTGTGATGATATTCAAGTTATTTTGGTGGTTGCCCATATACCGTGCGTGCATGAATTGAAGCGTATGGGTATGCTGTGAAGGATTAGTGTGGTTCTTTTGCACTAAGTGGAGCAGGTATCTATTGAGTGACCCGCTAGCTGAGATGCTGTGCCGGCTAGGCAGGATGTGGGTGGATCATACCGGGCCTACGGCTGACCCACTAGCCTTCAGGCTAGGTTAGGGTGTGGGTACGATCGCTGGGCTCCTCTGATCTTATTCTGCTTTGTGAAATTGAGAATGACTAACCCTTCTCAGGACTTTGTGAATTGTATGTGGTTTTGGAAAGTTTAATTGCTTCTGGCTGGCTTGACTAATAGTGAAGGCATACGGTTCTGGTGATCGTATGGTGTGTTGGTCAGGTATCGTACCACTCTCCCTTGGTGCGTACGTACGGCGCAAGTACCGTGCCATTGGGTCAACTGGTTGCCCGGTCTTTGGTGGTCATCCGTTCCCCTAGTCATATATAATTCCGGGGCCCTGACATGTCATTGGGCCAAAAGTTTTGGCCCATTCTACCTTTCCTCTTCCCCTCTCTTAGGCCTAGCCCATTTTTCCACTTCCCTCCACCCCTACTCCACCTCAGCATGCCACGTTGGCAGAATACAGTGACGTGGTCTCGACTGGACCGTATTTGTACCCGCAAACGAAGTTTAAGGGGGCGATTTAACATTTTGGGAGATGTTGTACTAAACTGATTGCACCTGTCAAGTTTAAGGACTGCCAGTGTACTTTACTCTTTAGTCTACATGTTATATATGCAGTGAGGTGAAAATTATGATAGTTGGATGGCCCGAAAAGGTGACTGAGACATTAAACAAACCTCAAGAAACTTAGAAAAGACAATCTTTTTTAAACAATTTTGCTATTGCTCGATTTTCTGAAATTTTCTTATTTCCCAATCACCTCAAATTATACAATACTATACCTCTAATTGGTTGTGTGCATTAATTGGCGCAGAGCCAAGGAATAACACCTCCATTTCAAAGGACAACTTGCAATCCAAAGAGATGCTTAATTTTTTTGGAAAACTTTACTGCAACTTCCAATCTAAAGATCTACACAAATACTGCCCCACGCTAACATCTCGAAGAGATAGCTAACACCACCACGATGCCCATCCCACGGTGGACTCTCCAACCACTTCGACATACCACCATTCCCATCGGCTTCTCGGTTATCGGTGAGTCTTGCAGATCCGTCGGTCCAAACCGATCACACCAACCAGTACGACACCGTGCAAGCCGCTCCGTCCTCCATGCCTCATGCCTGCTACTGCGACGAGCTAATCTTCAGTCTCCTCTCTAAACTGGTAGAGGTCGTGCAGAGGCGAGAGCGGGTTGTCCGTAGCAGCAGTAGCAAAAGCTATTCCGTCGGCCATGATGTGGCTAAGTAATTAAAAGAACAAGGGGGAGAGAGACACATCACTGATGGATCTGTCTATAATCCGTCACAGATGACTGCTTGGGTCGAACCTCGACAATCTGATGAAGTCATCACTGACGAGAAGCTAGACAACCTATCAGTGACGACTTACATCAGTGATGGGCTCACGCTACCCCTTAGTATCTCTATCCTAGATATGAGTTCCTATCATAGTGCATGGTGCTATGAACATTAGTTTAAAGAGGACTAACTGCCGTTTAGAGGAAGAGACGGACAGCATGGCTCGAGGGGGATTTTGGATGGGAGATATCGCCCTCTTACTCTGTTGATGGAACTATTCTCTATGACTTCATACGCATAACTATTTTTTGAAGTCTGCAATTTTAGTTGCTTTCTCGAATGCCTCATTGATAAGCTTTGGACATATTAACAAGGAATCGTCGGAGCATCTTCAAAAATTCTACGGTACCTTGGTCAGAGCTCTTATCTTACGGTCGCAATACTATTGTATAAGACCAGGTACTTTAATATCTACTCTCTGACATATGGTCGCCAATCCTATGAACCGTTCTTCTCTCCGCATGGCCACGTGTTTATACGTACATGGATTAACCGTTCATATGTTTTCCTCCATTATCATTTTTGGGATAATGTTTCCTCTGCTGTCTGTAGCAGCTGAATCGTAGTCAGCTGCACTTACAACCACCTTCTAGTAGGGTGGTGAAGTTAGAGCATAACTTCGCTCATTAGGCTTCAAATCCTAATGTTTATATTTATATTATTGAATAGGATTTAGTGAGAGATGCCTAGACTTAATCCGGATCTCCGTTAATTCGGACCTATAATAGGGGACACGGTCACGTGAGAGGTGCATATGATATGAGATGTTCATAAGATCAAGCTGGGAAATTTCTTCTTGGCATCTTACGCGCTATAGTCGAATTTTTTTTCAAATGTGATGGAACAGCTGCCATAGGCATAAATTCCTTGTTGGACATTGTACTCGAGTACCAAAAACACCGAAAAGTTTGTGCACACAAAAGAAAAATGTCCTCTCACCTCTCACTCTATAAATAGGCTTCTGTTCTGGCCCGACCAGGGGTGTCTCGAATAGTGTGTCCTTTTCTCCTCCTGATCATAATGTCGTGAGTACTAGCTTATAACTGAGTACACGTACATTTGCAGTCGATCTAATACCACATGTCCTAGACTCTAAAAGAATAAAAATAACGCAAGTCAGAACTTGTGGTATCATTGCAATGTTTGAGATTTGTGCCTCGAGAGATGCATATTGTGAATGCAGTTGTCAACTGAACCAAAATCTCTATTGAGCCATTTTTTCTCTCCATACGACCGCCATGTGGCCGGGTTCCACTATTTCTCAGTAATGGAACAACTAACATCCCCCTGCAAGTCTTATATATATTGAGCCACATATCAACGAGAACTATAGGAAAATCTTTATTTAACAACAACATAAACGATACATATAGGAAAATACAAGCAGTGGAAGTTAAGAGTAGTGTACAACATGTAGGAAATCAAGTACTGGATCTACGCTTCTTTGTAGAGGTTGTACGCCCATGCTTCTCCTTAACACAAGTTGCATCACAAAGATACTTCGTATATGGTGGTATCCGCGATTCCCACGCCACTAAAGTAAACTCACCACTGGGTATGGCACATCCAGTAAGTAGGTCTCCCCATAATACACTATTTAGATTCCGTTTGGTAGCAGCACGATCACCCCTTTCTACTCGAGGCGGCATCAAGCGAAGATGAGCATGATATTTAGAACCTAAACTGGTGATGTCTATTGGCTGCTCTTTATCAAACATATATTTCGGATGTTCGCCGTACTGTGATAAGTTGTTGTCAACCATCCCCTTGAACTTTCCCAACATGCAGAGCCAGAACTGAACATTAAGGTTCCTTCTCAGCAAGTCTGCAACCACATTTGCACTGAGGAATGACCCTCTCAGTACTATGGCTATCTCCTTGGCTATTGATGCTAATTTTGGATAATCTTTTTCGTCTGTGCTTCCAAATGCTAACATCTTGAAGAGGTAGCTGTACTCCTCATGTGACAAACTATTTAGACGGACTGCCTTTACTGTTCCAAACCGTGCAACCTTCTCGACCCTACTTATTATTATCACCTTGCTTCCTCGAGCTGCAGTGCGTGTTACAGTGGAATAGAACTTTGCCCAATCCTCATCATCCACATCTGTAACAAATTCGACAACAACTAAAGTCCTCCTCTTCCTCAACTTTGCATCTTCAATTCTGCACATGCTATCTCCATTGATGTACAAAATCGAAGAGAAATGGGATCGGATCCGATCATCATTGCACGAATAGCTTACCAATGATTTCTTACCAACCCTGCAACCACCGAGGATTGGAAGCACCATAGGAGCACCAAGATGAGCAGATGTCTGCAGCAAGATGCTGATGATCTGCTGCTTCTCAACATGGCGACCAAACATAAAGTTGTCAGTGTAAAGGTAAGTGTCGTAGGGCCTGCGGCACATGCGCTTGCATCCCCCCAGGTGCACAACAAATTCTTTCATATTAGCAAGTGCAGCTTCTAAATTCTCCAGTACACTCTGCAAATTATCATTTGCAGTCGCAGCAATATTTTGTGTAGTCGCAGCAATATTTTGTGTGGTACCAGCAATTGTGTGTGAACACTTCAAAGGAATTGAAGAAACCGACTGGTTAGAGAAGCTTCGATTTGTAACAGATTGGTACCTGAAGCTGTCCAGCATATGGTACCCATGGTACATGTTCTCCACAAGTAACTTGAGTTGCATTTGCATCTTAGGATTGGTGATGTATCGCCCATCTGCCTCCTCGACGATTGTGTGGACTCTCAGTAGGAGTTGCTGCAATCTTTCCAACTTCTCACCTATGCCTGTCTTCTCTGTGTACTTCTTGATCAGAAAGGAGATGATTCGGCTAATTAGATCGCCTGAAATCGCGGATATGGCTGCCTCCATGTTGAACTATAGTACGTTCTGGTTTTGTGTCTCTACGTCCAAGTGAGGAAGTTGTGGCAGATGAGTAGCTAGACGGAGACACAGTGTGTGCGCACTTGCCTTCTCGTCGTCCTGTTATACTCAGATTGGTGATGAGTGAAAGGAAGTCAGGCCGTCGTTTGTTTGACTTTTGCAGTATACTTTCAAGACTTTTTCAGAATCTAATACAATAGTATTGTGAGCGTAAGATAAGAACTCTGACCAAGGTACCGTAGAATTTTTGAAGATGCTCCGACGATTCCTTGTTAATATGTTCAAAGCTTATCAATGAGGCATTCGAGAAAACAATTAAAATTGCAGACTTAAAAAAATAGTTATGCGTATGAAGTCATAGAGAATAGTTCCACCAACAGAGTAAGAGGGCAATATCTCCCATCCAAAATCCCCCTCGAGCCATGTTGTTCGTCTCTTCCTCTAGATGGCAGTTGGTCCTCTTTAAACTAATGCTTATAGCACCACGCACTATGATAGGAACCCATATCTAGGATAGAGATACTGAGGGGTAGCGTCAGCCCATCACTGATGTAAGTTGTTTAGCTTCTTGTCAGTGATGAATTCATTAGGTTATCGAGGTTCGACCCCAAGAAATCATCTGTGACGGATTACAGACAGATCCATCAGTGATGTGTCTCTCTCCCCCTTGTCCTTTTTCTTAGGAACATCATGGCCGACTGAAGTAACTCCACACACCACTGCATGGTGTAGTGTGTTAGTCTTTGATATAATATAATGAAATACCGTTTCATTAATATTACGTCTATCAGAATGTACAGTAGAAACATGAGTGTATTCTAGGTTCTCAAACTATTTCAGAGGTGTCACATAGGTCCTCGAACTATAAAAATCGTCATCTAGGTCCTCGAAGTTCAGTAAGTGTTCCATCCAGGTCCAAAACATGCTCAACCCCGTCTAACCGGTAGTTGTTGATGATAATGGCGAGCCTCCTGTCCGACGTGGCAACTCTCAACGGCGCCAGGTGGCCGGTTAGACGGGGTTGAGCATGTTTTGGACCTGGATGGAACACTTACTGAACTTTGAGGACCTAGATGACGATTTTCATAGTTCGAGGACCTACGTGACACCTCTAAAATAGTTTGAGGACCTAGAATTGATGGTCCAACAACTATATTATTACAAGCTCCAATATATAAAAGTTTACAGCTCAATTGACATACAGTAAGATAAGTTTGATCGAAACTAACAACTGAAATATAGAACTGGAAATAAGGACAGAAAAACATATGAACAAGGTTTTATTTTTACTACGATTAGTTCTACACTATTCTACTCTTGTACTATTTGCACTTCTCTTGTTCCTCGTAGTCGATGTAGTAATTTACTCATTCGATTCGTCCAGTCAGGTCCATTTCTTTTTTTTTCTTCCTGGACTTCAATTTCCTCATACTCAACCTCTACTGGTTCAGAGTCTAATAAAGGAGAATTTATGCAGAGGATGCGTACAGAAAGTACTCAACAAGTTCATGAATAGCAAAAGGTGTTTGAATGATTATTTCTATCAGGAGATCAGTCTTGAAAGAATATGTATTTTTCCAATAACATTTCTGGAGAAAAGTCAAGTTTTAATATTCTATATTTAGAAGGCTTCACGGGTTGTAAGAACTTTCAATGGTTCCTTTCCCGCCACGATCGCAGTTCATACCCGGAACAGGGAGTGACAATGTCACATTTCAATACACTCTGCAGAGGTGCGCTATTTTACACACAACTGGTACTTAGCCTTCATGCTCGGTACGAGACCCATTACACTCCCATCGGTGCATGGTTAGGTCTAAGGTTTTGTGTCATTTCACCCTTCTCAGGTGCCATACCTCCTCTTGTGTAGTTGGTCCAGCACCGACTATCCACCTCGTCATTATAGCGTACTTTTTTGAAGATCCGGTGACATAACGCCTCCCCAAGTGTAAATTCAGGGATTATCACTCCCCTAGGCGAGGGACATAACGCTTCCCTAGGCGTTACGCTACATACTTTCCTGGGAGATATTTCAGTAAGAAGGTGTAAGAGTCCGGACTTAGCTTCCAGACCCTTCCTGTGTATCTCCTCATCAGTCCAGGATCAAGCTAATGAACACAGGTGAATTGATATCACTGCACACATCACGAGATTTTAGAAATATTAACAATTGAGTTATAGCAACGATATGACTAAATAAGTAACTAGGACTTATGTCCCTTACCATTCAGAAACACAGCAGAAAATAAAGCGTAGATGTCTCCATCTCAACCACAGGCAGTCTACGGAGGCCACGTGACCTAAACCTCAGCATTGACGTAGAAGATTCATCATCGCCTTCATCGTCCTCATAGATATCTGAACACGTCCAACAAACAACATGATCGATGAGTACTTCACGTACTCAGCAAGCCACCTGGCGGCAGATGGTCCTATTAAACTAAATGCAAGGCTTCAACGGAAGGCTGTAAGGTTCATTTGCAGAAAAGCAGTTTTAGTTGAAATATTACGGTAGATTCAAAGGCATCATTTTGATGAAAACCAATTTTTTTAACATCAGGGGTATTTTTCATCATGTGTGGTCCACGACCAACATATTCAAGCCAGGAACTCCTGCCTTAGCTCATCCATAGGTTCCAATCACCTTTTCACATTTCCAAAACTGGGGTAGAGGGAATTAGCAAGGGGGAGAATGACAGGTCATTTTCATCAAGAATGAGTCTTGTGCTGTCCATAACCATGAACACGGCTAATCGATTAGTTTTAACTTTGCAGAGTTTGTATACTTTACCCACATGACACGACCATCCCCTTATGCCAAGCTGCGTAGGCTTGTACACATGCCCATCGGTGTGTCGGCAAGGTGACCGTGACGAGGTCTTTTAGTTAGATCCCCCTAAGGTGTGACATGCCCACCGGGTCTGGCTCGGAGTTGGGAGTACGTCCCCACCCTCCGGTCCCCCATCTGTGCCGATGGTCCTCGTAGCTACGCCCACCCCTTTTGTGGTACGGCAACATCGCCACCAAAGGCTGACTAACCTATTTAACCAAGCCATTGCCCATATAGCATGTGGTTGCACTGTTGTCACAATTCTCCAACTTCAAGACTTCGGCCTTAAGCGGTACGGACGACCAATGGTTCATTTAAACCGGCCTTCTGCGGGTAGGACAATAATATGCTCCTTCATCACATAATCCAGCTGTCGCCCACACTATATTAGATGGTAAGTTTCACCTAGAGTAGAATAGGAAGAATAGAGAGAGAGGGAAATCATCGGGCATCCGGCCCTAGCTCAGCGAGCTCAACAAGTTTCAACAAGGATCATCGATCCGATATTCATTCCTCCGTAGAGGCAAATCAAAACAACCTAAAGATGAATTTAAGCATGGCTAAGCATATCTCTACTCTATTCAGAATAAAACCTATTAATCTACTTAGGGTATCAAGTAAACATGGCGACAAGCAGATAGGGTAAAAGGTGTGTCAATCGACACGCTAGCTACTGGATTAAAAACAGCATGCATCTTTGTAAAAAAAAAGACAAAATATAATGACTTCAAAATATAGGATCAAATATGATCAAGAAAAGGGGCATGCCTTCGTTGATGAGTTGGTCTTCTTCTGCAGGAACTTGTCCTTACCCAACTTTGCTACTTCCTATTCGTCGCAACAGCAATAAAGTGTAGGGCAAATAAATATAAATTCAAATTAAATATCAAATGGAAATACCAGAAGAATAGGGCTAGCAAGGTTGGATAGGTGTCAAAGAGCAAAGGCGAAGGGATAGGATTGTCGAAAGACAACTAGGAAGGTGTGAGATTATATATCTCAACCAGATAGAGTACATGTACTCGAAAGATGGTCTTCCGGATCAGACCATTCTGGAAAAAGGATAGATTTATGGAGGATAGAATTTACATGTCAAATGACTCAAGTTAATCCACATGCGAGATAGGGATAGATGTGCAACTGGGAACAGGATATGGTTAATGACAACAATAGCACAACCATATAATTAAACATGGAAACCCGACATATTAGTAAAATAAGCATAACCTATCGTACTAGTACACAAGCAAGGTCCTGGCATGCTAGTCGGTTAGAAATGATAATAGACGACATGACAATCTATATGAACTACCATGCAACATATAATTAGACATTATGTAACAAACTAGATAGACTAGGCATGAAATAGAAAGAGTTAATTGCACTGGCAGTCCTTAAACTTGGGAGGTGCGCGCAGTTTAGTATAATTTCGCAAAAAACGCTCGATCGGCCCCTTAAACTTGGTTGTGGGTGCAAATACGATCCAATCCAGGCCAGGTCGCCGTATTTCGCCACCGTGGCATGCTGACGTGGCCTGAATTGGACCGTATTTGCACCCGCAAACCAAGTTTAAGGGGGGAAACGGGAAAATGGGCCAGGCTCGAGAGAGAGGAAGAGAGAGGGTAGAATGGGCCAAAGCTTTTGGCCCAATGATTGAATTAGTTTTTGATTTATTCAAAAACTGATTTAAAAAGGAAATTCAAAAATAAAACAAATACAGTCCAATAATTATGAGAAAATTCACATAGGCCCAACTAAATATAAGGAATCCACTATAATAATTCCAGGGGTAAACTTCAAAAAATAATATTTGTTAATAAGAGCAACAACTGATAATTAGCAACAGTACCTAAAAAATAAATAATTAAGTGAGAAACAAATAATTTTTTCGTTAAAAGCAGGAGATGCCACGACATGGATATTTTCTAAATTATTCAAAGATTTTCAACAAATTTTGGTTATAATAAAGAAGATGTGAATTTTCAGCTTTTATTCTTTTGGAGTTTACCCCTAGAATTATTATAGTGGATTCCTTATATTTAGTTGGGTCTATGTGAATTTTCTCATAATTATTGGACTGCATTTGTTTTATTTTTGAATTTCATTTTTAAATCATTTTTTGAATAAATCAAAAACTAATTCAATCATTGGGCCAAAAGCTTTGGCCCATTCTACCCTCTTTCTTCCTCTCTCTCGGGCCTGGCCCATTTTCCCGTTTCCCCCCTTAAACTTGGTTTGTGGGTGCAAATACGGTCCAATCCAGGCCACGTCAGCATGCCACGGTGGCGAAATACGGCGACGTGGCCTGGATTGGACCGTATTTGCACCCGCAACCAAGTTGAAGGGGCCGATCGAGCGTTTTTTTGCAAAATTATACTAAACTGCACGCACCTCCCAAGTTTAAGACTGCCAGTGCAATTAACTCATTATTTATTTTTTAGGTACTGTTGCTAATTATCTGTTGTTGCTCTTATTAACAAATATTATTTTTGAAGTTTACCCCTCGAATTATTATAGTGGATTCCTTATATTTAGTTGGGCCTATGTGAATTTTCTCATAATTATTGGACTGCATTTGTTTTATTTTTGAATTTTCTTTTTAAATCAGTTTTTGAATAAATCAAAAACTAATTCAATCATTGGGCCAAAAGCTTTGGCCCATTCTACCCTCTCTCTTCCTCTCTCTCGGGCCTGGCCCATTTTCCTGTTTCCCCCCTTAAACTTGGTTGCGGGTGCAAATATGGTCCAATCCAGGCCACGTCGGTGGCGAAATACGGCGACGTGGCCTGGATTGGACCGTATTTGCACCTGCAACCAAGTTTAAGGGGCCGATCGAGCGTTTTTTGCAAAATTGTACTAAACTGCACGCACCTCTCAAGTTTAAGGACTGCTAGTGCAATTAACTCAAATATAAATTAGGCAAGGCATAGAATAGCACCAAACATATAATCGTGTAGTTACAATCTAATAACAGTCATTAATAATGCAAACGGTGATTAAACTATATGACCAAATAACAACTAGCATCTACATCACATGCATCATATATATATATATGCAATCTATGACATAACATTAACTCTTCTCATGCTATTGTGTGTATACAATGCAGCAATCAACCTAAACATACTACACATAACAATAACAATATTTTAGTAAAGAATGATTACTAGCCACATATATGCATATATTATAATCAATACCTAAATGTTTACCATGTATGTGTGAGTATAAACCACCTTATGGAAGTGTAACATAAGATATCAAGCTATGCATTTTAGTACCTACATATTATATGACCATCAACTAACAGACGATATGATTAAATAATAATAATTTAGTAAGGGATAATACCACCATACAATATACATCATGCGACAATCAATATTAAAGATTGACAGAGGCTAAGCATGAGCAATCCTAACTATGTTCAACTAATAATTAAAATACAAATAGAGTTTACTTAATGTGCTAACCAAGTCATATCAACTATTATTTAAACACGGACAATATATACATGTAACATATATACATGACCATATATGCAAACTATATGAAGCGTAATATGTGGATATAAACTATGCGTGTAATCTTAATCATACTATAAACAAAGGTTACTATTATGACTAAATATTTTACAACACCATTAGTTAAAACAGGAAGCATCTATATATGTAATAAATTTATATTTTGCATAACATCATGTCACACTTCCATTTAAATGTACACATATATATCTTATCATGTTATCTACAGATGGTGACATGGGAATCATAACATATTTATTAAACAATCATCATCACGTGTGATTAAAGACACTAACATGTGAGTAAGCAACCTTATGCCATATACAATAATAATCTTATGCGTGCTAGTAGATGTACATTATACAAAGATCAAGTACCATATGATATGTCATATTAATATTAGTTTAGTAAGATTATGCTTCTATTATTATAGGTTATATGCAATATTAGGTTCGGTTATATATTGTATAACACAATACATGTGAACATACATAAGGTCATGCAATATGAAACTTATTAAATATGAACAAATTTATCCGCAATATAAATAAGATTGAACTAACATGATTGATCACATGATGAATTCTAAGCGTGAACATTACATAAATAGAAGCAAGGGCTATATAAGAACTAAGCATATAAATATATGAAACTATAGTCTAACATAATATGCAATTTAATTTGGTGATCAAACAATGATGAAAAACATTATAGATGAACATAAAGTGATGCGGGTGATTTTAGATAGAGAATAATGGCATAATGTGCCACAAGATGATACAAGATTAACTATATGGGTGGTGGCGACGTTCGCAACACAAAACGGTTGGAACAGATTATAGATTTGTTCTGGACAGACCGAATAGTTTTGGTTGCTGCGCAATGCTCGCTCAACGAAATCACGATTCGCCAATTGGGTTAGAAATTAGACATACAGAGGCATAATCCTACCAAAGGGTTTTCAAGGATTCTTAACGAGTTAACGGGAAAAGATTAGACAAGTTAGATATTCTGCGAATTGAATCTGGACGTCCGCAGACAGCACGTCGGAGATGGATCAATTCCCGATAATCGGCTACATGGATCAAGGTAAAAATTTACAGAGGTGTTTATAGATACCTAAGGCATAACTTGACCGAAGGGATTGATGATAGACTCACCGGATCAATAGCAAAAAAGGTGATAATGCCGAGCTACTGTTTCTGTAACCAAATCTGGACGTGAATAGCAGCACAAAGAATCTTGATTTCCCGAAGATTAGACCATTGGATTGCCTTCAAATTTTGTGGAGATGATCTTCACAACATCCATGATCCCACCAAACAGATCTTGAAATGGAGGTCTGAGCCGATGAGGGCATCGTTTCAATCTAGATGCACGTGCAGAAAATCAGGATGCAAATAGCACATTAGTATTTGGAGATTTTCTGGTGATTTCACCGTTGGATCGTCACCAAATTTTACAGAGAAGTAGAGAAAAAGGTTATGCACAATCTCGCCAAAGGGATTTACCAAACGATGTTCGAGGCGACGGGAATTAGGAAAATACTGAGGTGGGATGTGCTGTTCAGGAACTGCACGGGAAGAAAAAGGGGGGTGGCGGCTGTTTAGGGGGTGTGGGTGCTAGGGTTTTGTGGGAAAAGATTGTGGGGAGGTAAGGAAGAGGTGGGAGGGGTGTGGGGTATTTATAGGAGGGTTAGGGAAAGAGATTTGGATCAAATTCTATTGGAATAGAGGTGGCGACGCATGCTGCGCTACGCAGAACTCGCCGGAGTGGCTGCTCTAGGGAGGAAATGAGACGGCGGGATGCCGAATGGAGATGGGCCAGGACGGCGCAGCCAAAGATCTGAGCTTGATTAAATACCAATACTCCGAAAGTTCTGAGAAAACTCCAGGAGACATATTCCAAATTGAAAAGCCAATCCAATTCAAGTTGGATTAATTCAATTGACTCCGGACTAATTTATGAAATTCTAATTAAGCTTGAATTAACTTGAGAATAAACAACGAAATTTTCTAGCTTTGATTTTGATAAAAAGATTTTAAAAAGCTCTGAAAATTAGAATGTTACAGAAGGCGCTACTTGACTCGCTTATCCCATAACAGGCCTTGTAGTTAACACTATCTATACAGCTCAAAAATGCCAACTGAGAGTTGTTATTAACCTTATTGTTATACCATATGCAATGGAACCCTGACCATCCCAATAAGTTCCATACTGAGGTTCCGCTACCCACCAATATATAATTCAGCGAATCATAATGCAATCCATTTATTAATTATCATGAGACAAGTGATAAGAAGAAAGAATTTGCATATACTTTGGTCGAAATAATTCACAAATATGGATAAGAAATGAATTTTCCTTGAGATGGATAAGAAGTGTAGTGACAGGTTTCTTCGGACGAAATCGGCAGAACTTCGGGATCTAAAGTTTGAATAATAGTTTGATAAGGACTCATTTCAGAAGTAGCAATTGCATATGCATATATGTATAAGTATCCTGATGAAAGTTGTTTTACGAAGAGTTGGTTATATTTTATTGGATGATGTGGACTACCTTGTCGAAGATAATGCAATAGATGATTTATTATATCTTTCTTGATTTTTTATCTACTCTATCTTTTGAGTTAATAAAAGTAATTATTAACAACCTTCTAGCTATAAAATAATCTACTAAAGAATTGGAATCTATAATTTACAAAGTAATTTAAAGTCAGTATATGTGGCGTACCCGGTTTTAAAGCCGGATAAACCCCTGTGTTTCCTGTACTAGTCCCATGATCAGTAGCCAATGTACACATGAAGCTTGATAACATAGTAGTTGGGAACATAAATAGGCCATTAAGGTCTTTATTAAAAATACATAGCCGATTGGCTGAATAAAAGAGTCTGCAGCGAAAAATAATAAATACGTACATACGGCCCATCAATATGCCTACCCAACAGGCAACTGACTGGGGAACGCCCTAGCCCTCGAAATCGCTGTCGTCATCTTTGGAGTAGCATTCTTCTTCGCTTGGCCATATTATGGCTATATTTCATGCACGGATTGATTCAAGGAGGGCAGCTCTATACTTTGTTGCATATTGTGCGGAAGAGTAAGTCTTTGGTTAAATACAAGAATAGTAGATTCTAAAGCAAATTTTGAAATCAATCTTAGCTCAATAATCACATCATCACATGCGGAAGCTTCCACTACCCTTTTCACAACACAGATCGATAGCTTCACCTATTGCTTCCTTCAAATCCCAAAACCTATCCGTACTATCCCATCTAGCACGACTAGGTTTTACTTCTACAATTCCTTGCCACCAGCCTGTAGCATAAATTGCACCTTGTGGACAAATCATGCCCACGTCCTTAATTCCTTCCCCAAGTTTCGCAAACAAAACTTAGTCTAACCAGTGTGTGGCCTTGCCAGATTGTGTCCATAATCGAGGGCGTAGCTATTCGAATAGATTTCTAACACTCTGCAGAGGTTGTACGGCTTTACCCACAAGATGTAAGTCACCCTTATTGCCGAGCGCTACGAGTACACTTCGTGAGGTGTACCAGCAAGGCTATTACAACGAGTCATTCCCCCCATTTTTGTACTAGAGCTAAACCTGCTAGATGAACTATCCAGATTCACTGTGTTCGACGGCTCTCAACACATAGACAGAAAAAGGGGCTCACCTTTGTGTCGAACAATTTCCTACGTAGCTACGTGGAGATTCTCTAGGGATAGCTATCCACCTAGCACTTAACTTCCTATTGCCCATGGGTCCAGACACTAGCACTCGATAAGGTATTTAGCCAAGTCCTTCCCACAAAGGCCATGTGGACGTACTAGGTGAATCTGGTTTAGCGGCACTTAGGCTCGGTCCTTGTTTGATTCGAGCAAGACTCCATATTACCACCTGATAGCCATGTCCCTACATGCTACGCCAATCCCCCAACTCTTACCGTTCTCACCCGAATCAAAATCATCTCCCATTTGGTTTTGGGTCTTTGGTAAAAACACTTTCAACATCCGCCTTGGGCAACTCACGTCACCCCAAGGGTTTAATTCCCAGACCAAAGGTAGTCCCCAAACCTGTAAAAGTTTTGGGGTTTGTTCTAGAGCGGGTCTAAGCCTGGCTTACCGCCTATATGTCTAGTAACTTGTTGGAGCTACAATACTTGGTGTATGTTGGTAGGGCTACAAAAATATATCATGTCAGATCCTCGGCAATGCATCTCTAGGTCATAGCTACTCTTAACTTAACATAGCTTTGATAAACATATAGCATGCAGGTTTGAAAGTAAAATACTTAAGTTTGTCACATATAGGCTTCAACATGGTCAAGGTGATAAATGCTTGCCTGACAGTTCCTGATTTTGATCCTGATACAGGGGTGATTCCGGATCCTCCTGGCGCATGTACCTCACTCCGTCAACTACACGTCAAAGAAAACCGAATAAACAACCAAGTAGAGCAACTCCAAATAAGATTCAACTGACATGCCATGCTTAAAAAGAAGATGATACTAATACGATGAGGTATTATGTGTCTTGGTGTTAAAGATGTTGAGTTAGGGTTTTCGGAAAACATGTTCTTGTATTAAGTTTCAAGTCCTCAAGCCTACGACTATATCATGACAGAGTCCAGAGGGTGTTATAGGTGGAGATCGAGTCAACATTAGGCTTCTAAGTTCCAGACTTTAGGTTAAGAGAAAAGAAGAGGAAATCTTGAGCAACTGGTATATAGCATGCAATAAGAATTTTCGATTAAGCATAAACATGAGTTCATTAGGTTTCTATTCCCTTAATGATTTGTACTTTTATCGTACTTAACTTTAAAAAGTCCTCTAGGGTCTAGGAAATACTTAGGTCATATTTTAAAGTTCTAGAACCAATATATACAGATTATATGTTGTTTTAAAGAAAAGAAAAGAAACACCCTAAATCTAGTCCTCTCTGTTTTACTTTAAATGTTTTTGAAATTCGGGAAAGCATTTGAACCAAAAGTTTCTAAATATTTTTAAGAATTTAGAACTGGAAGGAACTTCTTATGAACCGGCCGGGAAGGCGTCGAACCAGCTGAACTGAGCATAAATTGGCCCTGAAAAATAAAAGGGGAAAACCGGTTTCAGAATAGAGTGCGCTTTCCTTGATATAGAAATATGTCTCCTGCATGGCTAAGGCGGGAATTGCATAGAGAGTGGCCACTTAGCGGCGGTGGGCCAAGGAAATGGCCTGGCCCACCTGTCAGTGGCACTGGGAGAGTATCCACTTGGGCTTTGAGTCCCCAAGCTGGTCCTACCTGTTAGCCTTACCAAAGCGTGCTGCTGCTCGATCGAGACGGCACGGTACCAACGGCCAGCGGCAGTGCTCTTGTGGGATTTTAGGGATCCTCTCGGGGGCGGCCGTTCACGGAAATTGAGTTGGGGTTTCGGGGTGCAGGAGAATGAGGAAAGAGATGATGGTGCCGGTTTGGCTAGGCAGGGTAGGCAATGCCCGACATCCCTAGGTCAGAAGCCATGGAGGACTCAGGCACTTAGGGAGGTAGAGGGGACTTGGGATGAATTAGAGGAGGTGCTAGCTTGCGGGAGGTAAGGGAAGATGTTGTGAGGAGGAAGGGAAGCTCAGGTGCAGATTTATAGGTGGAGCAATGAGGGGAGCTTCCGAGCAGCCGCTGAGGTTGGCTTGGCATGGCGACGTGATGGCTCAAGGGGCTACAAGGTGGCGTTGTGCTCTAGGATGGTCATGGCGGCATCATGGCGCTCTAAGATTCGGTGAGCGGCAGCCAAGACGAAGGGCGGCGTGGGAACAACTGTGAATGCTCACTGTGGCATGGCCAGAGCATTGCCGGGCACGCACTTGAGTGGCATAAGCACATCCTGACGTGCTCAAGCACATTCGTGCGTGTCCCTTGCACCAGCGAATGAGGGGGTGAGGTGTTCAAAGACACAGGGATGTTTGGCACCGAAAAGGAATAGGGGAATAGGTAATTCTTTGAATGCCATCATATGCCTTCGGGTAGGATTTAGGTGGTGGAGACAGAAAGGGAATCTTGGTTGAGGGCCCGATGATGGAATTGAGTCCCTGGGGTGGAGGAAAGGTGCTAGGAATTTTTAGAGCTTGCTCCCTTGAGTTTAGGTCATGATTTCATGTGAGGGAGTAATTAGGGCAAAGGTGTTTGATGGCGATTATTCAAGATTTTTGAACTGAAGTGGGTCATGTTTTTATTAAATGAGTTCCTAATAGTGTGGGGAGTGTTGGGGAACGCGCTACGCAAAACAAAATTTTTCCGCGCACGAACCAAACCAAGAAACACTATCGAGGTGTAGGTAACGATATCATACCTTCGACGATCACGTCAATGCAGCGGAGAAGTTGACCGATGTCGATGAAGTCCGCAGACTCCCGCAGCTAGGTTATACCTCCCAGCCGCGAGAGCGATCTCCTCGTGAATAGTTCGCCCGATCAAACGCCGAAGTATACGACGTCTCCGAGGTATCCACGCGTACCGGATCAGCGACACCGCGGTAATGTGTGGACCAGTACACAAAAACAGCGGGGATCTACGAGAAGGAGAAGCAGCAGCGCGCCGGCAGCTGTACTAGATCCAATCTAGAAGAGAGAGAAAAAGAAGGCTGTGGCCAATCTAGAGATGGCCGGCCTAGGGTTTAGTCCAAGGGACTAGGGCTGCCTCTGGGGCTGCTTGGATACCCTTTGAGGTGCCCTGCCCCTCTATTTATAGGGGTTGGGGCAGCTCTCCCTAGGCAGGTGGAGTCCTACTCCAGCAGGGACACCCTGTTGGAGTTGGAGTCCAACTCCACTAGAACCTTCTAGAATTTCTAGAACCTTCTAGAACCTTCCAGAACCTTCTAGAACCTTCCAGAACCTTCCAATACTTTCCGGAACACTTCCGGACATCACCGGAACCATCCGGGACCTCCCGGAACACTTTCGAGATCATCCGAAACACTTTCGGAACCCTTCTCTCTCGTTCTCCATAAATCGTAGCATTCCTAAATGTCGCTAAAACGTTAAGCGTGTGACCCTATAGGTTCGAGTATATGTGGACATGTCCGGAATACATTCCGGTCAATAATCGTCAGCGGGATCTGGACACCCATAACGACTCCCACATATCATCGAAGATCTTTATCGAGCAAACCTTGTATTGTCGCATACAATTCCTTTTGCCTCACGATACATTACACAACCTGATGCGAGACTTTGACGGTATCCACTACCTGGTATAACACATTCACTGACGGGCGCAAAACACCCTGCACTGACAGGTTTTGCGCCCGTCAGTAAGACGGCGTCAGTGGTGCTAAAAAATGCCACTGACGGGCCCTCGTCGCCCGTCAGTGGCACTGGTTTACAATACAAAAAAAAAGCCCAAACGGGCTGGTCCAGGCCCGGACCCGCCATCCCAGGTCACCTCCTCGCCTCGCCTCGCCGCCGGGCACCGCCGCCGCTGGGTCCCCCACGAACGTCAGGCACTTGTTCCGCAACCGCTCCAGCAGCAACCGCGTGTCGAACCTGCGAGCAATCGTTCGTCGATGCAAACTTGTCAGCGCAAATTGAGATGGGCTCGGTGGATCGATTAACCTGGGGAACATCCTTGCCCCCGTGCTGGACGAGCTCTCCGGGGCTTCACCATGGCGAGCAGCGGTTGGTCCATCACCACCGTGAACTCCACCTTGTCCTTGAAGTCGAGCTCCGGCTGCGAGGCGTCGTGCAGCATGCAGGACGGCGACGCCGGTGCGGTGGGGCCAGAGCGGAGGCTGACGCTGCTGGCGCTGCGGCTGGCGATCCTGGAGAAGGCGGCGAGCGGGCTAGGCGCGCTAGGGTTCATCTGGGCCACCGTCGTGCTCCTCGGCAGCTTCGCCATCACGCTCGGGCGGATCTGGCCCTCCCCAACCGGATCTGGCGCCCCCGCAGCTGAAGAGAACGGAGCGGATCTGGCGCCCCCGCAGCTGATGAGGAAGGAGTCGAGGAGGTGGCGCGTCCAGGCGAGGGAGAGGATCTCTGGGGCGGGGGAGGCGGGGAGACGGCCGAGTCGAAGGGGAGGTCAAGGCGGAGGTCAGCGGCGTGGCGCTGGAAAGCTTCGGCGTGGCGTGGTGGGGTGGGAGGTGGATCTGGTCGCGGGAGAAACAGGGCACCGTCGCGGCGACGCGCGTGGGGGTTCGGGACGGAGAAGGCGGCGCATGGGGGGAGGGCTTGGCAATGGAAGAGTGCGGCGCCTGGGGGGACAGAGAGGAGTGCGGCGGGATGGGAGGAGTAGCGGCCGAAGGAGGAGTTCCGTGGAGGGGCTAGGGTTGGGAGGGAGAAATGAGGAGTGCGGGCCTTGTTTTAGGGTAGATATGGCCCTTTAATTTGGGCCCAACCATCACTGACGGGCTGAAATTTGGGCCCGTCAGTGATGTACAAGCTCTACTGACGGGCAATATTAACGAGACCGTCAGTGGTTATTTCCGTCAGTAGAAATACACAACCACTGACGGGTCTTGTTTTGGACCCGTCAGTAATTATTTTTTTTCCTGAATTTAGACCATCCACTGGAATTAACACTGACGGTTAATTGTTCGCCCGTCAGTGGTGAGCAGTACCACTGACGGTTATTTGCTGCCCGTCAGTAGAGACTATGTAGGAAAAGTGTTTTCTGGGGTAGTGATCCCTGTGATCAACTCCTTGATCACCATACCTAGTTATCCTCGTTACCGGTTTGTACTCTTTTCTCGTTTCCGTATTCCGGTATCCCCGTGACTAACCTTTTAGTCACAATACCTGGCCAGGCGATGCTGGACACCGTAATACCGAGTGGGCCCAGAGTGTATCTCTCCATCGCCGGATGGGCAAATCCCAGTCTTGACATATCTAGAACCACGATATACTTTCTGGTGTACCTGGAAGTCACCTTTATAATTACCCAGTTACGGCGTAACGTTTGATGACCCCAAAGCAACCATCCGGTATCCGGGTCTATGATATTCTCATGGTCTAAGGACGCAAGTAAACGTTAACACATCATGAGAACATACTGACAACATATTGACGAAGTGATCTCGCAGTATCTCATAAGGGGTCTATCCAACACCATTGTTACCCTAACAATGTGTTCCCATTATTGCCGGCATCCTTGTTACATTAACAATGCCCATGATCAGGAAAACAAGATCATCAACAATACATGAGCTAGTCCAGAGGCCTGACTAGGGATCTGAATGGTGTTTATTATTCCACACATGCAATTAGGTTTTCCTCTGAATCTCATATTCAAGAACCAATGCAATTTTAGCATAGAACATAAACTTAATCATGAACATGAAAATAGAATAATAACAACTTTATTATTGCCTCTAGGGCATATTTCCAACAGTCTCCCACTTGTACTAGAGTCAATAATCTAGCCAATGCTTAAGCTCCTAACACCTATGGCATTCCGGTGTTGCTCATGCTTTGCTTGTGGTAGAGGCTTCGTCAGCGGATCTGACACATTCAGATCCGTGTGTATTTTACATATCTTTACGTCTCCACGCTCCACCAATTCACGAATGATGTGGAATCGGCGTTGTATATGTTTGGACTTCTGGTGGGACCTTGGCTCCTTGGCCTGAGCTATGGCGCCACTATTGTCACAATAGAGCTCCATAGGATCCAGCGCGCTCGGAACCACACCAAGCTCGGTGACGAACTTCTTAATCCAAACGCCCTCCTTTGCCGCTTCTGAAGCGGCGATATACTCAGCCTCCATTGTAGAATCCGCCACAGTGTCCTGCTTGGAACTCTTCCAGCTCACTGCGCCACCGTTCAGTGTATACACTAAGCCTGATTGAGATCGAAAATCGTCCGGATCTGTGACAAAGCTGGCGTCGGTGTAACCCTTTACAACGAGCTCTTCGTCACCACCGTATACGAGAAACATATCCTTAGTCCTCTTCAGGTACTTTAGGATATTCTTCACTGCTGTCCAATGATCATGACCTGGATCACTCTGGTATCTGCTCGTAACACTTAGAGCATAGGACACATCTGGTCGTGTACATATCATGGCGTACATGATTGACCCAATCGCGGATGCGTATGGAATCTTACTCATGCGTTCTCGCTCATCAGTTGTCGAAGGACACTGATTCTTGCTCAAACTTTTCCCATGCGACATCGGCAAGAACCCCTTCTTGGCGTTTTCCATACTGAACCTCTTCAGTACTTTATCTATATATGTACTCTGGCTTAGCCCTATTAGGCGCTTTGATCTATCTCTATAGATCTTTATACCTAATATGTATGCTGCCTCGCCTAAATCTTTCATTGAAAAACTATTTTTCAACGAAGTCTTAATATTGTCAAGAAAAGATACATCATTCCCAATCAACAATATGTCATCCACATAGAGTATTAGAAATGCTATTGCGCTCCCACTTACTTTCTTGTAAACACAAGCCTCTTCGCAGTTCCTGATGAAGCCAAACCCTTTGACCACTTCATCAAAGCGAAGATTCCAACTCCGTGATGCTTGCTTCAGTCCATAGATGGATCTCTGAAGTTTGCATACCTTTCCAGCATCCTTTGGATTGACAAAACTCTCGGGCTGTATCATATACATGTCCTCGGTTAACTTCCCATTCAGGAACGCTGTTTTGACATCCATTTGCCATATCTCGTAATCGAAATATGCAGCAATCGCTAGAAGAATCCGAACAGACTTAAGCATCGCTACGGGAGAGAATGTCTCGTCGTAGTCAACTCCTTGAACTTGTCGGAAACCCTTTGCGACAAGTCGAGCTTTATAGATGTATACATTCCCATCCGCGTCTGTTTTCTTTTTATAGATCCATTTACATTCGATAAGCCTCACGCCTTCAAGAGGGTCCACCAAGCTCCAAACTTGGTTCTTGTACATGGATTCTATCTCGGATTTCATGGCGTCTAGCCATTTAACGGAGTCAGGGCCCATCATTGCTTCCGTATAGGTCGCAGGCTCATCGTTGTCTAACAACAATACCTCGTCCGAAAACCACTGTGGTTTCGTGCGAATCCTACCAGACCTTCGTGGTTCAGCTGCTGGCTCGACTGAAGTCTCTACATCACATGTAGGGGCTTCCGTATCAGTCATTGTGGGAAACTCCGGAACCACTTCCGGCGTTGCATCACTTTGACCTAATGACGAAGATTCACCAATCTCGTCGAGTTGCACTATCCTCCCACTCACCCCTTTCGCAAGAAACTCTTTCTCGAGAAACACACCGTTCTTTGCGACAAACACTTTGCCTTCGGTGCGGTGATAGATGGAATACCCAACAGTTCCTTTGGGATAACCAACAAAGAAGCATTTATCCGATTTGGGATCGAGCTTATTTGGTTGTAAACGCTTTACATATGCATCGCATCCCCAAATTTTAAGAAAAGACAAGTTGGGTTTCTTCCCATGCCATATCTCATATGGTGTCGTTTCAACGGATTTAGATGGTGCTCTATTTAGTGTAAAAGCGGCAGTCTCTAAAGCATAACCCCAAAAAGACAATGGCAGTTCAGTTAATGACATCATCGATCTTACCATGTCCAACAAGGTTCGATTACGTCTCTCGGACACTCCATTCCTCTGTGGCGTTCCGGGAGGCGTAAGCTGTGAAACAATTCCGCAGCTCTTCAGATGTTCGCTAAACTCGTAACTCAAATACTCCCCTCCGCGATCTGATCGCAGAAACTTGATTTTCTTGTTACGATGATTTTCTACTTCATGCTGAAATTCTTTGAACTTTTCAAAGGTTTCAGACTTATGTCTCATCAAATAGATATACCCATATCTACTCAAATCATCCGTGAAGGTAATGAAGTAGAGGAATCCACCGCGTGCAGCTATACTCATTGGACCACATACATCCGTATGTATGATCTCCAATAAGTCAGTCGCCCGTTCTACGTGGCCTGTGAACGGCGTTTTAGTCATTTTACCCATTAGACAAGGCTCGCAAGTGTCAAATGATTCATAATCAAATGACTCCAAAAGTCCATCACAATGGAGTTTCTTCATGCGCTTCTTTCCAATATGACCCAAACGGCAGTGCCACAAATAAGTGGAATTCGAATCGATTATCTTGCGACGTTTAGCGTCAGTGTTATGGATGTGTGTATTACCATCAAGATTCATAATAAATAACCCATTCACAACGGGAGCATGGCCATAAAACATATTATCCATATAAATCGAACAACCATTGTTCTCAGACTTAAACGAATAACCGTCTTGCAACAAACATGATCCAGAAATAATGTTTTTGCTCAAGGCCGGAACATAGTAACAATTACTAAGCTCTAATATAAATCCTGAAGATAAATGTAGAGGTAGGACACCGACGGCGAGCACAGCAACTTTTACTCCGTTCCCGACGCGCATCGTCACCTCATCCTTTGCCAGTCGCTTAGGCCTCTGTAGTTCCTGCATCGAGTTGCAAATATGAGCAACCGATCCGGTATCCAATACCCAAGAATTACATTGCGGACCAGCAAGGAATACATCAATAACATGTATGACACTCATACCTGAGCTGGACTTTCCAGACTTCTTCTTTTCTGCCAGATATTTCTTGCAGTTCCTCTTCCAGTGTCCCTTCTCTTTACAGAAGAAGCACTCAACATCAGAAGTGGCACCAGTCTTGGACTTCTTAGGCGTGTCAGTCATACTAGCACCCTTGGATTTGCCCTTTTTCTTAGACTTGCCCTTCTTCTTGAAGTTGGTTGTTTTATTCACCATCATCACATGATTGGCGTCCTTCTGGATTCCACTCTCAGCAGTTTTAAGCATAGTGAATAATTCACCCATACTCTTTTCCATCCCATTCATGTTGTAGTTCATGATGAAGCTACTATAGCTCGGAGGGAGGGAAGCAAGAACAAGATCAGTGCCCAACTCTTGGGAGATTGGAAAACCTAGCGCATCCAACCTTTGCGCGTACCCAGACAATCTAAGTACGTGCTGACTCACTGAGCTGCCCTCAGCCATCTTGCATTCAAACAAGGCTTTGGATATCTCATATCTTTCAGTCCTTGCTTGCTTCTGAAACAAAGCTTTCAGCTCCTGGATTAACTCATAAGCAGCCCAATTCTCAAAACGCTTTTGAAGATCAGGTTCCATGGAGGCAAGCATGATACACTGTACTGCAATGGAATCATCGCTCTTAGATTGATAGATACGAGTCTCATCATCCGTAGCGTTAGCGGGGAGTTCACCGAGAGTTTGCGATAGGACATAGTCCTTCTTGGCACTCTTGAGGACAATCCTCACATTACGGTACCAGTCCGTAAAGTTGTTCCCAGATGAATTCAGTTTTTCTTTCTCAAGCAACGCGCATAGTGGAAAGGTGGTTACGGGTGCCATAGATCTACAACTTAAAAACAAATACACTTTAGACATTGTTCATGATTAAAGCAACTCAAATTAACACTTAATTAGAGTAAGCTCCCACTAAAACCAATATCCCTCATAATTGATTATTAGTGATTCAAGATCCACGACTCACTTACTCCACCATTGATGTGACATCACTGATGATGGAATTGAAAGGGATCTCAGGAGTCGACTAGAGGGGGGGTGAATAGGTCGGCTCTAGAAATTAAAATGCCTAATGGGTTTCTCTTCTGGAGATAGGTCAATCCTAGAGAAAATATATGCAACTGATGTACGTAACTGAGACTCAGCAAGATATATCAGATAAACACCAGACACTCAGATAGAAAACTCAGCTGATGTAGAGCAAGTTATATTCAGAGCTAACTGAGTATCAGGTGTGAGTGTCAGGTGAGTGCATCAGATGATGTGAACAGGAAAGGTACTAGCTTTAGCAGGAGCTAACTGAGTCTCAGGTGAGGAAACTCAGTTAGTGTGCAACAAATAAAGGTGCTCTACTGATCTAAGTATACATAGATATCAGAATAAGTAAGAGCTGATCACAAGACAGAAAGTAAAGCGCACAATGATTTGTTTTACCGAAGTTCCTACTTCTTGCGAAGCAGTACGTCTCCGTTGAGGAAGCTGTTCTCACAGCCGGCACCAAAACGTGCTCTTTCCTCGAGTACCTTTCTTGTGTGGAATCCTTTTATCTTGCTGCTGCAAGACAGGCAGACCCGAATCGCCCTCACAGACTCTTGGTGGCAGCCACACAAGACTTGGCTTGCTCACCAACTCCAAGAGCACTCCCACTCTTGGAGGAACCAGTACCTCGAAGATTACACCTGAAGGACTAAGTAACTCACTCTCACGATGGATGCACGCAGGCAACACTCACTTGGAGACCTAGAGCTCTTTCTTTCTCAACAGGTTGCTTTCGGGTTAGAGGCAAAGGTTAGGTAAAGGTTCGAGGTTGAAAACCTCCCCAGGTTCCCTATTTATAGGGTCCCTGGCAGCTAGCCGTTACCCTCATGCCACGTCAGACAAAGAGCCACCAGACCTAACCTATCTGAGACTCAGCTAACGAGCACCTCTGGTAACCTACTAGCCACGGCTGAGCTACCCACCTGAGTCTCAGATGCCAAACTCAGGTGGACTCGGTTGCCTCAGGCAGCACCTGAGCACAACTCTGGCCGGCTCACTACAAGCCTACAACTGACCAGAGAGCAATGACCTCGCCAAAGTCCCTGACCAGCTCGCTTAGACCCTTGGCACTGGTTCCAAGCTTCTTCACCGAAGACGACTGCCCTTGTAGACGCACAGAGAACCCTTGGTCCTGATCCACCAGCTTCCTAGCTCCTCCAGGACTTATCAAGCTTGCATTCACGGCCCTTGAACTCCATCAAGCAACCATCACCTCGCTTGCCCTCGAGCACAGCCTCGGCTTCCTCGCAACTGTGCCTCAGGAACCTAGCTCAGCTGGTCCTTCTGACCTTCCCAGTTCCTTGCTCTTTTTAGGGCTCATCATCAACAGTTGTCTCACTTCAGCTTTCACCTGTCCATCTAATCCCTGTTCACACTCATTGCAAAACATTAGACACAGGTGAGGATTGCCAATAACCATCAAAACCAAACTCTGGGGCAAGATAGCCATCCTTCCAAGCTCCATGGGAGTGGATGCACTTTCAATCTCCCCCTTTTTGGTGGTTAGTGGCAACCCCTTTAAAACATTCATTTAGATAAAAAGAGTATTGCATTTAACCTTGTTGACACCAACTCCCCCTTAAGATGTGCACAAGTGAGATTTTGCATTTGAATACAACTATTTGCTATCACATAGCTAATAAAATAAATGCATTACATGGCTTTCTAGTTGACGCATAGGTCAATATAATAAATAATGACAATCGTATTGGCTCCTGCCGATTGCCGTACTCATGACACGCAGGTCATGACAAAATTAAAATTACAAACACTTTGCATCTCATACAATCACATTGCATCACATAGGCTATACCACATCACATGCATACCCTGCAAAAACAAGTTAGACGCCTCTAACGTTTATGCTACAATACGTGGCTTTATGGCTACGTTGCAAACCGTTTGCTACCTACGTTACCATAAGCATGATTGCTCTTGCAGTTATTTAACTGTCGGGGTGTCTGGAATTGGAGACTCGGAAATCTCGAACCCCATACTAAACTTCGTCATACGTATGACCCCCGTGTAGATCACATCTACAAGCCCACTCATTGCAAATTTATCTTTCTCAACTAAAGTGAAACCAAAGTCATCCTTAGCATGTCTCGATCCAAGATCGTAAGGTTCGCCGGACCTCCGAAAATTTCACGATGCCGCCGAGATCAAAATTTTGCAATGAGAGGGAAACAACAAGAAAATCTGGTGGTAGATCTCATCTAACACCCCGCACATCATATGTGCAATGCCGCATATCACATATGCTCTAGTCGTACCTACAACTACGCATAGAACCGCTCTGATACCACTGTTGGGGAACGCGCTACGCAAAACAAAATTTTTCCGCGCACGAACCAAACCAAGAAACACTATCGAGGTGTAGGTAACGATATCATACCTTCGACGATCACGTCAATGCAGCGGAGAAGTTGACCGATGTCGATGAAGTCCGCAGACTCCCGCAGCTAGGTTATACCTCCCAGCCGCGAGAGCGATCTCCTCGTGAATAGTTCGCCCGATCAAACGCCGAAGTATACGACGTCTCCGAGGTATCCACGCGTACCGGATCAGCGACACCGCGGTAATGTGTGGACCAGCACACAAAAACAGCGGGGATCTACGAGAAGGAGAAGCAGCAGCGCGCCGGCAGCTGTACTAGATCCAATCTAGAAGAGAGAGAAAAAGAAGGCTGTGGCCAATCTAGAGATGGCCGGCCTAGGGTTTAGTCCAAGGGACTAGGGCTGCCTCTGGGGCTGCTTGGATACCCTTTGAGGTGCCCTGCCCCTCTATTTATAGGGGTTGGGGCAGCTCTCCCTAGGCAGGTGGAGTCCTACTCTAGCAGGGACACCCTGTTGGAGTTGGAGTCCAACTCCACTAGAACCTTCTAGAACCTTCTAGAATTTCTAGAACCTTCCAGAACCTTCTAGAATTTCTAGAACCTTCTAGAACCTTCCAGAACCTTCTAGAACCTTCCAATACTTTCCGGAACACTTCCGGACATCACCGGAACCATCCGGGACCTCCCGGAACACTTTCGAGATCATCCGAAACACTTTCGGAACCCTTCTCTCTCGTTCTCCATAAATCGTAGCATTCCTAAATGTCGCTAAAACGTTAAGCGTGTGACCCTATAGGTTCGAGTATATGTGGACATGTCCGGAATACATTCCGGTCAATAATCGTCAGCGGGATCTGGACACCCATAACGACTCCCACATATCATCGAAGATCTTTATCGAGCAAACCTTGTATTGTCGCATACAATTCCTTTTGCCTCACGATACATTACACAACCCGAGGCGAGACTTTGACGGTATCCCTGTGATCAACTCCTTGATCACCATACCTAGTTATCCTCGTTACCGGTTTGTACTCTTTTCTCGTTTCCGTATTCCGGTATCCCCGTGACTAACCTTTTAGTCACAATACCTGGCCAGGCGATGCTGGACACCGTAATACCGAGTGGGCCCAGAGTGTATCTCTCCATCGCCGGATGGGCAAATCCCAGTCTTGACATATCTAGAACCACGATATACTTTCTGGTGTACCTGGAAGTCACCTTTATAATTACCCAGTTACGGCGTAACGTTTGATGACCCCAAAGCAACCATCCGGTATCCGGGTCTATGATATTCTCATGGTCTAAGGACGCAAGTAAACGTTAACACATCATGAGAACATACTGACAACATATTGACGAAGTGATCTCGCAGTATCTCATAAGGGGTCTATCCAACACCATTGTTACCCTAACAATGTGTTCCCATTATTGCCGGCATCCTTGTTACATTAACAATGCCCATGATCAGGAAAACAAGATCATCAACAATACATGAGCTAGTCCAGAGGCCTGACTAGGGATCTGAATGGTGTTTATTATTCCACACATGCAATTAGGTTTTCCTCTGAATCTCATATTCAAGAACCAATGCAATTTTAGCATAGAACATAAACTTAATCATGAACATGAAAATAGAATAATAACAACTTTATTATTGCCTCTAGGGCATATTTCCAACAGGGAGTGTGGTGGAATTTTGTTGGAATTTTCCAAAATTTATTTTTATGGGCTATAGTTCAATGCTCTTTTCTGCCCTAAGCTTAATTTTATTAATATTTAGATATCTTTGAACTTGGGCTACCAAATTTTATTTTGCATTTGTGTGGGGAACGGCTTTGGGTTGCTCCCGGAATTTTACTAGAATTTTTGGAGTGTTGGAAACACACATGGTCCTAGAATTAGGGTTCCTGCGACAAAAAGGAATATAATGAAAAAGGGGGAATCGAGGTGGGGTTAGGGTTTTGAGCCAAAAGATGATGTATACGAGGTATATGAATGTAGTGGGAACTCATGCCCATGGTTTGGGAGTCCTAGTGTTTGTAGGTTGTTGTTAGGGTTAGTGTATGTATACGTATATGGTGCGTATGTCGCGTTAGGGTTCTACGTGTGTTGGCATCATGTGGGTTGTAACCACAGTTGACTTATGATCATATATTATGCCATGCATTGCATGCCATGCTTGAAAAGGGTTAGAAAATCGAGGTGTGACAGTAGATTTATGAAATTCTTGAATTCTGAATTTGCAGAAATCACAAAAAGTATATTAAATTTCCCTTTTGAAGATATATTATTAAGAATTAAATAAATCTCATTGCTATTTAAGTTGGATATGTTTTTAGATCCTCTAGGTTTAAGTTTATAATTTCCTTAAGTATAATTATTTATTAAAATGTTGAATTATCTAGAATTTTTAATAACAAAAGAAACAAAATAATAAAATTTTGGTTTATGCCCAATTGGGCTGGCTCAGCCTCATTTTGGCCCAAGCGCCTATCTTGGCCTGCTCGGTACCCGGTTAGGGTTTTTACCCTAACCGGCCACCTCCTCCTCACCCGCCTCTCTCTCTCCCTGACAACTCCGCTGCTGCCTCCCTATTCCTCTTTCCTCTCTCCCGATTTTCCCATGAGCCGCCACGTCACTCTCGACCTCACCGCTGCCGTCTCTCACTCGGCTTCACTGCCGCCGCCTCCCACTCGGCCTCACCGTCGCCTCGCTCTTCCTCTCTCTTCTCCCTCAATTGGCCTCCCCTGATCGGTTCTTTCGAGAGCGCCACCCCCTTACTAATCTTTGCTGACGTCGACCTTCTCGTCGTTAAGGGTACCTCCCCTCCAGCTTCTCCCCCTTGCTTTGTTCCTTTCCTCCTCTTGGTTCCGCTCGTCATGGTCCTTTAACCGAGCGTGCTCAAGCCGCCGCCGTGACCTCCATGCCCCATCGCCATCGGCCCCACCTGGCGTTCCCCTTGCGGTGCAGCTCATGGCGTCGCGATCGTGACCACGAGGCTGGAGGCCAAGCTCCGCCGCCTCCTACCCTGCCGGTTATTCCCTAAGTCCGAGCTGACCTTCTCTCCAGTCCCGGTCCCATGTGACGTCCTTGGCTCCGCTGGAATCAACCACCCTCGGTGCCTCGCCGCTGGTGGACGGCGGCGAGTTCACCGCGCTGCAACCCCGGAGGCGAGGTGATTTCTCTCGGTAAGCTTTCATTTTTCTCATCCCTCTACTTCCTTTGTCCTGATAATTCATTATTTGCTCTATGTTGGAAATGTATGGAAAATTCTTGTGATGATAGACTAGTCCTATGCATATTTCCCTAATTGGTTAATATTTCTATTTGATGTAAAGATACAACTTGATGGTGATAGATTTTGTGCTTGTCTTAGTTGTAGTATTAATTTATGGTTGCATGAACAGATACTACACTTGCTCCTTGGTTAAAGTACTGACTTTAATTTCTGTTGGGGGAGTCCAGCCACGTCGTCCAGGCAAGGCGCCCCCTAACGTATTTTGTGCTTGATAACTTGTGGTTGTAGCTCCGCAGGGACACCCGGCGGAAGACCCAGGCGAGGCCACGTCGCCCTCCGAAGGGCGAGGTCCCGAGCGAGCCGCCCCCTCCTCCCGGGCGAGGGCTAGGAGGACTCGGACCAAGTCGCCCATCCCGAGTAGAGCCGAGGACATCTCCCTAGGACGAGGCGGAGGAGGAGCGAGCTCGGTCCTGGGTAGAAAAGAGCATGCCACGAGAAGGCGGCGAGCACGGCGACGGGCCGTACCGGCGAAGCGCATCAAGGATATGCCGGCAAATATAGTAGGTAGCGGTGAGGAGGAGAGTACTGATTCGCCGATGTACAGTGACACAGACTAGGATAAGGTTGTGATCTGTCTGAGGGCAGCGATGTATTTTCACTTGTAGGGCGGTTTCGCCTATATAAGGGCGAATCGGCACCCCATATGAATCCAAGCTCACCTCTTCGAGTTCCAGCTCTATTTTCCACCGCAATTCTCATTTTAATCTTCGGCGATAGGCTAGGGCGCGCGGTTTCCGTGGTCACTAGGAATCGTTCCCCAATTCGTCCTCTTAGCACCTCGGTCCTCCGACCCGGGGTGCCCAAGTTTACCGTCCAAGAGACATTTCGTCGACAATTTCTGAGGTGCTTTTGTATTCGGTGTATGATTTCTATTATCTAATTCTTAAACTAAAGGATAGACTATATGGTTGTCGGATTATTGCCATATTAGGTTTGCTGTTGTTTCAAGCTAATAAGAATAGATCCTTTAAGTTGATATTTAGTCTCACTAATAAGAACAGAGTCCTATTCTTGATAATTCTGGCCATTGACTATCATTCCTAGTCTTAATCTGATAAGAACAGAAATTCACACTTGATGTGATTTAGATACTGTGCTTGATGAGTCTTTTGATTCTGATATGTTGAGGATAAGAACAGATCCTACACTTGTTCTTTATCTATGCCTCCTGATGGATTATTCTTAAAGTATATCTATTTAGGTATACAGAGCATGAACAGATACTATTCTTGATCTTAGCTTATTCTCCTACTTTCTTTTAACATCTTCTCATCTGGTCTCAAAGCTGATAAGAACAGATTGCTCATACTGGGTTTATCATATGTTTTCATTTAGCCTAACGTAGTTCATGTTTTCATTTAGCCTAACGTAGTTCATTTCTGCAGAACTTAAGTATTACTTCTCTTTATTTTATTTTAAAAAAGAGCTTATTTCTATCTCCTCTCTTCTTTTCTACCTTAAGAAACTTTGAAGCTTGGTCTTGTGGTTTTCTGGATCCTGCTTCTTCAAGAGATGCCTTCTCCTCCTCGCTGTCTTGTTTACTCCCCCTTACTAGCTATTGTTCTATCCTTGTTACTATGGTTGGAGCTAGTTGATTTGGTGATATGAATGAAACATCTAAGGCCCTATTTATAGGTGTTTGGGGCTGGTATGCTGGAATTTTGAAAATTAGTAAGCTTTGACACCTATTAGGTGACTCACTACATGGTTGGGTGAATAAGCTGCTTACATGGCAGCTCATGGCTGATCCTCATCCATCTCAAGCTTGAGGTGGCAAAGCCACTGCCACCAGCAGCTTATGACTGGTTCATCCCTCTTGGACAGGTTTGTGCTAATGTGGATTTGGTCATATGCTGCCTATTGTCAATGAGTGTTGGCTGCTGCTAAAATTTAAAGGGCTTAGCCTTTTAGATGCACTGGTTTTTGGGATTATTACATGAAAGCAAAACCTTAACTCTTTTTAAGACCGGTTGCCTAATGGAGGTTAATCTAATCTTAGTTAGCTTTCAGGAATCAGCTAAACACTATGATTGCCTAATTGTTGCCTGATGCCTTATGAGATCTTGTTGCCTGATGCCAGCTTATGGATTATTGCTGCCTGATGCCTTAAAATCTATTGTTGCCTAAGGAAAAATAAGCTGATTCCTGAAGTTGACTTTGAATATCTTTGAGATCAAAACCAGTTCTTTGATCTTATAAGATTAATCTCCTAAAAAACTGCATTCTTCATAAGGAATGCAACATTTTTATTACTAACAATTTCTTTCTTTGGAGACTTTTCCTTGTATTCGTATGTGCAGGTTGAAGAAAAGAAACTGAAGATGAAGAAAGAGGTGAAGATGAAGAACTAGTAACATATAGGACTCTATTTCCTTGTAACACTGTAATATAACATTTATATTTTGTAGCATTAAACCATTTGTAAATTTTTGTATTGGGTATTTGTATCTGTAATTGAACAATTGAACTATTCTTATTTAAATATTTAATTTATGTATGATTCCCTAAATTGAATTTCTAATATTAATGTATATACTTATTATGTTAATTCTTTATAACTAACTTCTAATTAAATTTTTTAAATTTCCTCTGATTTTCAATATGTGTGAATGCAAAAATGCATAACAACACTCAAATCTCTACGCTTAGTTTTCAAAAAATACGGCTCTTCACACCAATGCAATAGCTTTTGCTGCTGCTGCTACGGACTACCCGCTCTCGCCTCTGCACGACCTCTACCAGTTTAGAGAGGAGACTGAAGATTAGCTCATCGCTGAAGATTAGCTCATCGCGGTAGCTGGCATGAGGCATGGATAACGGAGCGGCTTGCACGACATCATAGTGATTGGTGTGATCGGTTTGGACCAACGGATCTGCAAGACTCACCGATAACCGAGAAGCTGATGGGGATGGTGCTATGTCGAAGTGATTGGAGAGTCCGGTGTGGGATGGGCATCGCGGTGGGGTTAGCTACCTCTTTGAGATGTTAGTGTGGGACAGTATTTGTGTAGATCTTTAGATTGGAAGTAGCAGTAAAGTTTTCCAAAATATTAAGCATCACTTTGGATTTCAAGTTGTCCTTTGAAATTGAGGTGTTATCTCCTAGCTCTGTGCTGATTAATGCACACAGCCAATTAGATTGTAAGTTTAGGTATAGTATTGTGTAATTTGAGGTGATTGGGACATAAGAAAATTTCAGAAAATCGAGCAATAGCAAAATTGTTTAAGAAAAGATTGTCTCTTCTAAGTTGTTTGAGGTTTTTTTAACATCTCAGTCACCTTTTCAGGCCATTCAACTATCATAATTTTTACCTCACTGCATATATAACATGTGGACTAAAACTGTGGTGATATTTCCTTAAATTGAGCACTTTTCAGCCTGTAATTTTAAGATCGATAACGTGCAATTTCAACAAAACTGTAATAGAAGGTCTAAAAGTTTTGTTTTGTTACACCTCTCTTAAAAAGTTTACAATTATCGATACAAATCAGCGGTTAAATTAAATTAAATCTTACCCTCTAGGTCGAAAACTATAAGAGTATTATATCCAACGGGTGGATACAAATCAGCGGTTAACATCCAACTCACTCCTCACGCCGGTGGCAAACAACTGCAAATTCTTCCTCCGCCACGGGTGCTACGTTCCAACCAAATCATCAATTTAATGGCAGGATTGGTTGGAAAAGAAAGGATCCATGATAATCTCCTTGCATATAATAATCAACCAGAGATTCTCGCGACCACATAATCTCTTTTGATCGTCTCCGGCACATGCATCGTCACAAGTTGATTCGAAAGATCTTTGTGAAACCCATCTAATACTATATGCTCCCAATTAAGACCAGCATGTAGTATCCATCCATTACTGGAAAAGAAAGAACATCACCTCGCCCAATTAAGACCATCTGTCTGCTCTCGGAAAGTTCACGCAGCTGTCAGCTTGTTACATGATTCTGTGCAAGAGGCAGAGACAGAGAGTAATGTCCTATAAGTGTGCATGGCTAGTTATAGCAGTTTTTCTCCAAAAGTATTAAGACCAGTTTATATCGAATCCGGCAGAAACTATGGTGAATGGTGCTCATCTTTAGCGCACTTGTGGCGTCATGGATCACAAGTACGTTGCCTCTGGAACTAATTCTAGAATAATCTGAAGGGTTTTGCTAAATAAAGAATAATATTTTTTGAGCTATCAAACAATTGTACGACTAAAACTGTAAAGACAAATAATAAAAGTACGAACAAGGAAAAGATTGTCTTGCACCAATTGGAAAAATTAGATGATCAAAATATCGGTTCATGGTTCTGGTAGAATGCTCAAATAACAATGGTATTGTAAAAATACTTATCCTCTCTTCAATTAAGTAGGCGGGTCACACTTAGGTAGCCATGCTTAGTGGCGGAGCCAGCTAGTATCTTGAGCCTAGGCAAGTTCTAACTTCAACCACTTCAACAAGTTTTATCTAAAAGAAAAAATCATTTCAACAAGTATTTACCCAAAAAAATTTCACCCTAATCTCTATATTTTGCTATAATTTCAATGAAATTTGTCGGCCGACCCTGGGCGGCCGCCCGGGCTCGTCGCTCGGTGGCTCCGCCACTGGCCATGTTCCTCATATCTCGGTCTTGCATGACTCTATTCTCCTCATCTCTTTACCCTCATGTCAAGTGGTCAGCTTGGTATTTAAGATCACAAGATCGGATCAATGCCTTGAGTACCCATAGCTTTCCGTTCTCCTCATGCTACGATAGCTTGTCATTGATACCTATAGCTATAACATGTAGGTCGTAGATTCACTATGCAGCATGTACTTACTCTTATAAGTAAGAACATCATTAAATACACCGAGGGTAGATAACTTCATACTAGATACTCAAAACAATCACAAATGATAATAAGGCCTAAAACATTTTTATCATCTACCAATGCCCTACATCTCTTCCGCCTAAGCAAGACTACTCAGACATGTCAAAGAGATAAGTACCATCAAGATGCATAATAATAGGTGAATAATAAAATCTCCTTCGAATACCAACAAGTTGAATGGCAACAAGAGGAAAGATTAAATAGTTTATAGATCCCTGAAGAGGGAATAGTTGTCGAAGATTGACAAGTTTCTCAATCCCCAATCTCTCACATCTGCGGTGGTGCTCTCTCATCAAGGTGTGCGGTGAAACCGATCGTCGAACTCCTTTAACCTCTGGACTTCACTTTCCTCTTCATGATTGGTGTTGCAGTATACTTGTTGCATATGCCGTCGTTTGGTGCTTTGAGAAAGTCTTGCACATAGTTTCATGATGAAGTAATCAGAACACATTTGTCATGCATTAATGATATGATGTCAATGGAGATCGATCAACATGATAACTACCCCACACCAAATGGTTTACAATTTGATTTGGATGTTATAGCTAAGGGATTTATGGACTAAGTTTGGGCATGGAGATTGGAGTCCGAAAATTCCTATGTGCTCTTTAGTTACACAAAAGCATTGGTGCTGAAGAAAAAGTATACTCCAGTCATTACTGTCATTAATGTTCAATTGTCCCTGGCTCCATCCCTTTCGATGACTGATGTCCAAGTTCGACGAGTTATAGGTCAGAGTAGTTAATTAACGATGATGACATAAAGGCTGATGGCAAGCTTGACGAGTCTACATGTGCCAGCACGGCTTTTAGTAGCTTGAGCTTGATGAAGCCTTTATAAATTGCACCAAGCTGATCCATATTTAGCTTATCTTCTATATACTCCCTCTGTCCACAAACATAAGACATGCACGCTTCTCAATTTATCTTTGACCAAGAATTTGTTCAATAATATGTGGGTTACATGATACAAAATTGATATCGTTGGATTTGTATAAAAAACATTTTCTGATAGTATCAATTTGTATCATGTAATCCGGGGAAAATGCCACATTTGGCTATGTGACCGGAGTCAATACCAAAATTGGCTGGCCTGCTGATGCAAACACAAAAATATCACCGCGACGCATGAGACTATGACGCGTGTGCGGCGTCGCATTGGACGGGCGCGATGGTCGAGCGTTGCTTGGACCGAACGCGACGCTCCGAGCGCCGTAGAAATTAAAAAAATGGACTGTCGCTTCGCCCGGCCGCGAAGCCGAAACTTAAAAATTTAAAAAAATTACCGTCTCTTCCGCCGGCCGCGACGTTCCGAAATTAAAAAAACCTGATATACGTGACATTCCCCGATTTTTTAAAATTACATATAAGTTTCAAAAAAAATCTAAAAAAAATCATACCGGTTTATAATGGAATGAAGTATACACACATAAATTTTCGTAAAATAATATGAATATTTGTGACCTGGGTAAAAAAAAATCAAATCAAATCAAATCAAATAAAAGAGCTAGTTTATTTCTGAAAGAATGATAGTTGACTAGGTACTTTAATATCTATTCTCTGACATATATACGGTCGCCATCCTATGACCCGTTCTTCTCTCCGAATAGCGACGTGTTTATAAACGGATTAACCGTTCATATGTTTTCCTCTACTATCTTTTTTGGGATAATATTTTGTCTGCTATCTGTGTTGTAGCAGCTGAATCGTGGTCAGCTGCACTTACAACCACTTTTTGGTGGGTGGTGAAGTTAGAGCATAACTTTACCCATTAGATTTTAAATCCTAGTGTTCAGATTTATATACGCGCGGGTGTATTAAATAGGAATTTAGTGAGATGCCCAGATTTATTCCTAATTTTTTTTAATTCTAACCTATAATAGGGGACGTGCTCACGTGAGATATGCATGTGATGTGTGTTTTTGGTGGTGTATGTGTGTATTGTGTCTTCCTTGTAATAGAAAAAAAGAGCCTCTATACTTCTCGTTGTGAAGATGTTATGTTCTGAACGGAAACTGGAACTGAGTTTGAGTTTGAGTCGCCGTCACATTCCGGCCAGTTGGCGCGTCAAACTCAACACCCTTAAGTCGGACCTTTTCTTCCCCTACTTGGCATATTTCGAGCTATGCATTCAGGTCATCAACACCCGTATCGGTGAAAGAAACTACGAAACTTGGAAATAATAAAGATACCGTTAAGTATGTATTTTTGCCAGTGGCTGAAAGATCAGGAGCTTGACTTCCAGTCTCTGATTGCTCTGCAGTAAGATCAAACTGGGAAATTTCTTCTTGGCATCTTACGCGCCATAGTCGAATTTGTGCTCAAATGTGATGGAACAGCTGCCATAGGCATGAATTCCGCAGGGGTGTCTCGAACAGTTCCGCAGCGCCGTCGTCCACAGGTGACAGGCTGATGTTCCTCGGCAACCAAATCCTCACCTACGACGTCGGTATGGCGACCGCTGGCTTGTTCGACCTCTCCATCGCCAACTGCAGAGCGAACCAGCTCCTGCACGCATAAGAATCAAATACAATTGAGAAATCAAAAACGAAGGATGGATGATACCTACACGTACGTACATGTGTGATTGCGTGTTTCATGCATCATGGAAGAGAGAGCAATCGAGAGCATCGGTACGGCTTGTATTGCGCCGGCTAGTAAATCCTGTTTGTATTGATTTTATCTCTGCCGTAGGGAGGCTGAATAAGTAGATCTTGATGAGTTTATATCGGAGACTCCCAGGTCGGAAAGGGAAGAACTTGAGTCGAGCTGGCCGGATCACTTTGGTGTGCTACAGATTCCTAAATGGGCTATGAAAAAGATCAATATGGTTTTACTTGGACTTCCATGGAAGGGGATGACAGCGAGGATTCCTCTGAGGGCACTCCTTTGTGAACTGGCAAATGGTTTGACACTTTGACAGCCTAAAGTTTTTGCTAGGGTCAGAAATTCTGGACCTTTATAAGTTTGGGCGAGCTTTGCGCTTCCAATGGCCGTCGTTAAAATGGCGACTTCTCCAGATATGCCATGATCGGGCTCCACCCTTCCATGTGACAGTGCAGACATGCCCCTAAACTACTAAAATCACAAATGGATGTGACAAGACAACGAGTTTTTGGTCTGACTGCTGGCTTGATGACAGGGCCACTCGGGAGATTGCTCCGGCTGTTTTCTCCCTCACAAAAAGAAAGAGACGCTCGGTTTCCCAGGAGCTCCAGGCTCACCTATGGATCCGCTCCCACGAGCCCATCACCAATACGGTACAGATGAGGGAATTCGTCTAGCTTTTGCAGGCTCTCGAATCCGTTGAACTCACCCCCACGGTTCCGGATGCATGCCATTGTCTGGCGCCACACCGCTTCTCACACGTACACGGCGGGGTCAGCCACTCAGTCTACGCTCTCTAATTCAGTGATTCGGTTGCACCTTTTGTGGCTAGCAAGATTTGGAAAGGAACGGCGGAGCCCAAATGCAAGCTTCACGTTTGGTTGGTCCTTCACCGAAGAGCACTTACGGGCGGACAACTTAGCAGTCCGTGCATGGCCCCACGAGCAACTTAGTTGTGTGATTAGGACCACCTCGCTCGGGCCGGGATTCTTCTTTAGGCTTTGTTTGGTTCCCTGGGAACCAATCCCCTAGGGGAATCAATCCAGGGGGGGATTGGGTTGATCCCCTTCCTACCACCTAATCCCCTCATGGGATTAAATCCCTTTATACCATCTAACCCCTTCCACTAGAATTTGTTTGGTTAGTATAGATTGACAGGGAACTTTACATTTAAATACGATCTCCATCTTTTCCAGTACATACCATTGGAACATAGGAGTCCAAAAGCTCTCTGAATACACAGGAACTGAAACGGCATATCTAGTTGCAGTTGAGTTGCCTTGCTTTGGCTTCAGCAACAGGAGTTGAGATAGCACCTACCAGGCAGTGCATGCAGGAATATGCCTTAAATCAACAAGCATCATGCTAGCACCCAGAAAATTAGTACAATCAACAAGCTGCAAATTAAATCTCAACTCCCTGACTCAGAACTGAGACTAGCTTAAAAGTATCAGAAGAATGAAGCAGCCAGGAATTCTTGGCATTCTATCCTGGGTGATATTTACAGCAACTTAAAGCATCACACGCTCCAAATGTAGAATCACCAAACATAAATGGAGAAGCTATGAAGGCCACGTTGTTGCCGTGAATGCCACAATCCTTAGCTGATGATTAGACCACTTTAATTCCTTCATCTTGCAATCTTGCTAGCCAAGAACGCAACTCCCACAGCTGAAAAGCAAAGCAATCCCACCAGTCAAACCAATTTTCACTCCTCACCTGTGTAGAGGGTCACAAGTTATCAATTTTCAGCCAAGAACAAAGAAAACAAAGAGCCATTCACTGAATAATTTACAATAATTTGCCAAACAAAGAAAACAGCAGATCCACATCCTAAATGAAACAGCCCACAGATTTCAGTGAATATCACAAAATGACACAAGAAGCTACATTGCGATTCCCAATTCCTAAGTTGGTAAATCTAGTTCAAAAGATCAGAGGAACGTACGAATTTCCAACAATGCAGTAATTGTGTGCGTGAAAGAAGTAATCTATCTACCAAGCCATCTTATTTTGGGTAAGAAACAGACACTTACTTGTGAGTGTCAATGTTCCTGATTCAAGAATTGATATCCACACAGCAAATCCAACCAGTTTGTTATCCTAAATCAAAAATTTTGACACGCCAAACATAACTAATTCGTCCTAATTCAGGAATTATTGATATCCATACAAGAAATTCTACCCTTGTTCCAATAGAGTCTGCTAGGCACCAATACTCAAAATAAGGTTCAAAATTGAATTGAGCCAGTTCACTGCAATCACCCAAGGGTGTTGCACTACTATTGGGATTATTACTCTAGATCGATTCCCCACAGAAGAGCTGTTTTAACTTTGGGATGCTAGAATGCATTGTTCAGCTGCAAGTGAATCAACCAAGATAAGCATCCTACAGCAAGTTCTCAAAAAAATACGAACTCACTGCTATTAGTACTCCACCGCGCAGCGCAGCAAACAAATCCGCAACAAATTGGACGGATTGGAGAGAATCGAAGAAAAAGTTTGGATTGGAGCAAAGAAAATACTAGAACAAAACACACGGAACGACCGAAGCGACTTAGGATTCGATCGCTAACAAAGAAATTCAATCCAAATTCGAATCGGATGGATCTCCAATCCACGCCAGTCTAGTAGAGCAGATGAGGACGGATTCGACGAGACAGGCCGGAATACCTTGGATTCGAGGTGGCGTGCGCGCTTCGATTCGGTGGAACGAGACATGCGTGGGAGAGTGTTCGCCGGAGAGGATTCGATTGAGACGGCGAAGGCGGGGGAAAACGGAAGGAAGCGGAGGAGCGAGACTGCGAGAGGGGTTTCCGGGAGGGTTTTGGGTGGTCGAGCTTTCCCGCATTGGCAGCGACGATGACGGCATCATGACGTGGGGGTGGGGCGAGGAGGAGAGGCGGCACTGCGGCGTCGGGGACGACGAGGAGAGCCATGGCGGCGGCGGTGGAGGAGATAAACCACCGGAGGGAGGGAGGAGGAAGAGGAAGAAGAAGTGCGAGGCTCACCGGAGAGAAGTCGCCGTCCCCCGTATTCATCGTCGTCGTCGCGCTCGCCGTCGTCGTCGCGCTCGCCGTCGCCGCCGCGCTCGCTGTCGCTCGCTCGGCCGCCACACGCAGACGCTGCGGTGGATTCGTTCCACGGGTGCCTGGGCGAGGCTTCTCTCCCCGGTGGACCGACGGGGTTTGGGCCGGGAAATTCCTCACCCCGGCCCAAACCAAATAGACAAATGGGCCAAATTCGGGAACTATCCCCGGCCGGGCTGATCCACGGGGATTGGGCCGGGATCCCGGCCGGGATGGGCTAACCAAACAAGCCCTTATGCGGAAGGTGTGGGGATTGGTGTTCTTTTGGTTAGCCCTCCCTACATTCCCAGAGCTGGGACATTCTTCTACAGAGGATTGGTGGAATCACAACAGGGCAAAGATGGACAAGGCACACAAGAAGAAATTTGGTGAAGCAACAATGGTGGTCTTATGGAACATGTGGAAAGAAAACAACCGTCGCATATTCCAAGAAAAATTCCATTTGTTGTTGGATGTAGCTTTTCTTGTCAAATAAGAGCTATTATAGCGTATGTTGGCTATCGGGGCACAAATGTAATCTTCATTTTGTTTGGGTAATTGTCATGTACATATTTGAATTTTGTTCTCTCCTTACCTAATGAAATAGGTAGACCGCCTGCCTTGTTCGTAAAAAAGAGAGTTTATATCTGATGTGTTTAGCCTATGCACATATTGTAAATCTGATAGATCTAGTTGCACAACACTGAATCCTAAGAGCCTAAAATAACAATAAATAAATTGGCATATTTCAACATGTCCTTTGACTAGTGACAGGCAAGACTATTACATCTGGATTTCGATAAGCACATGAGCAGATTTGCTCCACTTCAAATATATGGAAAATGGTACATAACTGATTACTTAATAACTTGACAAAAACTAAAAGCTAGCATGACATGTATCCCAAAAGAAAAAGTACCTTCTAATTACCTTTTTTGATTCTTTTTTAAATATTATTTTTCGGAGTTTTCCAAGTACGTAGCTTATTAGTTTACACCACATACATGGGTATTATACAACCTAAGGACTAAAACCGAGGCTGTTAGTAATGGTAATCGTGTCTCAATTTTGCTAGCCTGGAAACATCTTAAATGATAACCAAATAATTAAGATATATATTATCTCTGGAATTTTTTAATTGACTTAAATTGTAAACGACTTTTATACTTTAAACCAAATTGAAGTCTATTCCAATACTAACTTTGCATACTTTAGTAGTTAATGGTGAAAATTGTACTACAATTGAGTGGACTAGTAAAAATAGAGTATGCCTTTTTATTGTGATTTTTTAAAAGAAAATGGCCTGGAGCTTTAACATTCACTAAAGATAGAAGACATGCATCTTGAGCCGATCCAAGAATTTGATCTTGGGGTGGAGGGATGCACAATAGCCGCTCTTAGTTACTCCCTCAATTTCACCAAAAACATAGTTATTTTGGACACCGGAACTCAATCTAGCCACAAATTTTGATTTCATATATTCAAAAACTTGAACAAAATTATATTTTAAAAGTAGTTTCGGAACAAGTCTAACAATATCATTTCCTATGTATCTGATCTAAATATGTACAATATGCCCGTAGCCTACATTTTGATATTACTTTGACTACAAGTATGCCATGATGACATGTTTTTGTGAGATAGAGGGAGTACCATGTGTGCATATGGCTATAGGCTTTATTCCTCCTTAATAATTTATTAATAATGCAGTAATAGGGCACAATATATGCAGTTTGATTATTGCTATCGCTGTTATCTAACTTAACATGAAACATAGTTAACAACAAAATAGATGGCCGTGATTAACTAGAAAGAAAGATGGCTTAGTGCTTACCCACAACCAACTTTGCTATACTAGGGGGAATTTCTCTGAGCAAGCTCCTGTTTTGCCGTCCCCTTTCATTCCCGGTTTGCATGGACATTCATAGCCTCCGGGTGTATTCTTGCAGATCCCGTCACTCGAGCAAGGATACAAGCGACTGAGATCAGGATTCTGTTTTAGGAGCTCGCACTCGTCGGTGTCTGGAAAAGAAAAATAGCTAGAGGTTAAAGTTATGGAAGCTGAAGGTACATAATTAGTCTTAAAAAGAGATGCTAAAATCAACTTTGGTCATATGTATGTAACGTACCTTGCCACTGGTTGCGTTGGCACAGTAGCTGTTGCCGTTGACACACGCGTAGTCAGGAGGCGGCTACTGGCCGTTCGCCGGACATGCGCCGCTGTTTCTGATGGCGAAGTCGACGACAAAGGGGACGCCCCTCGGGAATCTGTTGGATAGCTGGTAGGCATGTCCTCCGTAGAGTATTTGTACCATGAATCCTCCACCAGCATATCATAGTTGCATGGATATAGTTCCCACTCGGTGTTATTCCGGAGATTGAACGACACCGAGAAGGTGTTGCGTGGCGGCGCATCGGCGGGCACGGGGGACTGACATTTTTCCCTCAGTGCTGTCCTTTTTGCTGGCCATAAAAAACGGATTTATTGTTTCGCACAATTTTGCAAGTTTGAACTATTTGGGACAAAAGGTAATTCCTTAAAATTTGAGACACACTTTAGAAAAAACTAGTAGTCATGCACGTGCAAACAGTGTTGCTCAAAATATACCTCGTAAGTACTCCTATCAAAAAATTGAAAATGTCTACTATAATATAATCTCACCAATATTCACAATTCATTTGTCATTTTTTTTGAATTGCGAGCTTAATCCATGCTCTATAGTAGGGACATAGAGGAATATATATCCAACATGGACCATCGAATCCACATATAGAAGTGGAGAGGTTTCGATTCATCCATTTCAACTCTCTTAAACACCTCTTTTAAAACATTATCTGATGATGCAGGAGATGCACAACATACATATCTAAATCACATTTACAGACACAAGCAAAATTCACAACATCCAAGACCCATAAATCATGAGCAACCATAAAGATACATCGTGGATTTATCACTATCCTCCAAAACTTTATCACCATCCTGCAACGCCAAACCATAAACCATAAAAGAGATATTTCACAATTTTATTAGACAAAATAGTTGAAATTACAGCGAACATCGCAGTATGCTCCACATCAAATCAGCAACTCACTGCATACTTCCTTCAGAAATAAAATGTCGCCGCCCAGTTTCCTAGAAACCAAACAGGCCTTAACATCAGTCGATTAGCAATGCATGATACATATTTTCATTTTTCCTCTGTAATATCAAGCAAAAAAGGAATACAGAAAAAAGAGGAAAAAAGTTCACATGTACAATTGATTAAAGAAATATACTCTTCCACTTAATTGCTCGGCCATGCTTTGATCAATCAACATCAGATCTATTTCCAGAATATAATTCCTGCATTTTCCAACAGTCTAGCCAATTGATGGAGCATGAAGGGAAATACAACGCATGATTCAAAGAAATTAAGAAGCCTAAAATATCAAATAGATAGATAATGGACCTTAAGTTATAAAAACTGAAACTATTTTGCATACAAAAAATGCATTCTTTCATGTAATCATGTAACCTGTCATATTAGAGTGTGAGAGTCTGGACTTAACTTCCAGACCCTCCCAGACCCTCCCTGTGTATCTCCTTATCAGTCTAGGATCAAGTTGATGAACACAGGCGAATTAATATCACTGCACACATTATGAAACATTTTAGAAACATAAACAAATGAGTTATAGCAGCGATATGACTAAATAAAGTAACTAGGACTTATGCCCCTCGCTATTTAGAAACACAGCGGAAAATAAAGCGTAGATGTCTCCATCTCAACCACAGGCAGTCGACGGAGGTCACGTGACCTAACCTCAGCATTGACATAGAAGATTCCTCATAGCCTTCATCATCCTCATAGATATCTAAACACGTCCAACAAATAACATGCTCGATGAGTACTTCACGTACCCAGCGTGCCCCCTCATAAGCAAACCTATGACTACGTGCAGGCTTAAACAAAGGAAGGGTTTTATGGCTTTTTTGCATAAAAGCAGCTTTGGTTGTAATAGTACAGTAATTTCAAAGGCATCATTTTGATGAAAACCAGTTTTAATATCAGGGGTGTTTCTCATAAATATGAGGGTCCACGACCAACACATACGAGTAAGGCATCCGGCCTAAACTCGTCCATAGGTTCTAACCACCTTTTCACATTTCCAGAACTGGGGTAGAGAGAATTAGCAAGGGGGAGAAAGACAGGTCCTTTTCATCAGGAATGAGTTATGTGCCATCCATGACCGTGGATACAGCTAATCGATTAGTTTGACACGCTGCAGGGTTTGTACACTTTTCCCACATGACATAATCTCTCCTTGTTGCCCACTAGTAGCCACTAGTAGAGTACACAACCATCGGTGTACCGGCAGGGAGATTGTGACGAGGTCTTTTAGCTAATCTCCTCTCGATGCGACATGCCCACTAGGTTTCGACACGGAGGAGCGTACACCTGCTTACCCTGCGTGGCCCAGTTTTGTGCCGAGGTCCTCGTAGCTACGTCCACCCTTCTGCAGTACGGCAATGTCGGCACCAGGACTCAACTAATCTACTTAACCAAGCCAGTGCCCATATAGCATGTGGTTGTACTGTTTTCACACTTCTCAAAATCATGACTTCGGCATTATTTGATACGGATGACCAATGGCTTCTTCAACTCATGAAGAACAACCATTTGCTCCTTCAACTCATGATTCAGTTATCGTCTGCACCTTTTAGATGGTAAGTTTCACCCAGAGTAGAATAGGAAGAATGAAGAGAGAGTGAACAACGGGCATCCGGCCCAGCTCAGCGAGCTCAACAACAAGTTTCAAGATCAAGGATCATCGATGCAAAGATCATTCCTTCGAAGAGGCAAATCAAAATATTCTAAGGATATATTTAAATATGGCTAAGCATTTCTCTACTCTATTCAAAAATAATAACATATTAATCTACTCAGGTATCAAGTAAACAGGCGACAAGCGGAAAGGTAATGGTGTGTCAATCGACACGCTAGCTATTGGAATAAAACAAAATGTATGTTTATAAATAATAAAATATAATGACTTTGAAAATATAGGATCAACATGATCAAGAAGAGGGGCATGCCTTCGTTGCAAGTTGGTCTTCTTCTCAGGAACTTGTCCTTACCCAACGCTGTTACTTCCTATTCATCGCAACGGCAATAAAGTGCAAAGCAAATAAATATAACTCCAAATTAGATATCAAATGAAAATACCAGAAGAATAGGGCTAGCAAGGTCGGATAGGTCTCAGAGGACAAATGTGAAGGGATAGGATTGTTGAAGGATAAAATAGAAAGGTGTGAAATTATATATCTCAACTGGATAGAGTGTATGTACTCGAAAGATGGTCTTTCGGATTAGTATCATATTAGAAAATGATAGATTTATGGGATATAGAATTTGCATGTAAAAGGACTAAAGTTAATCCACATGCGAGATAGGGATAGATATGCAACTGGGAACAGGATATGGTCGATGACAACAATAGCACAATCATATGATTAAACATGGAAACACAACATACTAGTAAAACAAATATGACCCATCATACTAGTAGACAAGCGAGATCCTGGCATGCTAGTTGGCAAGAAATGATAATATGCGACATGTCAATCTATATGAACTACTGTGCAACATACAACTGGACATCATGTAACAAACTAGATAGACTAGACATGAATTGAGATTCGGCAGAGCTAGCATAAGATAAGATATGACTATGCAATTGTAATTCTAAAAGGTAATTACAATCCAATAGCAACCATTACTCTTGCAAACTGTGATTAAACTATATTGTCAAATAACAACTCAGTAAAGAGTTGTTATTCTGACATATAGACAGTCAGAAAAATATTAAGTCTAACAATACATATACATATATATGACTATATGCAACTACATGATTATGCAACATATTGTGTTCAAACGAATAATTAAACTAGAAACAGGAGTACAATAATTTCCAGCAAATTATTATCTGAAACATGGAATGTGCTATGTATGTATGCATATACATATATTGTAATAGTTCATATGCAAACCATATGAGATGCATTGTACAAATATGGACTATGTGCGTAATCTTAACCATATTATAAACAGAGGTTAATAACATAACCAATCATTGTATGGCAATCCTTAAATAAATATGAGTTAAACTATAAGAATATATGCACATACCACCATACAATATACATCATATAACCATAACTACATATGTAGTAAACTTTATATTATTGCATAACATCATGTCATACTCCCATTTAAATCTACACATATGTCTTATCATGCTACCTACATATGGTGACATGATGATCCTAACGTGTTTATTAAACATTCATCACGTGTGTTTAAAGACATTAACATGTCAGTGAGCAATCATGTGCCATATGCAATAACAATCCGGTGTGTGCTAGTAAGCATACATTATACAAAGATCAACTAACATGGAGTAGGTCATATTATTATTAATTTAGCAAAGATTATACTTCTAGTATTATAGGTTATTTGTAAATATTAAGTTTTATTATATATATACATCACACACTATATGTGTACACACATCTGATCATGCAACATGAACCTGGTTAAACATAAACAACTTTATTCATGATACAAACAAGTTTGAACTAACATGTTGAACTACCTCATGTCTAATGACTATGAAAGTATAACTATATTGTATATATGCATATCATATTCAACTATATAAACATATAACATGTAGCTATATGAATATGGATACACCTATTAATGAACTAAGCATGATTGATCAATATGACGAATACTCTTAAGCATGAACATTATATAACGAGAAAGTAAGAAATATATAACAATCATACATATAACAATAGGAAATTATATGCTACATAATATATTATTCAATTGGATGATGAAAACGATCAACAAAATTATTAGATATGAACACATGATGACGCGAGCGCTTTCAAACAAGGATTAATGGTGTAAAATAATGCCATGATGCACCACAAGATGATAGGATATTAACTATATGGGTGGGGCGACATTCGCAACACGAAACAGTCGGAATTGGACATAGATCGATTCTAGACAGACCAGAGAGTTTTGGGCACTGTGCGATGCTCGCTTAACGAAATCGCGATCTATCAATTGGGTTAGAAACTAGACACAAGGAGGTATAATACTACCAAAGGTTTTTGGAGAATTATTACTAAGTCAACAGGAAAATATCAGACAAGCTAGACATTCTGCAGATTGAATCTGGACGTCTACGGATAGCACGTCGGAGATGGATCAATTCCTAACAAACGGCTACATGGATGAAGGTGAAAATTTACAGAAGTGTTCATAGATACGTAAGACACAACTTGACCAAAGGGATTCTTTAGAGACTCATCGGATCAACAGGAGAAGAGGTAATAATGCCGCTGTACCGTTCGCGCAGTCAAATCTACACACGAACAGTAGCACGAAGAGACTTGATTTGCTAGAGATTGGACCATTGGATTGCTTAAAATTTTGTGAAGATGGTCTTAACAACATTATCCATGATTCCACCGAACGGATCTTGGAAAGGAGGTCCGAGCCGACGAGGGTGTTGTTCCAATCTAGATGCACGCGCAGAATAACTGGGTGCAAACAGCACGTTAGTATTTGGAGATTTTCCGGTGATTGCACCGTTGGATCTTAACCAAATTTTACAGAGAGGTAGATGGAAAGTTATACACAATCTCACCGAAGGAATTTGCCAAAAGAAGTTCGAGGCGACGGGAATTGGCAAAAAGGGGGTGGCGGATGTTTGGAGAGTTTGGGGGCTAGGGTTTCGTGGAAAAAGAGTGTGGAGAGTGGGAAAAAGGTGGAGGTGTGTGGGATATTTATAGGAGGGTTAGGAAAAAGAGTTTTCGCTCAAAACCAATTGGAACAGGGGTAGCGCACACACTGCGCTACACAGAACTCGCCGGGTGGCTGCTGAAGGGAGGAAATGAGGCGGCGGAATGCCTGGTGGGGAAGATCCGGGATGGTGGCCATAAAGGAATGGAAAAAAAGAAATAGAGAAAACCAAATAAAAACAAAGAACAGCAAAGCGACATTACATACCAAAAGAACTCCAAAAATTCTGAGAAAACTCCGGGAGACATATTCCAAATTGAAAACCAATCCAATTCAAGTTGGATTAATTCAAATCAACTCTGGTCCAATTTGTGAAATTCTAATTAAGATTTAATTCATTTGAGAATAAAAAACAAAATTTTCTAGCTCTGATTTTTTAATAAAAGATTTTTGAAAATTTTTAAAATCAGGATGTTACAACAACTAAGTTTGTACATGTTCATCATGATTTGATGTTGTATAATCATATAGTTACATATAGTCATATATACGTATATATATAATTAAACTTAATATTGTTGACAATCTACTTATTCGAATAATAATCATTTACTAAATTATTATTATTTAATCATATCGTATGTCAGTTGATAGACATATAATATATATGTACTAGTATGCATAGCTTGATATCTTGTGTTGCACTTCCATAAGGTGGTGTATACTCACACATATATGGTTAACTTTTAGGTGTCGATTAAATATATATATATATTGTTAATAATCCATCGTTACTAAAATATTGTTATTGTTATGTGTAGGATGTGTAGGTTGATTGCTGTATTGTATATACGCAATAGCATGAGTAGAGTTAATGTTATGTCATAGATTGCATATATGTATAATGCATTTGACGTAGATACTAGTTGTTATTTTGTCATATAGTTTATTACCTTCTGCATGGTCAACGGTGGTCGATAAATTATTTTCCCTTCTGAAATTTATAGCCGCATGATTATATGTTTTGGGGCTATGCTATGTACGTCCTGCCTAATCTCGATTTCATGTCTACTCTGTCTAGCCTGTTATATGATGTCAAGTTGTATGTTGCACAACAGTTCATATAGATTGACGTGTCGCATATTATCATTTCTTGCCAACTAGCATGCTAGGACCTCTCTTGTCTACTAGTATGATGGGTTATATTTATTTTACTAGTATGTTGGGTTTCCATGTTTAATCATATGGTTGTGCTATTGTTGTCATCGACCATATCCTGCTCCCAGTTGCATGCATATCTCTCCCTATCTTGTATGTGGATTAACTTTAGTCCTTTTACATGTAAATTCTATCCCCCCATAAATCTATCCTTTTCTAGGATGATCCTGATCCGGAAGACCATCTTTCGAGTACGTGCACTCTATGTAGTTGAGATACATAATCTCATAACTTCCTGGTTGTCTTTTGACAATCCTATCACTTCACCTTTGTCCTTTGACACCTATCAATCCTGCTTGCCCTATTCTTGTGGTATTTCCATTTGATATGTAATTTGGATTTATATTTATTTGCCTTGCACTTTATTGCTGATGCGACGAATAGGAAGTAGTGAAGTTGGGTAAGGACAAGTTCCTGCAGAAGAAGACCAACTCGTCAACGAAGGCATGCCCCCTCTTCTTGATCATGTTAATCCTATATTTTCAAAGTCATTATATTTTGTTGTTTATAAACATGCATGTTGTTTTATTCCAGTAGCTAGCGTGTCGATTGACACACTATTACCTTGCCGCTTGTCGTCTGTTTACTTGATACCCTGAGTAGATTAATATGTTATTATTTCTGAATAGAGTAGAGAAATGCTTAGCCATGCTTAAATATATTCTTAGAATGTTTTGATTTGCCTCCTTGGAGGAATGATCTTTGGATCGATGATCCTTGATATTGAAACTTGTTGTTGAGCTCGCTGAGCTGGGCCGGATGCCCGTTGTTCTCTCTCTCTCTATTCTTCCTATTCTACTCTAGGTGAAACTTATCATCTAAAAGGTGAGGGTGACAGTTGAATCATGAGTTGAAGGAGCAAACGGTCGTTCCTCACGGGTTGAGGAAGTCATTGGCCGTCCGTATCGAATAAGGCCGAAATCATGACTTGAGAAGTGTGAATATAGTACGACCACATGCTATGTGGGCACTGGCTTGATTGAGTAGGTTAGTCGAGCTTTGGTATCGACATCGTTGTACTGCAGAAGGGTGGACGTAGCTACGAGGACCTCGGTACAGATGGGAGGCCGGAGGGTGGGGATGTACTCTCAACTCCGTGTCAGACCCGGTGGGCATGTCGCATCGAGGGGAGATTGGCTAAAAGATCCCATCACGGTCACCTTGCCGACACACCGATGGATGTGTGTATAAGTCTGCGCAGTTTGGCATAAGGGGATGATCATGTCATATGGGTAAAGTGTACAAACTCTACACAGTGTCAAACTAATCGATTAGCCGTATCCACGCTCACGGATGTCACATAACTCATTCCTGATGAAAAGAACCTGTCTTTCTCCCCTTGCTAATTCCCTCTACCCTAGTTCTGGAAATACGAAAAGGTGGTTGGAACCTATGGATGAGTTTAGGCCGGATGCCTTACTCGCATGTGTTAGTCGTGGACTCTCACATTTATGAGAAACACCCCTGATAATAAATCTGGTTTTCATTAAAATGATGCTTTCAAAATTACTGTACTATTACAACCAAAGCTGCTTTTATGCAGAAGAGCCATAAAACCCTTCTTTTGCTTAAGCCTGCACGTAGTCATAGGTTTGCTAATGAGGGGGCACGTTGGGTTCGTGAAGTACTCATCGAGCATGTTGTTTGTTGGACGTGTTCAGATATCTATGAGGATGATGAAGACTATGAGATATCTTCTATGTCAATACTGAGATTTAGGTCACGTGGCCTCCGTCGACTGCCTGTGGTTGAGATGGAGACATCTACTTGATTTTGAATGGTAAGGGACATAAGTCCTAGTTACTTTATTTAGTCATATTGCTGCTTCAACACAATTGTTTATGTTTTTAAAATGCTTCATGATGTGTGCAGTGGTATCAATTCGCCTGTGTTCATCAGCTTGATCCTGGATTGATGAAGAGATACACAGGGAGGGTCTGGAAGTTAAGTCTGGATCCTCACAGCTGCGTTTAAACAAATAATTAAAATATAAACAAAAGTATAATAATGTGCTAAACCAATTCACAGCAAACTATTATCCAAAACATAGAATGTGCTATGTATATATATGCACAATTTTATAAACACGGTGACGTGGCAATCCTAACATGCTTACTAAAGATTCATCACTTGTGGTTAAAGACATTAACATGCTAATGAGCAATCATGTACCACATGCAATAACAATGCAGTGTGTGCTAGTAAGCATACATACACATATATCAACTAACATGGAATAGGTCATATTATTATTAATTTAGCAAAGATTATGCTTCTAGTATCATAGGTTATTTGTAAATATTAAGTTTTGTTATACATATGCATCACACACTATATGTGTACACACATCTGATCATGCAACATGAACCTGGTTGATCATAAACAAATTTATTCATGATACAAACAACTTTGAACTAACATGTTGAACCACTTCATGTCTAATGACTATTAAGATGGAACTATATTGTATACATGCATATTATATTCAACTATCTAAATATGTAACATGTAGCTACATGAACATGGATATACCTATTAATTAACTAAAATGATTGATCAACATGTTTAAAACTCTTAATCATAAATATTATATAAAGGGAAAGAAAGAACTATATAACAATCATACTTATAACTATATAAAACTATAGGCTAATGTAACATACTATTCAATTGGATGATGAAACGATGATCAAAATTATTAGATCTGAATACATGATGATGCGAGTGCTTTCAAACAAGGATTAATGGCGAAAAACAATGCCATGATGCACCACAAGATGCTAGGAGATTAATTATATGGGTGGTGGCGACATTCGCAACACGAAACGGTCGGAATTGGCCATAGATCGGTTCTGGACAGACCGGAGGATTTTTGATGCTGCGCGATGCTCGCTCAACAAAATCACAATCTGCCAATTGGATTACAAACTAGACACACAGAAGTACAATTCTATCAAAGGGTTTTGGAGAATTCTTACCGAGTCAAGGGGGAAAAGATCAGACAAGTTAGATGTTCAGTAGATTGAATCTGGACGTCCGTGGATAGCATGTCGGAGATGGATCAATTCCTGATAAACGGCTATATGGATGAAAGTGAAAACTTATAGAGGTGTTTATAGATACCTAAGGCACAACTTGGCCAAAGGGATTCTCCAGAGACTCAATGGATCAACGGGAGAAGAGGTGATAATGCCGTTGTACCGTTCACGCAGTCAAATCTGGACGTGAACATCAGCAAAAAAAACTTGATTTTCTGGAGATTGGCCATTGGATTGTCTTTAAATTTTGTAGAGATGATCTTGACAACATTATTCATGATCCCACTGAATGGATCTTGAAACAGAGGTCTGAGCCGACGAGGGCGTCGTTCCAATCTAGATGCACGCGCAGAATAACTGGGTGCAAACAACACGTTAGTATTTGGAGATTCCCCAGTGATTGCCCCGTTAGATCTCCACCAAAATTTTCAGAGATGTAGAGGGAAAGGTCATACGCAATCTCATCAAAGGGATTACCAAAAGAAGTTCGAGGCGATGGGAATTGAGAAACTACTGAGGCGATATGTGCTGTTTAAAAACTGCACGGGAAGAAAAGTGGGGTGGCGGCTGTTTGGGGGGTTTGGGGGCTAGGGTTTCGTGGGAAAAGAGTGTGGGGGAGTAGGGAAGAGTGGAGAGATGTGGGGTATTGATAGGAGGGTTAGAAAAAGAGGTTTGGATCAAATTCTATTGGAAAAGAGGTGGCGATGCATGCTGCGCTACGCGGCACTCGCCGGGGTGGCTGTTCAAGGGAGGAATGAGACAGCGGGGTGCTTGGTGGAGATGGGCTGGGATGGTGCGGCCAAAAAGGAAAAGAGAAAATAAAAGGAAAACCAAAATAAAACAAAGAACAACAAAGCGAGATTACATACCAAAAGAACTCTAAAAATTCTGAAAAAACTCCGGGAGACATATTTCAAGTTGAAAAGCTAATCAAGTTCCCGTTGGATTGATTCAAAATAACTCCAGTCCAAATTTGTGAAATTCCAATTAAGCTTTAATTAATTCGAGAATAAAGAAAGAAATTTTCTAGCTCTGATTTTTGAATAAAAGATTTCGAAAAGCTCTAAAAATCAAGATGTTACATAGGGTTCCTGTTTACAAAAGATTATTCCTCCACCTAGTGCTCAGATTATGTTCTAAAGTTATCTCCACCAGTCCTGATGGTGTTAATTCTCCTTTTGTCAGATGTAAAAGAAGCCATTCTTGAGACTGGCCTAGAATCATTGTAGAGTCAGTTGCTTGCAAAATATAAACCCCAGTGCTAATTAAGTGACACTTGGACCCAAATGACTCTAATGCAGTTAAGCACTCAACACTTCGCATTGATGGCTTGCTTGAGCTTTATCCTGAGTGCATAGGCAAGGGGAGGTGGTACGACATTCTCGATGTGCCTATGCTTGCTCTGGATGTAGCCAACGAAATGGTAGCTATAAGGGAAGCCCTGCACGCATCACATTCATGTCATGGACCTCTCCTACAGTTTTTCCTTAAAAAAGATCATGACATTATGTATTAGACTGATCATGTGATGGAGGTTCAGTCGCACGATGCAGAAAGCAATTGTGCTAAAACTTGTAGTGTAGTAGTAAACTGACTAAATAGCTCAACCTACTCTTGTAGGGTCGATGAAAACAAACACTACTATGAAGTATGAACTATAATTCATTTAGTTCAATCAACTGTACTTGTTAAGGCACAATAGGCATGTACTCTATACAACAGTTATCTTGAAAAAATCAGTTAATCAATGTCGTATGTATACCTGGCTAAACCTCATTAAACAAAAGGCTAACTGCCATTGCCCAAGGCCTCCAAGGCTAGTGAGAGTTCAAGATTCACCTGCAACAATATAAACTCAAATATAGAAAGCGCCACGTACTGTGTATATATCACTTAATGCCGGTGATACCGATATATATAGATTAACTAACTCCAATAGCAAATAGATAGTGTCAACCGCAGTCCTAAGCCTCTGAAATACCAGGATACCTACAAATTGGAATCCTTCATGGGTATTTGTCTTGTTCCTTCAACGAATCATGGTTAAGGGGAGCAGTAGGAATTGTGTGCTACCTTGATGGCACGCTCCTCATACTCAATCAAAACATCATAACAATATGCTCAGCACAACTTGGTGCTGATTGTTGTACCAAATTTACGACCACTGCAATCCAAACTGAAATAATAGACCAATATATGATCGAAAGATTACTGAGAAAATCCTCATCTCATTACCCTGGAAAAATAATCTTATCTTAGTAACTTGGACGCCGCACCCCATTGCTTAAAGAGCCTGTAATGTCGTTCACATCTACATGCTCGGCATAATTAACTCATGGTCATGGAGATGGAGGTTGAGAATAGGAAGCCATGCTCCTGGTGCATGAGCATTTCTTTTTTTGAAGGAGACGCAAGAGCATTCCATCGAGCCTGTAATGTCGTCCACATCTACATGCTCCGCATAATTAACACGGCTTGCAACGCTCCTCCTGCAGCTCCTCCACAGCTCAATTACGTTCTTCCATGGCACCATCGATCGCCTCCTCCCGTGCCACCATCCACCTCGAACGCCGCCTCCTCCCGGGATCCTGTGTTGGCATTGCTGCAGTTGCTCACTGGGAGACAACGCAATCCCCCTCGCACTGGCAGAGGTGTTTCGAGAGGGGCGACCGGCGTCTCTGAGCCCGCGAGATGCGCCGTGCAGCGGTACTGGGAGACGGAGGGCGTGGTTGAGCAAAGGGAGGGAGCCCCGAAAATGGTGGCGAGGTGAGGGTGAGCAGCGGATCGATGGAGCCGACGGGATCCATGGAGCAGCGGCCCCGTCATCATTGAACAGGGAGGCGCACTCAGCAGTCGTTGAAGAAGAAGTCGCGTCGTCGACATTGAAGTGGGAGCTCGGGTGAGGGCCGATGCCACCGGATTCGGCCACCATAACCACGAGCTTGGATGAGACGCTAGACACAGTCGGGGATGATATGCCGCTGCCGGGCCGACAGGGAAGGGCCGACGTTGGGTCTGGAGCGGAGCGTCGCAGCCTGAAGCCGCGGGACCGCAGGCAACAGCTCTACATCGACCACTTCGGCACCGCCGAGGAGGCCGCGCTCGCATCTCAACTACCCGGACAAGGTCGCGTCGTTATGCTTTGTGTGGCCGTTCCTGTATGCAATTTTTTCTTGCTATAAACAAACCTTAAACAAATGTGCATCAGCAGCTTTGTTTGCTGGTTCAATGATATAACTAAAATGATTGAACGAAAAATTCTCTTCTTTTCTCCAATATTCATTGAATTAAGATATTAATTCACCTTCTATGACTTTCAAAATACTGAATTTCTCCATACATATAACATGGAGAGTTCAATTGGGTGTCTGTTCGATCGAAGGGAAGAGCAAGTGAACATGACAGTTGTGGTGCTAAACATAATTCAGAGAGAAATTTGGAGGGGGCGCAAGAGATGCTGCTCAAACTGCACGTTCAGAAGGTGAAGTTCGCAGTTCCTTTCCATGCTTTCTCTGATAGTGTGTCCTTTTCTGCACCGGATCATAATGTCGTGAGTACTAGCTTATAACTGAGTATACGTACATTTGCAGTCGATCTAATACCACATGTAGAAAAGAATAAAATAATGCAAGTCAGAACTTGAGGTATCATTGCAATGTTTGTGATTTGTTGTGCCTCGAGAGATGCATATTGTGAATGCAGTTGTCAATTAAAGCAAAATCTCTATTGAGCCTTTTTTTTTCTCCATACGACCGCCATGTGGCCGGTTCCACTATTTCTCAGTAATGGAACAACTAACATCCCCCTGCAAGTCTTATATTGAGCCACATATCAACGAGAACTATAGGAAAATCTTTATTGAACAACAACATAAACGATACATATAGGAAAATACAAGCAGTGGAAGCTAAGAGTAGTGTACAACATGTAGGAAATCAAGTACTGGATCTACGCTTCTTTGTAGAGGTTGTATGCCCATGCTTCTCCTTAACACAAGCTGCATCACAAACATACCTAGTATATGGTGGTATCCGCGATTCCCACGCTACTACAGTAAACTCACCACTGGGTATGGCACATCCGGCAATTAGGTCTCCGAATAATATACTATTTAGATTCCGTTTGGTAGGAGCACGATCACCCATTTCTACTCGAGGAGGCATCAAGCGAAGATGAGCAGGAGATGAAGAACCTAAACTGGTGATGTCTATTGACTGCTCTTTATCAAGCATATTTTTCGGATGTTGGCCGTACTGTGATAAGTTTTTCTCAACCATCCCCTTGAACTTCCCCAATATGCAGAGCCAGAACTGAACATTAAGGGTCCTTCTTAGCAAGTCTGCAACCACATTTGCGCTGACGAATGACCCTCCCATTACTATGGCTATCTCCTTTGCTATTGATGCTAATTGTGGATAATCTTTTTCGTCTGTGCTTCCAAATGCTAACATCTTGAAGAGGTAGCTGTACTCCTCATGTGACATACTATTTAGACGGACTGCCTTTACTGTTCCAAACCGTGCAACCTTCTCGACCCTACTTATTATTATCACCTTGCTTCCTCGAGCTGCAGTGCGTTTTACAGTGGAATAGAACTTTGCCCAATCCTCATCATCCACATCCGTAACAGTTTCGACAACAACTAAAGTCCTCCTATTCCTCAACTTTGCATGTTCAATTCTGCACATGCTATCTCCATTGATGTACAAAATCGAAGAGAAATGGGATCGGATCCGCTCATCATTGCACGAATAGCTTACCAATGATTTCTTACCAACCCTGCAACCACCGATGATTGGAAGCACCATAGGAGCACCAAGATGAGCAGATGTCTGCAGTAAGATGCTGATGATCTGCTGCTTCTCAACATGGCGACCAAACATAAAGTTGTCGGTGTAAAGGTAAGTGTCGTAGGGCCTGCGGCACATGCGCTTGCATCCCCCCAACAGCACAACAAATTCTTTCACATTAGCAATTGCAGCTTCTAAATTCTCCAGTACACCCTGCAAATCATCAATTGGAGTCGCAGCACTGTTTTGTGTGATACCAGCAATTGTGCGTGCACACTTCAAAGGAATTGGAGAGGCTGACTGGTTAGATAAGCTTCGATTTGTAACAGATTGGTACCTGAAGCTATCCAGTATATGGTACCCCTGGTACATGTTCTCCACAAGTATCTTGAGTTGCATCTGCATCTTAGGATTGGTGATGTATCGCCCATCTGCCTCCTCGACGATTGCATGGACTCTCAGTAGGAGTTGCTGCAATCTCTCCAACTTCTCACCAATGCCTGTCTTCTCTCTGTACTTCTTGATCAGAAAGGAGATGATTCGGCTAATTAGATCGGCTGAAATCCCGGATATGGCTACCTCCATGTTGAACTATATTTCTGGTTTTGTCTCTATGTCCAAGTGAGGAAGTTGTGGCAGATGAGTAGCTAGACGGAGACACAGCGTGTGCGCACTTGCCTCCTTTTCGTCCTGTTATAGTCAGATTGGTGATGAGTGAAAGGAAGTCAGGCCGTCGTTTGTCTGACTTTTGCAGTATACTTTCAAGACTTCTTCAGAATCTAATACAACAGTATTGTGACCGTAAGATAAGAACTCTGACCAAGGTACCGAATAATTTTTGAAGATGTTCCGACTATTCCTTGTTGATATGTTCAAAGCTTATCAATGAGGCATTAGAGAAAACAATTAAAATTGCAGACTTAAAAATATACTTATGCGTATGAAGTCATCGAGAATAGTTAAATCAGCAGAGTAGAGGGCAATATCTCCCATCCAAAATCCCCCTCGAGGCATGCTGTTCGTCTCTTCCTCTAAACGGCAGTTAGTCCTCTTTAAACTAATGCTCATAGCACCATGCACTATGATAGGAACCCATATCTAGGATAGAGATACTGAGGGGTAGCGTCAACCCATCACTGATGTAAGTCATCACCGACGGGTTGTCTAGCTTCTCATCAGTGATGACTTCATCAGGTTGTCGAGGTTCGACCCCAAGAAGTCATCTGTGACAGATTACAGACAGATCCATCAGTGATGTGTCTCTCTCCCCCTTGTTCTTTTTCTTAGCCACATCATAACCGACGCAATAGCTTTTGTTGCTGCTGCTACTGACTACCCACTCTCGCCTCTGCACGACCTCTACCAGTTTAGAGAGGAGACTGAAGATTAGCTCATCGCAGTAGTGGGCACGAGGCATGGAGGACGGAGCAGCTTGCACGGCGTCGTACTGGTTGGTGTGATCGGTTTGGACCGATGGATCTGCACAACTCACCGATAACCGAGAAGCCGATGGGGATGGTGGTATGTCGATGTGGTTGGAGAGTCCACCGTGGGATGGGCATCGCGATAGTGTTAGTTACTCTTCGAGATGTTAGCGTGGGGCGGTATTTGTGTAGATCTTTAGATTGGAAGTTGCAGTATAGTTTCCCAAAAAATTAGTCATCACTTTAGATTGCAAGTTGTCCATTGAAATGGAGGTGTTATCTCGATTAATGCACACAGCCAATTTTTTGTCTTTTCTAAGTTGTTTGAGGTTTTTTTAACATGTAGTCACCAATTCAGGCCATCCAACTATCATAATTTTCACCTCATTGCATATATAACATGTAGACTAAAACTATGGTGACATTTTTCTTAAATTGAGCACTTTTCAGCCCGTAATTTTAAGATCGGTAACATGCAATTTCGACAAAACTATAAGAAAAGTTCTAAATTTTTTGTTTTGTTACACCTTCCTTAAAAAAGTTTACAAATATCGATGCAAATCAGCGGTTAAAATTAAATCTTACCCTCACTACTACAAAAATGACTTTTCTGGACCCTTCGTCACAGACGGTTGTCGTAAAACCAACTACATTAAAGAAATCTCAGTCGGTTTTTGACGATGAATAGTATAGTATTCCATATACGAGGAGGTATCCATATACGATTCTCTGGACTAATGGAATAAGAACGTATCCGGTAAGGATCCCTAGGAGATAAGGTAACCCCCCATAAGGAGGAAGGACACCCCTTAGACTAGGAAGTCAATCCCGACGTTTAAGAGAGCCAGAGTTCTACTCGGGCATAAGTCCATGTCCGGTACGACTCGGGGTGCCCTCTACAAAAGGATTAGCAATCCCATAGGGGAGGAGAGGTCTTTCAAGTCCCAAGAGGTTAGGTTAGATACAAGAAGCATGAAGCCATCCAGAAGCCCCAGCGATTCCCATGAGAAGACCCACCGCCTCGAAGGAGTCAAGCCCCACGGAACTAGTCGAAATAGTCTCCGATTAGGTCTAGGATAGCCACTAACATATACATCCTTTGTAAGATATTCTCTGATTAATATATACGAACATGACGTAGGGTTGTTATCCTGAGGGAGGGCCGAACCTGTATAAAAAGGGTGTTTCCTTGTCGTCAGATCGCTTGGCCTTGTGCCCTAGGGGTCCCTACCCAACAACAAGTACCTCTGTCTCACGACTACCGTAAGATCGGCGGTTCACCAATCGTCGATAGATGGCGCCGACCGTGGGGACCTCTCCGGCTCAAGCCGTCAAGGAAGTACCGGAGTCAGCAAGATGTGCAACTAGTCGCGACTAGCCCATGATGCCGACTGCACGGCCCTCCTCGGTTCGACCCGAGGAGGAAGAAGCAGGTTCGGCGGGGGATCCAATCGCTCTCACGCAACGTACCGGGTACTCATATCTGGGCTTGTACGACAAATTCAGCCAGATAGATCCGTACCTGGCAACCGACCGCATAGATCTGGGAGAATACGCCACTGACGAGTATTCGGATTGCGGAGCTGATTAATTTAGAACCGACTACGCCAGGGCCTTCGGGGGAACATTGGTGCTGACCGATGACTCCCAGGCGGGAACGACCAGCCCAATGTCCTGACTGTTGCCTGCTACCTCTGATTGCCCAAACGATCAAGATCTCGATCACAGTATCCCTTTCGATGAGGAAGACACGATGGAGTGGAACTACACCTCATCTAATCCAAACCCTCGAGTGGTTCTCGCGATCCATAATGGTTGGGAAGATCTCGAGGACCCAGATCAGCATGGGGCTCACAACATCGAAGCTCGACAGCTACTCCCCGCAGGGACAGGAATATGCCTACGGCAGCAGACGGAACCCCTCAAGGGACAGGGGTATATCTGTCCCGAACTGCTCGAAGACTCGCCGGGGTGCACAATCTGCTGTCACGACCACCGGCGGCAGCTTTGACGACACCCGATGGAGTACAATGGCTACAACGGCTGGGGGCTGAACTACAGCAGGCCCAAGCCCAAGCCGAGTCTTCTCGACTCCAGTCTGTGACACACAGCTCCAACCGAGGGAAGACCCCTCTCCGACAAGTGGAAGCAGACAGAGAAGGACGACATCCTAAGACCAGGTCTCGCCGGGAGGAACAGCATGTTGACCTCCACGACACGCTCAATGAGCACCTATCCCAAAGGCGCCAGTGAGAGCAATCTACTCTCCGGAGAGACCGCAGGCACCGCGCTAGTAGCCGGGGACGATCTCCGACCCCGAACAGTGGTGAGAATGCGCCTTATCGAAGAACCATCAACGGATGCCAAGCGCTGTCCCAGGAGCTCTGACATGTGCGCTGGCTGTCTCGCTTCAAGCCCAGGCCCCTAGAGTCGTATGATGGCACCACGAACCCTGCAGAGTTCCTGCAGATCTACACTACGACAATCGAGGCCACAGGCAGAAACGAGAAGGTCATGACCAACTACCTCCCGACCGCTCTCAGAGGAGTAGCTAGGACCTGGTTGACGAACCTAATCCCAGAAACGATCCGCTCCTGGGGATAGCTTTGCGACATGCTTCTCGGAAACTTCCAAGGTACATTCACACGTCCCGGCCAGGTCAACGACTTATTCCTAGTTATCCAACGCCTGGACGAGACCCTCCGAGAGTTCACCAAGCGGTTTAGTGCTGTTCGCAACACTATTCCTAAAATAACAGACTCGGACGTCATTCGCACCTTTGTTCAAGGCAGCAGAAACAAGATGTGCACGCACGACCTGATCATGCATCCTCCAAAGACAATGGCACAACTGATGGACCTAGCCGAAAAGGCTACCTGTGCTGAGAAAACCCTACATTACAGAACAGGTTGCCCAGGTCTCCCCTCCGGACCAGAGACGAATCAACGAAGATGAAGCGCAAGAAGAAATCCTCTGGAGGGAACAAGGAGAAGAGATCTAAAGCCGATGAGGTGTTGGCCGATCTCCCCGAGAAGCGCACCTGGCGACCGCGCACCAAGGATAAGCAGACGACTTCCTCCGACAAGACAGGAAAACTCTGGTGCGACTTCCACCAGACCGATTCGCATGATCTCCGTCAATGCCGCATCTTCAAGAAGTACATCAGGGAAGAAAGAGAGAAGTTCCACGGGGAGAGCCCGCAGGTCACAAACAACAGCCGGGACACGACTTTCGACGATGACTCCACCCTTGAGCCATTCCAGGGGCATGTCAGAGCGATCGAGCATATATTCGGGGGCTCGGCTTCCTACGAGTCGAAGAGACAATACAAGACGATTGCCCGAGAAGTTCTCGCGAGTATACCACGAGTCCCTCGGGTAGTCAAGTGGTCGGAGGTCACGATCACTTTCGACCAAACCGATTGCCCCGAGAACTATGTTCGACCAGGACGATACCCAATCGTTGTCGAACCAACGATCAATAACTGTCGAGTGGCCCAGGTGCTCATAGACAGAGGGAGCTCCCTCAACATCCTATTCACAAAAGCCCTTGATGCGATGCAAGTACCATGGTCATCGGTCCAAACGGTGACACAGTCATTCCACGGTATCATCCCAGGCTCGTCGGCTACGCCGATCGGGCAAGTCACACTACCGGTTACATTCGGAACACTGGAGAACTTCCGAACAGAGAAGATCCTGTTCAATGTAGTCGACTTCGAGATGGCATATAATGCCAACTTAGGGTGTCCAACTCTGGCCAAGTTTATGGCAGCAATGCACTAAGTCTGCCAGTGCATGAAGATGACCGGCCCGAAGGGTGTCCTCACAATAAAGAGCTCCCCTCAGGAAGCACTACTTTGCAACAAGCGTAGCCTCGACCTCGCAGTGAAGCATCAACTCTCGAGTAGGGAAGCAGACTCTGACGCCGCTGTGCGCACCCCCGCGTCAGCAAGACCTCCACCGCAACTACGAGCGATGACTTCAGAAAACACCCCCTCCAAGTCGGAGAGCAGGTTCTACGACTAGTTCGGAACCGAGGCAAAAAGGGATTTCTCCTCAGTAGGACAACAGCTCCACAGGAGAAGCCGCCCAATCCAGGTCGCTCGAGTTAGCAGTAAAGAGATAGTCGAGTCCCCTTAGAGAGTTCCTCGTGCAAACACCTTCGGTAAGATCGCACAGTCATCACCCCTCTGACCGTTGGTCTGTCTCAGGTTGCGCCAGCTCTAACTTCAAGTCGTCAAGCTACGAATAAGCCGATGATAAGACGCTTCAGGCGCCATCGCCTAGCACGCGCACTCGACAAGCTTTTTCAGTGGGTCACGACAAGAGCACGAGAATCTCTGGAGCAACTAGCGACAACTCGAGAGGAGGAGTTGATGTTTTTTTTATTTCTAGTTTTTCCTAACAGTTTTTTCTTACAGTAGCTTGTAAATGATACTTCAGTCAATTCACAGTTTTTTAATATCAAGTTTCTAGTTCGATATTTATTTTTTCAGACTGCCTATCCAAGAAACTTCTCGAATAAGACAGTCGGGGGCTGGATAAGTATGTGGCATCAGGCAAAAAACTGGTGTACACATGCGCGTACCGATAACCTGACCTAAGCAAAGGGAAAAAGGATTCCGAGCTACAACCATCAGGGAAATGAGGAAAGCCCCTTATCACGTCTATAGGTGACAGGGGAAGCCACTGAGCCCCCCACATGACTAGACCTAAGGCCTGGCCGACTGAACTCCCCGGTTCCCACAGCAAAGTTCCCCGACTCCGAGCAAGGGAAGGGGAGAAGGTACAAGCTTGATCAAGCCACGCACAGATGTAACAAATGATTCGACCTGCACAAAGGGAAAAGGGTTCCTCTCGGCAACCATCAGGGATGCGAGGAAGACCTCTTTACATGTCTGCAGGTGACAGGGGAAGCCACTAAGCCCCCCACCTGACCAGACCTAAGGCCTAGTCGACTAAACTCCCCGGTTCCATAGTAAGGTTCCCCGACCACAAATAAAGGAAGAAGAGAAGGTGCGAATATGACTAGGCCAACGGAACCTGCTTGCTTATCTGCATCTCCAACTAGTTTGAGCAGAAGGCATCATGGATAGAGTGCAATGTTGTCGTAATCAGGGCAAAGGTAGGACTTACTAACTAGTGTCCAATATCCCTACGACAAGGGAACGAGAGTTGCTGCTATGGCCATAATAGACTGTACGAAGACCCCTCATCGCGTTTACTGATGATGAGGAGCCAATGAGACCTCCATCCAACTAAACCTAAGGCTTGGTCGATCGCAGTCAGTGGCATATGGCACAACTCGTAAGCCTAAGTCAAGGAAAGTGGACGCAAAGTTCGACTAAGTCTACGAGAACCCTCGCATCCGACAAACATTCACAGAGCAGTAGAGTTCAAGTTTTTAAAAAACAAAAACACACTGATTAATGCACAGTTACTAATCACAGTATATTACAAAGTTATTTAGGTAGACTAGGTGCCTGGACACAGTCCGCAAAAGCATCTGCTGCATCCTGCACAGCATCAAAAAGTCCTTCTTCCTCGTCTACCGGCAGATCGGCTTCGAGGGCCTCCAAGGACAACTCCGGGTGCTGGCACTTAAGGAGGGCCAGGGAGAAGGCCAAGGCATCTCGCATGCCTTGCTTGAGCTCATCGTCACGGAGCTTCTTGACGGCAGGCTTCAAGCGGGTGACGGACGCTATAAGCTCCGCCATCTGGAAAGGCATCGGGGCACTCGGGAAGACGGCAACTCCAACTTCAGCCAAAGCCAACTCAAGCATGTTGAGGGCATGCTCGAGGTCTTCCTCAAGCTTTCCCGCATGAGCCTCACTCCGGTCCCTTGCAACCCGGAGTTCCCGAACCTCGGTCTCGCTCTCTGCCCGCCGCTTCTTGGACTCCTCCAGGCACTTCTTCAGCTCCTCATTCTCCGCCTGGCATGCCTCCAGTTCGGTCTACACCTGCTGGAGCAGAGGAACCCAAGAGATAGCGAGCTGAAAAACAATGAGGTCAGTACCGAGTACATTATGTTTTTTTATTACTGACTCCTTGGATTACCTATAGCAGGGAGTACAAGTCGGTGTTCTCTGGCACCGACGCCTCCGACGCAGGGAGCTCAGTCTGTACGACCAGGGGCTGCGTCGGCCTCGCCGTCGGGGGCTGCTTCTCTACGGTGGCCCTAATTGTAGCCCCGGCCGGACGGATGGCCAAGCTAGTTGGAAAAAGTAGCTTATCAGCCTTCACGAAGAAAAGAAAGGAGAATTGTGAAGAGGATCAAAAAGAAGACTTACCGTTGGCGCTTCGCCGGGGGTGAGATCCCTTTTGCTGGCACTTCCGAGCTCCACTTCTCAGCAGGAACTAGCAGCTACTTCCCCTTATCCGCTGGAGGGCTTATGATCGGCGCGTCCTCCTCCGTGCGAGTAGGCACGGCGAAAGGTGTTGGCCCCTCCGGGTGAGGGTCGCTATCCTGCTTTCCGACAAGCTCATTCCCGTTATCCTAAAGTATGAAGAGATCAAGGGAGAAGCTAGTTGAGCATGAATTCGTACCTGGGGCTAGGGGCCTAGCGGAGGTGAAGAAGCTCGAGTAGGAGACTTCGCTCGGACAGTCTCCGCTGCCGCCTCTACCTCAGATGAACCCTCGACCCTTGTCTCAAGGATCGGAGCGGTCACATCGAGGACTTCAATGTCTTCATCCTAAATGGGGGCACCAACCCACTCAGCCTCCGAGTCGGGAGCCCCACGGCCTACTCGCTGCAAAAGAAGACTCGGATAGTATTATTAGCACTATTCGGACGAACCATGACTAGACAATGCAGAAACAATTAACTCATCGAGAAGATTTCCTTTTGGTTGTCGGAGCTGAGCTTCAGGATCAGTAAGGACACGTCAATTCGTCCGCCTTGAGGAAATTGCTCGAGTAGGTTGTTCAACCTATTCTGAAGCTCCTCGGGGGAAAGATCTACACAATCAATAGAAATCTAATGAGTGAGAAGATAGGCGTTTTCTGACTAGAATGACACGAAAGGCTTCGGATGCTCACCTGTGTCGAAATCTCTTGTCTGGTCCTTGCCCTCCGAGATCACCCAGGTGGGCGTAACCCTCGACCGGAGAGGGCTGATCCGATGCCAAAGGAATTCCTCTACGATGTCCCATGTTGACAAGCCCCTGCCGGCAAGGGCGGTGATGTCGCCAACGAGGGCCTTGAGCCACTTGGCCTCCTTCAGGGCCTCTGACCAGCTCTTATTCGGGAGGGTGCCAGGCCGCGGTAGTGGATCTCGGAGGAGAGTGGATGCTGGCAGTAAAACCACCTCGCGTGCCAGCCCAACCACGATGACTTCTAGAAAGAGGAGATGTAGGCGTCCTTCCTCCCCTCCCGGAGTTGGAATCCGGCGCGCCGCCAACGCCCCCCACCGCTAGCTTTCATCCGACGGAGGTTTAGTAGTACCTCTAGAGCTCCAGGCTCAGCCTAATGCTAAGGTACGCTTCACACAGATGTGCGAAGACCGCCAGCATCAGGACCGAGTTTGGGTTGACATGTATCAACTCGATCCCATAGAACTGGAGGACTAGGAGGAAGAAGTGCGAAGGTGGGAATTGGAATCCACACCTGAAGAAATCCACGAAGATGATGGTCTAGTTCGTGTCTGGACTCGGGACCGTCTCCTTCAGGGCCCGAAGGATCCTCCGCCGACTTCTTGGTCTCGGGGGACTTCTTCGCTGCGCTCTTCTTTCCCATTGTCGTTGACGGTGGTCGGCGACGGCGAAGTAGGGATCAGAGATAGAGGCGCAAGGAAGAAGATGGGGATGCTAGGGGACAGAGAGCAATGCGGGTAAAATCCCAACCAACTCTTGGTCTCCTAAGAGATTCAATTTTTTGCCTGACCGGAGCACGTTAAAGGCACGATCTGTTCCATCGCATTAAATGCAAACAGTTGCTTTCCCCGCATGCGAGACGACGTGCGCGGGAAAACAAGGGTCTGGCAAACCCACGACCCCGACGAGCACGGTACGTTTTGGCTAACGTCAGCTGAACAGTAGTGCAGAAAAAGGAAAGATTCTTCATCGCCACGTGAAAATTCCGTCACGATGGTTCGATTTCCCAGAAATCTACCAGGCGAACGCGTGTCCTTAATCAACGGATCAGATTAAATCGAAGATGCTTCTCGGGCAAGCTAGTCTAGAAAATGCCTTGGACTACTCGGAGGTTTATCCCGACTAGGATATCATGACTACCTGGTAGAGATAATACCTACTCAAGGATGTTGTCAACAAAGTACTTGATTTTGCCTACTCGGAGTTGTTTCCCGAAAAGGGCAGATTTCTTATAGAATAGTCATGACCTCACTTCACATACTGATGGGGGGCTTGATGATGAATAGTATAGTATCCCGTATACGAGGAGGTATCCGTATATGATTCCCTGGACTATTGGAATACGAATACGTATCCGGTAAGGATCCCCAGGAGATAAGGTAACCCCCCGTAAGGAGGAATGACACCCCTTAAACTAGGAAGTCAATACCGACGTTTAAGGGAGCCAGAGTTCTACTCGGGCATAAGTCCATGTCCGGTGCGACTCGGGAGCCCCCTATAGAAGGATCAGCAATCCCATAGGGGAGGAGAGGTCTTTCAAGTCCCAAGAGGTCAGGTTAGATCCAAGAAGCCTAAAGCCATCCAGAAGCCCCAGCGATTCCGACGAGAAGACCCGCCGCCTCGAAGGAGTCGAGCCCCACGGAACTAGTCGAAATAGCCTCCGATTAGGTCTAGGATAGCCAATAACATATACATCCTTTGTAAGATATTCTCTGATCAATATATACGAACAGGACGTAGGGTTGTTATCCTGAGGGAGGCTCGAACCTGTATAAAAAGGACGTTTCCTTGTCGTCAGATCGCTTGGCCTTGTGCCCTAGGGGTCCCTACCTAACAACAAGTATCTCTATCTCACGACTACCGTAAGATTGGCGGTTCACCAATCGCCAACAGTTTTAATTTATCTTAGACGGTTCACAAAATAAACCGACTAAAATAACAACTTGTCTCAATTGGTTTTGAAAAAAGATAGACTAAAAAAAAACTGAGATACCTTGGCCCAGGCTGGCCAAACATGATCAAACCTAGCTATACCAGGCATCTCCCTACACCTCATCGATCTCCTCGCTTATTAGTCTTCTCCCTTACACACCTCGTCCCCTTAGTCTTCTGCCTCCCCAATCCTAGCAGTCAGTGCCCTCAAATTCTCTCGCTGGCCGCCTCCAGCTCTCCTCGCCGGTCGACTCCAGCCCTCCACAGTGCCCAGATCTGGACCTTTGCATCCATAGCTCCACATCAACAGCTCCGCCGTCGACACACTCATCCATGACGTCGCCCTGGGCCACCATGACGTCGCCCTGGGCCACGTCATCGCCACCATGATCAAGGACCTCTCCAGCGGAGAAAGAGATCGCCCGCCACGCGCATCTGTCGCTCACCCATGGTGTCGCTGTGAGGTCACACACTGCTCAAGGTCATCATCCTTGGCGACAGTGGGTCAGCCCCTCCGTCCCACCATTTCATCTTCGCTTTGCATCGCTCCTTGTTTTAGTCTTTTTCTTTGGGGGCAGCCGGGGGAGGGGGGCTAGATTTGGGCGTGTTTACTTATGTTGCCTCGACTTGGACGTGTGTGCAGGGTTGGAATCAAAGAGGTGCTGATGAACCAATATCCTTTACCTTGCTAGCATTTGGGCTGATCGATTTGGGCGCTGATACATGTGCGGAGGAGCACAGCAGTGGGCCACGGCAGAGGTGGCTCATCGACGTCGCCTAGGTACCCTTCCCCCACCTTCCACGCAGGGCCAGCAGAAGGGGCGAAGGAGGAGTGCCAGTGGCAGCGGCAGCAGCCGGGGGTGCAGTGGGATGGCATTTTTTTTGATTTTTTAATGAGTATTACAGCCGGTTTGGTACAGTCAACTAGCTGAGCTAATGGACTTTTAGAGTCGGTTCGGTACAGACAAATGGTTGAGGATCTAAATTTTTAGAATTGGTTCAAAATAAATTATTAGCTCCCTTTGGTTACAGTCATCTCTCAAACCGGCTGTGATGGCCATTTTCAACCGACTGAGAAGGTCATTTCTGTGGTAGTGCCTCTAAGTCGAAAACTAAAGATTATTATTTTCTAGTTTGCATGGTGGAAACATCCAACTCACTCCTCACGCTGGTGGCAAACCACGGCAAATTCTTCCTCCGCCACGGGTACTACGTTCCAACCAAATCATCAATTTAATGGTAGGACTAGTTGGAAAAGAAAGGATCCATGATAATCTCCTTGCATATAATAATCAACCAGAGATTCTCACGACCACATAATCTCTCTCTGTTGAGTTTGTGTCAAATATGCGTTAGGGTAGGTTACGAGGTAGGACTTGGAGTTGTAGTAGGGATAGGGCGGAGTTGGTGTTGGACTCCGGCAACTCGGACCTCCTATAAATAGAGGTGCCCTGTGTAACCACGACAATGTAACTTGAAAGGCAGTTAATAGATGGGGAGGAGCATCCGTACTCGAGCCCCGTGGACGTAGGCCTCGTGGCCGAACCACATTAAAAATGTCGTGCTTTGATTACCAATTCTGTGGTGTCTCAGTTTAGATCTACGCTTCCGCGTGTGGCCTTATGATTTCGCATCAAATGCTATCAGAGCGTGAGGTTCAGATAGATTTTGAGGTGGTGCAGCGGAATTCGGCGGGTACGAGATGGAGAACGACAGCATGTGCACAAGGCGAAGTGGAGCCTGGAGCACATCGTGAAAAAAAATTCGCTTCAAAAGGATGCAGATGTTTTTCACAATTTTTTGTGGAAGAATTTTTGCGCGAGGTGGAGAGAAGGAAGAAAAAGAAATAAAAAAGGTGCACGGCGAGCGGTGGCAACGGTAGAACGTGGCGACGCGAAGCGGCACGTGGACGGCAGTGTCGGCCAGGTGCTCGGCCAGGAGCGGCCCGCAGCGGCCTGGGGGGGCGGCCCAGGCACGCCAGCTAGCAGCCCAAGTGGGGGGCACTGCATTGGCGGCCCAGGCGCTAGCTGTCCTGGCGAGTGGGGCAGCCTGGCGGCCCAGGCGGCTAAGAGAGGGAGGGGCGGCAGCCCAGGCCACGGGGCAAGCCAGCCTAGGCGGGCACGCGGCTGGCCCCGGCGGGTGCTGCCGTGGGCCCATTGGGCGAGGCCGCCCCAGTCGCGGGCGCGAGCAGCCCAGGCGGCGGTAGGCCGGCCCAGCCGGGGGCAGGTGCCCCGGGGACGCGGCGGGAGGCGGCCCAAGGGGCGAATGTGGTCTGGGGGAGGTACGGCCGGCCCGGGGGGCTCAGGAGGGACCCGGCGGCCTCGGGCGGGCCCAGGCATGGGGCGAACGGCCCAGCCGCGGCCCGGAGTGGGCCGAAGGGGGCGGCAGATGCCCGGGGAGGCTCGGGAGGGCCTGGGGGGCTCAAGGGTGCCTGGGAGTAGCCCAGGAGGCCCAGTCAGGGCTAGGGCGGTTCGGGGAGGCCCAGGAGGGGCCCAGGACACGTGGGAGGCTACCCAGGAAGTGTTGGGAATGCCCAGGACATGATTTTTTGGTGTTTTCTCAGCCAAATTTCATATAGAATCCGAATTCTGCTCAAATTTGGGTTAGATTCCGAAATTTGGAGGGAGAGGGACTCAGAGTAGGAGTCCGGTTTGGATTTGAGGGTACAAGGACTGCTATATAACCAGAGGTTTGGGGGAGGCTTCAAGGCACAAGATCTCAGGAGTTGAAGCCTACAGGCAACCTGGAGAGCACAAGATCTAAAGAGGAGAAGAGCTCGGGTTTAGAAGAGGTGTGCTTGAAGGAGGAGATCGGTGCGACATCGATCAAGCAAGGAGCAGGCGATCAGGTCAGATTCTCAGATCTGTTCGAGAAAGGCGACATATCGTCATCAACAAGGTTCGAGGTGGCGAAGTTTGACGGCTCCAACAATTTCATCCTTTGGCAGAAAAGGGTCAAAGATCTATTGGCGCAACAGGGTTGCTGCAAAATTTTGTAGGATATCTAGCCAAAGAAGATGGACGAGGATACTTGGGAGGAGTTAAAAGTCAGGACAGCCGGAAACATACGGCTGAGTCTGTCGGATACGGTGCTGTATCATGTGATGGATAAGACTTCGCCAGAGCGAATATGGGATAAGTTGGAGGCTCAATATATGTCCAAGTCTCTGACCACTAAGCTATATCTGAAGCAAAAGTTATGCGGGCTAAAGATGCAGGAAGGGTCGGATCTTGTGGAGCACGTGAACATCTTCAATCAAGTGGTGACGGATCTAGCACAACTAGAGGTAAAGCTTGATGATGAGGAAAATGCCATAATTCTTCTATGTTCTCTACCTCCTCTTATGAGCATTTGGTTACTACTCTGACATACGGCAAGGAAACCATCAAGGTTGCAGAGAACTGCAACGTTACTAGCTCAAGATCTGAGAAGGAAAAACAATGCAGTGGAGTATCATGCTCAGGCTGAGGGTTTGCTGGTCAAAGGTGATCAAGGCGGGAAAGGACATGAGGCGGATAGGTCATCCAAGAACGAGAAACAGAAGGGGCTGCAGTGCTACAAGTGTAAAGAGTGGGGACATATGAAGAGAGATTGTCCAAAGTACAAGGCCAAAGCAAGCGCCAATGTGGTTGTGAGAAGTGACGACAGTGGAGAAGATACTTGTGTTACCTTCATGCTCTCAGGTTATCAGTCTACAGCAGCGTCGATATTGGATTCAGCAAATTCTCACTACTACAGAATCCCACATCAGAGACGGGTCAAAACCGTCATGGGAGACGGTTTTGAGAGTCGTCTACAATTGATGGTCAGGGATGACAAAAAAATCATCCCAGACGTTCGTTCGAAACCCGTCTGCGATGTCAAAATAGCAAAATAAAAAAATCAGCGCCGGCCGGATCCACGACGACTGAATCCGCGCTGCCGGACACATCGAATCCGCGCTGCCGGTGCTCGAAGGAGGTCCGCCGGTGCTCGAAGCCACTGGGTCCGGTCGCTCCGGGCTCGAGGCAGACGCGCCGCCGCTGGGGAAGAGGGAGGAGGGAGAAGGGAGGTCGGCGGCTCGAGGAGGACCCACTCGGGGACGCGCTGGGGAGGAGGTGGTCGGGGATGCGCCGGGGAGGAGGTGGTCCCGGACGCGCCGAGGAGAGGACGGTCGGGAGGAGGCAAGCTCGCGGAGGAGGCGGGGAGGCGGCGCTCGGGCGGATCTCGCGGGAGCAAGGGGAGGAGGGTGAGAGGAGAAGGCCGGCCGGGATGGGCTCGGCTGCCCCGAGCCGCGCCGCCGCCGGATCCGCCTGCCCGAGCCGCGCCGCCGCCGGATCCGCCTGCCCTAGCCGCGCCGCTGCCGGATCCGGCCGCCCTGGGCTCGAGGCCAACGCGCCGCTGCAGGGTCCGGCCGCCCCGGGCTCGAGGCCACCGCGCCGCCGCCGGGTCCGGCCGCCCTGGGCTCGGCTGCGGGGTGGGAGGCAATGGGTAGGGGGTGAGAGGAGACCTCAGGCGGTGCGCGCCGGATCTGGCCGCCGGTGTCCGGGCTCGGGCGGTGCGCGCCGGATCTGGCTACCGGTGAGGGAAGGAGACGGCGAGGAAGAGGAGGGGGCGCTGTGAGGGAGAGAAGGGATGGGGAGGGGGGCGCTGTGAGGAACTTAAGGGAGTTAGGGTTCCTGGGAGGTTATATATAGGTGCTTATTGGGCTTTATGGGCCAGACTGAGATTAAAGACGGGCTGAAAATTTTAAACCGTCTCGGATGACCTATTTATCATTCCAGATGGGTGAGAAATTATAACCCGTCTCAGATAACCCTGTTATCACAAACGGTTCAATAAAAGACCCGTCTGGGATATCTCATCGCAGTCATTGCAGACGGGTTGCTTTCTGACCCATCTGCGATGGTTGCTATTTTAGACGGGTCCGATGAACCGTCTCGGATAAGCCGTCCTATATAAGCCATTCTGGAGTAGTGTCTTTTCATGTGACACCAAACAGGGAGTGGTTTAGCACATACGAGTCTGGTGATTTTGGGAGCGTCTACCAAGGTGATGACACGGGCCATAGTGTTGTCGGGATTGGTGACATCAAGATCAAGACTAGTGATGGCAGAGAGCAACTACTCAGGGGTGTGAGACATGTACCAAGGTACAAGAGGAATCTGATTTCGCTGGAGTCCCTACATGATGATGGTTTTGTCTACAAAGTTGACAAAGACAAGAAAACTATGAGGATCAAGAAGGGCAAGGAGACTGTGATGGAGAGAATGAGGACTACAAAGAATCTTTGTAAGCTGCAAGGATATGTTATTGCAGGTGGAGTCACCAAAGAATCAGGCATGACGACATTTGCAGTGGAGGACGACAAGTCTAAGGTCAAGTCAGACATGTCAGATGGCTCTAGTCGGTGAGCTACAAGGGAGGAAACCCAAGTCCTAGGGAGCACGAAGATTCACACATGACGGCTTCAAGGTGGCTAAGGACATATTTACCAAGGTGGAGTTTGTTGAGTTTATGTCGAATATATGTTCAGGGTAGGTTACAAGGTAGGACTTGGAGTTATAGTAGAGATAGGGCGGAGTTGGTGTCGGACTCCGGTAACCCAGACCTCCTATAAAGAGAGGTGCCCTGTGTAACGACGACAATATAACTCGAAAGAGACTTAATAGATGGAGAGGAACGCCCGTAGTCAAGCCCCGTGGATGTAGGCCTCGTGACTGAACCACGTTAAAATCGTCGTGTCTCTCATTGCCAATTCTGTGGTGTCTCGGTTTAAATCTATGCTTCCACGTGTGACCTTGTGATTTCGCAACGCTCTCGATCGTCTCCGACTCATGCATCATCACACGTTGATTCGAAAGATCTTTGTGAAATCCATCTAGTACAACATGCTCTGCTTCTGTGCTTTTCCCATTACTGGAAAAGAACGAACATCGCCTCGCCCAATGAAGACCATCTGTCTGCTCTCGGAGAGTTCACGCAGCTGTTAGCTTGTTACATGATTCTGCGCAAGAGGCAGAGGCAGAGAGTAATGTCCTATAAGTGTGCGTGGCTAGTTATAACAGTTTTTCTCTAAAAGTATTAAGACCAACTTATATCGAATCTGTCAGAAACTATGGTGGATGGTGCTCATCCTTAGCACACTTGTGGCGTCATGGATCACAAGTGCGTTGCCTCTAGAATTAATTCCAGAATAATATCTGAAGGTTTTTGCTACAAATAAAGAATTAATATTTTTGGAGTTATCAAACAATTGTACGACTAAAAAGCGTAAAGACAAATAATAGAAGTACGAACAAGGAAAAGATTGTCTTGCAACAATTGCAAAAAAATTAGATGATCAAAATATCGGTTTATGGTTCTGGTAGAATGCTCGAATAACAAAGGTATTGTAAAAATACTTATCCTCTCTTCAATTAAGTAGACGGGTCACCCTTAGGTAGCCATGTTCCTCATATCTCGGTCTTGCATGACTCTATTCTCCTTATCTTTTTACCCTCATGTCAAGTGGTCAGCTTGGTATTTAAAATCAAAAGATCGGATCAATGCCTTGAGCGCCCGTAGCTTTCTGTTCTCCTCGTGCTACGATAACTTGTTGTTGATACCTATAGCTATCACATGTAGGTCGGAGATTCACTATGCAGCATGTACTTACTCTCGCAAGTAAGAACATCATTAAATACACAGAGAGCAGGTAACCTCACACTAGATACTCAAAGCAATCGCAAATGATAATAAGACCTAAAACATTTTTACCATCTACCAATGCCTTACATCTCTTCTGCCTAACCAAGATTACTTAGGGATGTCAAAGGGATAAGCACCATCAAGATGCATAATAATAGGTGATAAAATCTCCTTCGAATACAAACAAGTTGAATGGCAATAAGAGGAAATATTAAATAGTTTATAGATCCATGAGGAGGGAATAGTTGTCGAAGATTGACAAGTTTCTCAATCCCCAATCTCTCACATCTGCGGTGGTGCTCTCTCCTCACGGTGTGCAGTGAAACCGATCGTCGAACTCCTTCCCTTCCGCGCTTCTTCTATATATTAATTCTTTACGTTTAACCTCTGGACTTCACTTTCGTCTTCATGATTGGTGTTGCCAGTATACTTGTTGCTTATGTCGTCGTTTGGTGCTTTGAAAAAGTCTTGCACATAGTTTCATGATTAAGTAATCAGAACACATTTGTCATGCATTAATGATATGATGTCAACGGAGATCGATCAACATGATAACTACCCCACACCAAATGGTTTACAATTTGATTTGGATGTTATAGGTAAGGGATTTATGGACTAAGTTGGGGCATGGAGGTAGAGGTTCGGAAATTCCTATGTGCTCTTTAGTTACACAAAGGCATTGGTGCTGTATACTCCGGTCGTTACTGAAATTAATGTTCAATTATCCCTGGCTCCATCCATTTCGATGACTGATGTCCAAGTTCGATGAGTTAATAGGTCAGAGTAGTTAATTAACGATGATGACATAAAGGTTGATGGCAAGCTTGACGAATCTACATGTGCCAGCACGGCTTTTTGTAGCTTGAGCTTGATGAAGCCTTGACAAATTAATTGCACCAAGCTGGTGTGCTTTGCAGTGCAAATTCAGCTATTTGGAAAAGCTACCTTTTGCTAGCTTTTTACAATGTGCTGAAGCTTCAGTGCTCACACCAAGCTGGTGTGCTTTGCAGTGCAAATTCAGCTGTTTGGAAAAGCTACCTTTTGCTAGCTTTTTACAATGTGCTGAAGCTTCAGTGCTCATTTTTCAAAACGATGTAGATCGTTTAGATCAACCAAAAGCCATATATTTACTTTTCCACAGCCACAGCAGCTTTTCCAAACGGCCAGCCAACAACAGCTTTGTCAACAGCTACAGCCTAACCAAACAGGCCCTTAGTATGGATGTTGAAACGGCTTATGGCTGATCGTAACACTACACTATATTTATCTTATTTTCTATATACTCCCTCCGTCCATATATAAACATAAGACGCGCACGCTTCTCAAAATTTATCTTTGATCAAGAATTTGTTCAATAATATGTGGGTTACATAATACAAAATTAATATCAGCGGATTCATATAAAAAGCAGTTTCCAATAGTATCAATTTGTATCATGTAATCCACGTATTATTGAACAAATTCTTCGATAAAGATAATTTTTAAAAAGTGTGCGTGCCTTACATGTGGACAGAGGGAGCATTAGTATAGAAAAAGATCCACTAATGCATACCACTATTAACCATACGTTCCCATTGTTTTGGGTATGAATTGCTCGGATACTAGAGATCCAGTTCAAATGAGCTAGGACATGCTGGGGTTCAAATAGTAAAAGTTCCTTTTGCTCAAATATGAAATATGCTCCAGTATTTCAGAAACTTCACTGTCAATATTTGCTATGAAGATTTAGGGCCAGTGGAAGCGGTCCTGAGAACTCGAGTACTTGCTTGATGTGGTAGCATGGATCCTGCAACACAATTGTTAGAGGTTATCGTACTTTTATCATTTTTTTGATAGCTGTAGTTCAATTTCTCATCGCACTTTATCCTACTTTACTTCAAGTCTGTACACTCTAGGTTAGCCACCTAAGTTTTGCCTACTGTGGTAGCATACTACATTTGATTTCTTCTTCTAGTAACAATCTGACTGAAAACAGTAGGAGAGTGTCCTATTATTTTAAACAAATAATAGTCAATAATATATTGCTGTAGCGAAGTATTGATCAGACACTACTACAAAATCCATTTAATGGGACGCCCCTGTACAGACGTCTCTTCGGAGCTGTCTATACGGAGAGTTATGAGAAATTCCCATAGGTGGAATACTACAATATAGACGGTTCTAGTTTGGACAATGATTGCAACGTATTTTCTTTCTTTCTCCACCTCTATAAGGTTCCCTTATCCTCTCTCTCTCTCTCTCTCTCTCTCTCTCTCTCTCTCTCTCTCTCTCTCTCCCCCCATCCTCCACCAAATTCCACACATCGGCTGGAGGCTGCTGCTGCTCGGGGAGGACAAGGAGCAGCCTGGCCAGATCCAGCTCGCTGGAGAGCAAATGGACGCCCAGATCTGGTCCGCACCTCTTGCTGCCTCTCTTGCTTTTCTTATAGGTTCCTTTTTTTTGTGCACAACCAATCATCAACAGAGCACGGAGAGCGGGCGAGAGTGGCGGGGTGCAGGCGGGAGGTGGCGGGGTGCGGCAGGAGTGGTGGGAAGCGAGCGGGAGGCGATGGGGTGCGACGGGCATGGCGGGGAGCAGGTGGGAGGTGGTGGGAGCAGTGGGCTTTGGGCGGGAGGCCGCGAAGTGTGAGCAGGAGGCAGCAGGAGCGGCAGGTGGCGGGGTAACCATCACAGATGACTTCTTGGGGTCGAACCTCGACGACCTGATGAAGTCATATATCACTGATAAGAAGTTGGACAACCCGTCAGTGACGACTTACATCAGTGACGGGCTGGTGCTACCCTCAGGCTCTATCCTAGATATGGGTTCCTATCCGGTGCATGGTACTATGAGCATTAGTTTAGAGAGGGGTAACTGCCGTTTAGAGGAAGAGATGGACAGCATGGCTCGAGGGGGATTTTGGATGAGAGATATTGCCCTATTACTCTGCTGATGGAACTATTCTCTATCACTTCATACGCATAACTATTTTTTTAAGTCTGCAATTTTAATTGTTTTCTCGAATGCCTCATTGATAGCTTTGGACATATTAACAAGGAATCGTCGGAGCATCTTCAGAAATTCAACGGTACCTTGGTCAGAGTTCTTATCTTACGGTCGCAATACTGTTGTATTGGATTCTGAAAGAATGATAGTTGACTAGGTACTTTAATATCTATTTTCTGACATATGATCGCCATCCTATGACCCGTTCTTCTCTCCGAATAGCGACGTGTTTATAAACGGATTAACCGTTCATATGTTTTCCTCTACTATCTTTATTGGGATAATATTTCGTCTGCTATCTGTGTCTGTAGCAGCTGAATCGTGGTCAGCTGCACTTACAACCACTTTTTGGTGGGGTGGTGAAGTTAGAGCATAACTTTACCCATTAGGTTTTAAATCCTAGTGCTCAGATTTATACACGCGCACGTGTATTGAATAGGAATTTAGTGAGATGCCCAGATTTATTCCTAGTCTTTGTTAACTCTAAACTATAATAGGGGACGTGCTCACGTGAGATGTGCATGTGATGTGTGTTTTTTGGTGGTGTATGTGTGTATTGTGTCTTCCTTGTAATAGAAAAAAAAAGAGCCTCTACACATCTCGTTGTGAAGATGTTATGTTCTGAACGGAAACTGGAACTGAGTTTGAGTTTGAGTCCCCGTCACATTCCGGCCAGTTGGCGCATCGAACTCGACACCCTTAAGTCGGACCTTTGCTTCCCCTACTTGGCATATTTCGAGCTATGCATTCAGGTCATCAACACCCTTATCGGAAAAAGAAACTACGAAACTTGGAAATAATAATGATACCGTTAAGTATATATTTTTGCCAGTGGCTGAAAGATCAGGAGCTTGACTTCCAGTCTATGATTGCTCTGCAGTAAGATCAAGCTGGGAAATTTCTTCTTGGCATCTTATGCGCCACAGTCGAATTTGTGCTCAAATGTGATGGAACAGCTGCCATAGGCATGAATTCCTTGTTGGACATTACACTCGAGTACCAAAAACACCGAAAAGTTTGTCCACACAAAAGAAAAATATCCTCTCACCTCTCACTCTGTAAATAGGCTTCTGTTCTGGCCCGACCAGGGGTGTCTCGAACAGTTCCGCGGCGCCGTCAACAGGTTGATGTTCCTCGGCAACCAAATCCTCACCTACGACGTCGGCTTGGTCGACCTCTCGCTCGCCAACTGCAGAGCGAACCAGCTCCTGCACGCATAAGAATCAAATACAATTGAGAAATCAAAGACGAAGGATGGATGATACCTACACGTATGGAAGAGAGGGAGCGAGCAATCGAGAGCATCAGCGCTGCGAAATACGTACGGCTTGTATTGCACCGCACTGCAGCACCGGCTAGTAAATCATGTTTGTATTGATTTTATCTCTGCCGTCGGGAGGCTGAATAAGTAGATCTTGATGAGTTTATATCGGAGACTCCCAGGTCGGAAAGGGAAGAACTTGAGTCGAGCTGGCCAGGGTCACCTTGGTGTGCTATAGATTCCTAAATGGGCTATGAAAAAGATCGCTATGGTTTTACTTGGAAGGGGATGACGGCGAGCATTCCTCTTGAGGGCACTCTCTTGTGAACTGGCAAATGGTTTGCCAACCTAAAGTTTTTGGTGGGATTAGGAATTCTGGACCTTGATAAGTTTGGGCGAGCTTTGCACTTCCGGTGGCCGTCATTACAATGTACTTCTCCAGATATGTCATGGTCGGGCTCCACCCTTCCATGTGACAGTACAGAGATGTCCCTATTTGGGGCTGCTACTAAAATCACAAATGGAGATGGCAAGACGACGAGTTTTCAGTCTGACTGCTGGCTTGATGACAGGGCCACTCGGGAGATTGCTCCGTCTGTTTTCTCCCTCACAAAAGAAAGAGACGCTCGGTTTCCCAGGAGCTCCAGGCTGACCTATTGATCCGCTTCCTCGAGTCCATCACCACTACGGTACAGATCAGGGAATTCGTCTAGCTTTGGCAGGCTCTCGAATCCGTTGAACTCACCCCCACGGTTTCTGATGCAACTGTCTGGTGTCACACCGCTTCTGACACGTACACGGCAGGTTCAGCCTACGCTTTCTAATTCAGCAATTCGATGTGGCACCTTTTGTGGCTAGCAAGATTTGGAAAGGAACGGCGGAGCCCAAATACAAGCTTCACGTTTGGTTGGTCCTTCACCAAAGAGCACTTACGGGCGGACAACTTAGCAGTCCGTGGATGGCCCCACGAGCAACTTAGTTGTGTGATTAGCAACAGGGAGTGGGAAACAAACGACCACCTCACCCGGGGATTCTTCTTTACGCCGGAGGCGTGGGAATTGGTGTTCTTTTGGTTAACCCTCCCTACAAAACCCACAGCTGGGACATGCTTCTATGGAGGATTGGTGGAATCACAACAGGGCGCAGATTGACAAGGCACAAAAGAAGAAATTTGGTGAAGCAATAATGATGGTGCTATGGAACGTGTGGAAAGAATACAACTACCGTTGCATATTCCAAGAAAAATTCCTTGTGTTGTTGGAGGTAGCTTTTCTTATCAAAGAAGAGCAAATGCAGGGTATGTTGGCTATCGGGGGAGAAATGTAATCTTTCTCTTTTTTGGGGTAATCATCAGATACATATTTGAATTTTGTTCTCTTCTTACTTAATGAAATTGGCACCTGTCTTGTTCGTGAAAAAAAGAGAGTTTATATCTGATGTGTTATGTCTATGCATATGTTGTGGATCTGATAGATCTCACGTCATGAAACCTAAAAGCCTAAAATAACAATAAATAAATTTGCATATTTCAATATGTCATTAACAAGTGACAGGCAAGAAAATTACATCTCCATTTCGAAAAGCACATGAGCAGTGTTGCTCCACTTCAAATATATGGAAAATAGTACATAACTGATAACTTAATAACTTGACAAATCAAAACAGTAAAAAACGTTACAAAAATCAAACCATTAATTAACCGGACGAAACATTTAAAATATTAGCAGAGGATACTTCTTTCAATTTGTAGGTCCTTCATTTCTCCCCAGCCTCCAGCAAAGCAATGTCATCCGGAGTAGAAGGATTCTCTGGCCCATGTAGTGTAGATTGTCCAATAATATGGAGGCGGTGTTCTACTTGTTTCATATCTAGACGTTCTTTTGGATTGGTTTTTAAGACACTCCACGGCGACCTCACTGACCATTTCCAAAAGCTTAATATCTGCTTCGCTTGTAATATCATTATCGATGAAGTCTCTTGCTCTTTTATTTAGAGAAGCTTGAACAAAGTTTGCAACATAGCTCCTCTTGTCATCATATGTTGCAGGCCTCCTTGTTACAAGCTCTATGAGAACAATTCCGAAGCTATATACATCGCTCTTCTGTGTAATGATCCCCTGTTCCATATATATTGGATCTATGTAACTCATGTCCCCAATAACAAGTTCAGTCTTCTCGTCTTTTCCTCTTTCTAGCAGCTTGGAGGTACCAAAGTCCGAAACTTTTGGGGTGAAATTTTCATCGAGAAGAATATTGGCCGATTTAACATCACCGTGACGGATGGTACTCTCCCCTGCTGAATGCATGTATGTTAAGCCTTCAGCTGACCCAATAGCAATCCTCAGGCGTGTATCCGCCGGAATGCTATCTCTGCGTTCAAAGAGAACGTCATAGAGGCTCCCTCTCGCTACAAACTCATACACCAACATAGGAACATCCATCTCTAAGCAACAGCCTAGGAGCCTGACAATGTTCTTCTGCCTCATCTCAGATTGGATTATAACCTCATCAGTGAATTCCTTCTTCCTGTCCTCGTCAACTTTGATGGACTTCTTTATAGCCACTTGTTGTTTGTCTTTTAGAATCCCGATATAAACCTTACCAAAGTGGCCTTGTCCAATAACAGCCCTGTAGTTATTTGTTATTTGTTTCATTTGTGCCCTTGTATAGATCTTTATATTCTTCACGCCTTGCAGTAGTGGGCCACCATTTCTTTCATAGAACCTTTTGAGTTTTCGGAGTTGATGGACCATAACCATGAGGACGGAGACAACAATCAAGGCAGCAATGCCTGCGAAAGTGCAAAGTAATAAGCTTTTAATACAGAAACATAGCATTTCACTTAAATAACTGAAGGATTAACTTGATGTGCTACTTCCCTGTAATCACTTGAATAACAGAAGAATTAAATCAACTAAAAGCAATTAAGTGTAAAAAAAGTAAGAAAGTGTAAAAAAAGTGACAATTAAGTGTAAAAAAAAGTAAGAAAGTGTAAAAAAAGTAAGCAAACTAAAATACTTTATGTAGTACAGGAAGATATAGGATGAAATTAAAAGCAGAGCTAGAAAACGTGCACAAAAAGGCAATGCCAATCAAGAACCTAGATGGTTAAGGACTTGTCGGTTATTGTTGAGAATAATTTTTAAGTTAATTCTCAAAGTCAGTAAGTAGTTAAGACAATTGATTTTCGGAGAACTTGTGGAATGCCGGTTTATAATGATTTTAGTCTACTAGAAAAGGGAACAATCTAATGAAAAACATTATTTGGGTTTGGGTATCTCAGAAAATCGTGTAAGGGGTGTGTTCGGTTAATTTCTATATAACCCGCGTTGTTGTTAGGAAATTTGACATTTTGTCACTGCCATACGGTTCGCTGCCACAGCTATCACATGGTACTCATTCGGGCAAAACACTTACGAAGTTATGACGATCATTTCTGCTTAAGAAAAGAATATGTCTCAACGGTTAGGCAAAATATAGCATGCCAAAGTATGGCTATCCACCAAATCAAATCAAGGAAAAAGTAAACAATATAACAGTCTACAGATCGAGTATTGCATCACCCTTTACATTTGAAAGTACAGATACAAAGACAATTTTGGAAAAAATCAAGAGGATATATTTTCTACCATAGTTTCTTGGTATATTTGTCTCTCCATTTTATCTAATTTATTGGGATTTATCTTTTTGGCTTGCCCCAACATACATTGCATTTGAACATTTAATTCTAAATAGATCTTGTAAGTCAAGAACTGCTCCCTCCGTTCCCAAATGCCCCTCATTTTTGTAAGTCATTTATTAATTACTTGTTGGATGGTTTTGTTATTGTAGTCCATAATAATACTCCCTCCATCCACAAATGTAAAGGAATTTTAGGTTCAACTTTGACCAACAATTAAACTAATACTATTGAATTATATGATATAGTAGTGGTATCATTGGATTCATATTCAAACATATTTTCAAATGGTATCACTTTCGTATTATATAATTCAATATTATTAGCTTAATTATTGGTTAAAGTTGAACCTAAAATTCCGTGCACGTCTTACATTTGTGGATGGAGGGAGTAGATGATATCGGAAACATCGGAAGGGGATATACAAAGAAAAAAGGTGCAAGTAGTTAACTTGAATCGTAGAACGAGATGTACTTACTTAGGAAAAGACTGAAAGCTAGAGTGCCGTGTATCCAAAATGTGAAGTACGTACCTTCTCAATTACTTTTTGATTCTCTTTCAAATATTATTTTTTGGAGTTTTTGATGTTGATTTTCTTATGAGAAAGTAGCCTTTTAGTTTGCACCACATACATAGGTATTAACAACCTAATTAAGGAGTAAAACTGAGGCTGTTACTAATGGTGACCGTATCTCAATTTTGCTAGCCTAGAAACATTTTAGATGACAACCAAATAATTAGACATATATTATATCTGGAACTTTTTAACCCATTTAAATTGTAAACGAATTTTATACTTTAAATTAAATTGAACTCTATTCCAATACTAAAGTTGCATACTTTAGTAGTCAATGGTGAAAATTGTACTACAATTGAGTGGAGTAGTAAAAATGGCGTATGCCTTTGTATTGTGATTTTTAAAAAGAAAACTGGCAGGAGCTTTGGCATTCACTAAAGATAGAAGACATGCATCTCGAGCCGATCCAAAAATTTGATCTTGGGGTGGAGGGGTGCACACTATCCCCTCTTGATTACTCACTCGATTTCACAAAAGACGTAGCCATTTTAGACATTGGAATTCAACTTCGGCCACCAATTTACATTTGAAAAATTGAACAAAATTGTAATAATACAAAAGTAGTTTTTTGACACAAATCTAACAATATCATTTCCTATTATCTGATCTAAATATGTAAAATATGTCGGTAGCCTACATTTTGGAATTACTTCGACTAAAAGTATGCCATGACTATACGTTTTTGTGAGTTAGAGGGAGTACCATGTGCGATGCACTACCGGAAATGGATAGTATGCCGAGTGCCTATGGCTTTGCCGAGTGTCTTCTCACGGGCACTCGGCAAACATGTCCTTTGCTGAGTGCATCCAATAAAACACTCGGCAAAAAAATGACACTCGGCAAACACGTCTTTGCCGAGTGCGTCCAATAAAACACTCGATAAACACGTTCTTTGCCGAGTGTCTGTTAGCGGGCACTCGGCAAACACGTCCTTTGCCGAGTGCGTCCAAGAAAACACTCGGCAAACACGTCCTTTTTCTTTTCTTTATCTTTTTTTTTGTCTTGCTTTCTTCTCTTTTATTTTCTTTCTTTTCTTTGCCTTGCTTTCTTCTCTTTTATTTTCTTTCTTTCTTCTCTTTTCTTTTATTTATTTCTTTTCTTTCTTTCTCCTCTTTCTTCTCTTTGCTTTGCTTTTGCTATATGTGAAGTGTACCCAACAGGCTTGCATGCGAAGTGGTCACTTCATCTGTTGGCCTTGAAACTTTTTATGCACTCCACATACACCATTACATGTAACATGTCAAAATTTGGCATTTTTCCAGGTCCGTTTGCTATATTCTGGCCATTAAGTGCATTTCTAGGCATTTAATGGATATAATTCAAATTTGAACTACAGGTGCATGAAATAATCGCAAGAAATGGGTTTAAAAATCCTATTTGTGGTCTTTAGTATATGTTCAGGCCTTATACAATAAAATAAGAGGAGTGCCAAACACCAGGGTGCCAAGATTCGACCACCAACATGGCGCTTGTTGGTTTTTTAATTCTAAAAAATGCAAACAAAGTCAGAAAAACACGAAACTTAGCATGGTGTCATGATATGGCACCTAGAGGCTGTGGTAAAATTTTGAGAAGGTTTCACAAAAGTTGTGATATACACTGCTTACAAACCGAACCATCTCTGAGGAAGAATCATGATTTTGAGAGGGAATGGGTCGGATTTTAAGGTGAAGTGACGGTTTCTTCATCGTTTGACCTTAAAACTTTTTATACACTCAACATACACCATCACATGTTCCATGTAAAAATTTGGCATTTTTCCGGGTTTGTTTGCTATATTTAAGCCATTAAGTGCATTTCTAGGCATTTAACGGATATAATTAAAATTTGAACTGCAAGTGCATGAAAAAGTTGCCAAAAATGGGTTGAAAAATCCTATTTGTGTTCTTGAGTCTATGTTTAGGCCTCATCCAAGAAAAGAAGAGGAATTCCAAACATCAGGGTGCCAGGACTCGACCCCGAACATGGCGCTTATTGGTATTTTAATTCTAAAAACTGCAAACGAAGTCAGAAAAACGTGAAACTTGACATGGTGTCATCATATGACACCTAGAGGCTATGGTAAAAATTTGAGAATGTTTAGCAAAGAAAACAAAATAAAGAAAGAAATAAGAAAAAGAAAAAAAATATGTTTGCCGAGTGTCTTGCCATTTACACTCGGCAAATATTGTTTACCGAGTGTCCTCTATTCGCACTCGGCAAAGATGCTGCGTTTTGATTGGCCAACGCAAGCCTCCCATGGATCGCGCGTCGTGGCCGTTGGATTCTCTCAGATTGGATGGCTAGCACCCAACGAGTCGTCTCTCTCTCTCTTTATCTAGTTCCCGGCCAGCCAAGGGCTTCCCCGAGCTCTCTCCTCCTCCTGCTCTGTCTCTCGAGCTCGCGCCCACCGTCATGGCCACCTCCCTCTCCTCCCACTCCCAGCTCCGGCCCTGCCCCTCTCACGTGCTCTCCCGCTCCCACCTCCCCTTCTCGCGCCGCCACCACGGCTCCTCCCGCCGCCGCCGTCGCCTCCCCCGACCCCGTCCGCCCTGGATCCACCCCGCCGCCGCCGCCGTCGCCTTCCCCGGCCCCCTCCGCCCCGGATCCATCCGGCCGCGGCCACCGCCTGTGAGCCCGCGTCCTCCCCCCGCGCTCCTCCCTCCCGTGCCTCCCCTCCTCCCGGCCGCTTCGTCGCCGGCCCAAGCCCGGCCTCCTCCCTCGCCTCATCGGCACGCGCCTCCCCGAGCCCGGCGCCGGCCTCCTCTCTCGCCGGCCCGTGCGTCCTCCCTCGCCGGCCTCCTCCCCGAGCCCAAGCCCGACGCCGCCCCTCCACGGAGCACAACGGGGAGGCGACCACGGCCCAGCCGCGCCGCCGCCCGCGCCTTCGCCTTCGATTTGGCAAGGGCGGAGCCACCGCCGGCAGAGACCAACGGGGAGGCCGCCACGCAGGTCGCCACCGTCAAGCCGGGCTCCTGTTGCTCCGGGAGGCGTCGCCTCTGCCACGGCCGGCGAGCCGCCGGCGTCTTTTTTTTTGTTACTATTCAAAGCGTTTGCCGAGTGTTAAGAAACGGGCACTCGGCAAAACACCCGGGTTTGCGTTCCGTCTACGCGCTTATTTTGCCGAGTACCAGACTTTTGACACTCGGCAAAGGGCTTTGCCGAGTGCGCGACGAAAAGCACTCGGCAAAGAGCGCTTTGCCGGCAGGGTGTATGCCGAGTGTATTTTGCCGAGTGTAACACTCGGTGAATATTTTGCCGAGTGTTTTTCGGCCTTCGCCGAGTGTTTGTGGCACTCGGCATACGAGCCGATTCCGGTAGTGATGTGTGCATATATACGGCTAAAGGCTTGACTCCTTAATAATGCAAGGGGACAATATATATATTTTGATTATTGTTATCGCTGTTATCTAACTGCAAATGAAACATAGGTAACAACAAAAAAAGATGGCCGTGATTAAGTAGAAAAAATAGATGGCTAGCTTAGTGCTTACCCACAACCAACTTTGCTGCTAGGGGGAATTTCTCTGAGCAGTTTCCGGCTTTGCCGTCTCCTTTCATTCCCGGTTTGCATGGACATTCATAGCCTCCGGGCGTATTCTTGCAGATCCCGTCACTCGAGCAAGGATACAAGCGACTGAGCTCAAGATTCTGTTTTCGGCGCTCGCACTCGTCGATGTCTGGAAAAGAAAAACAGCTAGAGGTTAAAGATATGTAAGCTCAAGGTAACTAGTCTAAGATAGAGATGCTAAAATTAACTTTGGCCATGTATGTTATGTACCTTGGCATCCATTAGGGATGTAAGGGTTGCCATCGTAATGGTCGGAGCACTTGCATACGTAGCCTTGCCCGCCACTGGTTACGTTGGCACAGTAGCTGTCGCCGCTGACACACGCGTAGTCATGAGGCGGCTGCTGGCCGTTCGCCGGACATGCGCCGCTGTTCCTGATGGCGAAGTCGACGACGAAGGGGACGCCCCTCGGGAATCTGTTGGATAGCCGGTAGGCATGTCCTGTTTCCGAGTCCTCAGTAGAGTAGTTGTACCATGACTTCTCCACCAGCATGCCATAGTTGCATGGATATTGTTCCCGCTCGGTGTTGTTCCGGAGATTGAACGACACCGAGAAGGTGTTGCGTGGCGGCGCATCGGCGGGCACGGGGGACTGGCAGCAGCCCCGCCCTGTGCACGCACCATCTGTTGGTGCGAGCAGGTAACCCACGATGTTGGAGAGGCAGGTGGCCCAGAAGCCCGTCGTGTCGGCGATGACGTTGGCTAACAGAGGCTCGACGTTGCGCCCGACTCCGACGAGGACGTTGCGCGCCGCCGACAGGAGGAAGGGGCCGGCCGGCGGCCCCGTGAGGTTGGCATCCAACACCGTAGTTTGGTACTTGAACACGTGGTCGACGGTGAAGTTTGTGGTACAGTCGGATGCGACCGCGCCGTATGCCGTTGCCTCACTGTTGGCCACTGATATACCAATGAGCTCCACGAGAGAGAAGGTTAAGTTATTGTCGACAGGAACAGGAACAACGCTGTCGGAGCCGGCCGCGAGGTAGACCACCTCTTTCATCTCCTGGTATACTCCCCTGTAAGGCCGAGTAGCACTCTTGTTGTTGAGGTTGTGGTTGGCGAGGAAGGCGCGTGGTGGATTGAAGGAGCTGTCGCAGATGACCTCGAAGCCCTCGAGGAAGCAGTCGGGCTTCATGCCGAAGGGGAAGGGTATGCTGATGTTGCCACACTTGTCGGGGCAACCCGCGCGTGTGATCGCATGTTGTTCAGCAGCGGCGGCCCGAACGATCAAGTGAGCCGCTGGTGCTGCTGCTGCAAGGAGTAGGACTATTTGCAGCAGCTGGGAATGGGATCGCGAGGGCGTGGTCATGGTGCTAACTCTATGGATACAAAAGCTTGCACTCAGCCGCAGGTATTTATAGCCGCTTTCCAGAACACCTTCGGTTTTGGATATCGTACGTGTTCTGTCATGATTTTCTTCAAAATCCACAGCTTGTGAAAGTATTTCAGAAACCATCATTCATTGTGATTCAGGTAATAAATATATCTTCAAATTAAAAAAGGTAAATATATGGCGCAATGTGCAATAAATAGGAGTTAGCTTGATACAGGTATATATTAATGTATAAGGGCCTCTTTTATTCAAAGGAATTTCAAATAATTTTTGAAGGATTGTAATCCATAAATTTTCTCTTATATGGGTTGTTTGATTTTTTTTAAGGATTTATTTGCACTATATTTCATAGGAAATTTATCCTTGACTCCAACCTCTTGAAAAGAATCCTATATATGTTATGGTTTTCCGATGAGCAATCAAACATCCTTCAAATCCTGTAGGTTTCAGCATGGCATGATATTGCAATCCTACATTGCTGAGTTCAGTAGTGGATGAGGCACGGAGTCCGCTAGTAATGTAGAGTTTGGGTTGACAAACTGATGCCTAGAAATTTTTACGGCAGGAAATAGAATATGATGAATACATAATAGTAGCACATGTTGTGACATATCTATATTGGCCTTTAGGTGGTACCGTTTGAGAAATGTAATGACGCAGTGGATCATTAAAATGTCGAACCAGTAATTAATATAGATACTTATTTTCAACCTAAATTGTGTAACCAACTCGACATCCAGCCCATAGCTTTTTCATCTCTAATTGTCCTTCTTGTTCAGATATTATAATGATTCCTCAAAAAACTTATTGATCCATGGAAAAGTAAAGCAAGCTAGCACGATGGGTGCTTCATAAATGGTTTTCATCTGCGTATTATAGTCTATCTAACCACCAGCCGCTGGGATAGAAAAAGAAACGGTTCCGGTCTTGTAAGGGAATTGGAGTCTATACAGCGTAAACAAAGTCGTGCGTCAATCTCTAAAACCATAACATGGCTCAAAGCTGGCAATGAGAATAAACAATTCAAAACTCAAATGGCTCGTAGCGGGCAAGAAGAGCATATGTAAGTAAAACTAACTCATGGCAAGGACTTGATTTTGTCAATAACTAAGATTAGCTAGGGATGTCAATACCAGTCGAGATACAACATCAATCAACGGTAGCTAGCTAGCAATGAGATAGTCTAATTGATCCTTTAATTTCATTGATTGTTAATGGCTCTATGGCCCCCTTAGTAACGGCCAACTGTCGTAATAACGAGGCTAGACAGTAAACTTGTGGCACCCCTGCACGGCTTCGGGAACCTACGAGGGTGCCTGGGAAGTTACGTCGCGGAGACACCGCAGTCGCGCACGCGGAATGTATGACGTGAGGACACTCGGAGCCTCTGCGAGCCACGAACAAGGGTGCACGTCGGGACCCGAGAGCGGAGGTGACGGTCGACGCTTGACCTCGCAGCGTCCGTTTGGTGTTTCTTCCCAGATTAGGGTTTGCAAATGGGAAATGAGGAGAAAAAGTGGATCCCCCTCCTCTTGCCCTTGGGGCTCTATTTATAGATGTGGGGGTGGGAACAAAAGTGAGGAATTTACAAGATCGCCCCTCGGAGGCAAGAAAAACATCCACGAGGGGCTTTTTAGACTGCTTTACACAACATTTAATTACAGCCGTCGGTTTAGGGTCAGCGCGCAGGCACCCCTACAACAATCACGAACTTGTCGTCGTTACGAACCTGCTGTTGTCACGAACATGCCGTTGATGCGAGCTAGAGGCTCATTGATTTTCGCCTAGGTCTAGAGAAGCGTCGGACCCGGGTAGCGTGGGGACCTCTTTCCCAACAGCTTCTCCAGCGGCTTCTCCCAGAAGCTGCCCCCTCCCAGCTTCTCCCAGAAGCCGCCCTGTCAAATTCGTCGTGGCTTCTAAACTAGTCAATCCCCGACGAATTTAGAAGCTCCGACGAATTTGACAGGGCGGCTTCTGGGAGAAGTTGGGAGGGGGCAGCTTCTGGGAGAAGCCGCTAGAGAAGCCGTTACTAAGGGGGCCTATGTAAGCTTTCCAAAATACTCCCCCATCCACAAATGTAATACGTGTGCGGAATTTAAGGTTTAAGTTTGACCAATAATTAAACTAATAATTTTTTAATTATATGATACAGAAGTGGTATCATTGGATACATATTCAAACGTATTTTCAAATGATATCATTTTTGTATTATATAATTCAATATTATTGATTTAATTGTTAGTCAAAGTCGAACCTTAAATTCTATGCACGTCTTACATTTGTGGACAGAGGGAGTATATGGCCCCCTTCTAGACAGCTTATGGGGTGGCTTATGGCAAGAAGTTATAAGCTGTCTAGAAGGCAAAGCTTAGCTTGAGCTTAAATTTTAAGCACTTCTAATTTCTGTTGGTGGGAGAAAGCCTCAAAATGGGGCTTCCCGAGCTTCCCCCAGCTCTCACGTATGAAAATTACCAAACTATCCCCGCTAGTTCCAAACATTTACCCACCTATGCCACTGGTATATATTAAAAAATTCCTTCACAATTTTCCTCCTCCCCACCTCCCTCCCTCCCTCCCTCCCTCCCCCAATCCTCCTCCAACCCCGCTGGTGACCGCGTCCCCTCCTCCCCGCCGGACCAAAGCCCCTTCTCCCCTCCTCCCCGCCGTCCCACCATCCCCTCCTCTGGTCCTCCCCGCCGGCGCCGAAGCGCCTCTCCCCACCGGCGCCGAGGAGACCGGATCTGCCCCGGCCCGAGGTCGTGCCCCCCCTCCCTGCCACTGGACGTTGCCTCCCCCCTACCCTCGGCCGAGATCCGGCTCGTTCGCCGCCGGATCCAACACGCCTCCCGCCGAATCCACCGCCGCCCCGTGCGCTGCACCCTTGCCGCACCACCACCACCTCCCCGCCCGCACGCGCGCACCAGCATGGCCGCGAGCACGCCGCCGGTGCCGCAGCGCGAGGAGCTCCAGCGCGGGGAGCATCCCGGCCGCCTCCCCCCACCTCCGGCCGCCTCCCCGACCTCCCTGCCCCCAGTTCCGACGGTCCTCGGTCATCGTCGAAGCTCCCTCCCCACCAGACAGCCGTGGCGCTCCCTCCGCACCTCCCGCTGCGCCTCGCGACCAATGCCTCCCTGACCAGCGCCCCTCCCACCGCGCCTCCCCGACCAGCGCCCCTCCCGCCCCAGTTCCAGCGGTCCTCGGTTGTTTGCAATGATATGTGCTGTGATGCTATTCTCAATTTTTAGTTGAATTCTTTTTAGTTGAATTCTTTGATACAATGGAACATTCACTGAATAGTTGTTCTTTGTCGATGCTAATGTGTGCTTTAGAACACATGGAATAGCATGTATGCTATGACGAATGTATGCTGTGATGTACGAGGCATGTTAATTTTTGTGAAAAATGGATGCTAGTTTTTGTGAAAAAAGGATGTGCATTGATGATGATGTGTAGTGATGATGTGCAGTGATAATGGATGATGTTCAAAATAGATGAGATGCTTATTTGATGTGTCTGTATGTTCTGCTATGTCTACATGTTAAGGATTGATTTAGAGATGATTTTGGAGCCTTATCATTCAAACAGCAAACATATAATTCAAAGGGTATAATAGACTTTCTACAACTCACTTTGGCTATAAGCTCAAAACTCAGAAGCTGTCTAGAAGGGGAAGGTGGGGCTTATCAGGCTTCCCCACACCGCAGCTTCCCCACACCATTAAGCTTAAGCCGGCTTATGCACAAGCCGAAACTGTCTAGAAGGGGGCCTATATCAAGCTGCACATAATTGGGTAATGTTCCTCTTGTTGTCTTTTGTCCAATGAATGCAATTTGGATGTTAGCTAGGCCATTTTTCTTGAAAAAGAAAAAAGTATGGAGCACTTCACCTGAGTTTACACAACTAGCTAAATATCCACACCAACAAATTTGATAACCCTAACATGTCGAACTATTATCCCGCTCCATTCTATGTCATTGGCTTCGTGCCAGCTCTCGATTGAGCTTCACCTTGGGTAAAATTGTGAATTGTTTGCGGAGGAGCATAACCTTAGGCATATTTAAAATTTTGAATTTGGAACCAGTGAATGAGGAGGATTATTAGGGTTGGAGCACACATAGGTTTTGCTAAAATTTTCAGATGATCCTAAATATAAAGCCTAATATTTCATTTAGTGCAGGGCCCTAAAATGTTAGGTACGCTCTCTTCATGGGATATAATTAAAGACTTTGGAAGGTCCTCGGTTTTTGTTAATGACAACAAAGTTTCCTATGGCTGTGCCATCTCCATCCGAAAGAAACAAATGCATCTTGAGGTGATATTACTTAGTGAATGTGAACGACAATAGGCCAGACAAATTGGAATGGGTATGTACGACTTTCATCGTCCACGACTACATTTTAAGCATTAATTGGCAGATAAGACTTCTGTAGAAAGAAACTAAAATGAAATACCTAAAGTAGTTTTCCCAACGGGAAATGGTTGATTAATATGCAAACAATAACATTTTCCAAATTCAATTAGGGCATCTACAAAGATATGACATCAGCTGACTGTTCGTCTTACCACGTATGTTAATTACTGATTGGAAGAGATATGAGTAGAAAAGAGATTAAAACCGACTCTTTATGAAGAGTTAGACTCTAGGAAGAAAAAAAACTCTAAAATCGATCCTGTTGCCTCAACTTAAAAGATAATCTATGGTATGAGTTGTTTTTGATACCGACTCTACCGATGCCCTCGATCGTGCTAGCTAGCTTGCCTTAGATAGTTCCATTGATCACAGTTTTTCTGTTTTCCCAGTCACAAATACCTGAACAAAGACAGAAAAAAAAATACACCATTCACTTCCTCACGAAGACACTAATTTTTTTATTCTATATTTTGCGGGGAGCGGGAAGACTGTACATTGCTAGAGCAACTTTTTAATCACTCTAAACAAATAATAAAATAATGATCAGGACTTATTCGATACGACTGAAGCCTGTGCGTGGGAATGCCCAAGACGTTGCTAATTAAGTCAACAGTCATTGTTAATTATTACAGAAAATGTCCTGAAGCTATGCCATCTCCATCTCATCGAAAACTCAAAGCAATAATGCAAACAGTTCCCGGTTCAATCCATGTATCGAGCTTTTGTACAATCTCAAGTTCAGGTTTAGCAATCAACGTTTATGGCCATTGAAGGTTCCCCTAAACATAAGAATTTTTATGAGGTATCTTCAGTGAGGGAGTGATGCCAACAAAAGACAACCTGGCTAACAGAAATTGACAGGACAACAAACCGTGTTTTCTTTTATTTTTCTTAAACATAATATATGGCATCTAGTTTGCGTTTCCAAATGACAATGCTAAAGAAATGGACAATGCTTCAACTCAATTGAAGCTTACATCCCTAATCTTAAATATTTTCTTAATTAACATGGTTTAGACCGTTTGGAACACAGAAAGATAAAACGCAGGAATAGAAAACTTTGTAGAAAAAGGAAAAGAATCCAGGTAGTTTTCATAGTTTAATGATGATGTAATCAAAACACATTTTTAATGCACTAATGATATATATGTCGGATGAGGACATCCCTGCTTCTATTATGTTCACAGCACCTACTCCACCTACTCCTACTCAAGGACCGATGACTTGAGCTTGTGCACGACATCTTAATTATCAGGTACTTTCGTTTCTCGATACTTCACATAATTTACATATAAATATGATGTTGCCTAAATCGAATATTCTCTTGTTATTAAGGAATCAAAGACCAAGTAAGGATATGGAGGATATGCATTGGAGCATGCCGATCAAGAGTAGAGTTGTTGGCAGCCACCAATCAAATATCAAATCAAGTGATGACTTATGGACATTGAAGCCCACATGATGACACAAAAAGGAAGACTGAATGAACCTAATTACAGATCTGTTGAAGTTTCGGTCTTCATACAGGCAAGGAAAACATTGGGAGTTATCTAGAGTCACCAAGGGTTGTCCGGCTGACCCGATTGTACTGGCCGATTTAAACTGCCCGTACAGTAGTCAGATGGCCGAACCGAATTAGGTCAGTTCAAGTCCAAGTCGGCCCAGGAGTGTTTTCCCACTTATAAAAAAAACCCTAGCAGCCTCTGTTTTCGATGGAATTAGTTTAGATTAGAGTTTGCTACTTACAACTTTGCGTCTGTCCATTGTGTTCAACAACTAGATTAGAGTTTGCTACTTACAACTTTGCGTCTGTCCATTGTGTTCAACAACTAGTTGTCCAGACCCTTTTTTGGATCCCTACGTTATCAATATACTTCATCCATACCCGTACTTTCAGATTGCTTCTTCATACTTCTTACTTGTTCTTCGATTATTTCTAGGAAATTGAACCTCATGTTCAGGTTGGCTGTGCTTCCACATCGTCAACAACCTACCGAAGTTGGTTTAGCAATTGATAAGGTACATCGTCGTTATACGGTGTAGTGGAATCGTTAAAGTCACATCCACCAAAATAGATACGTGTTCTCTTTGAAAGATCGGGACACCCTGAGTATAATCAATGTCGACGGAGATCGATCAACATGATAACTACCTCACAGCAAATGGTTTTAATAATTTGATTTGAATGTTATAGCTAAGAGATGTACTGACTAAGTAGGAGCATGGAGCTGCCATTACAATAATAGCCAAAAAGCAGCTTTTGTGCACCCGGGTGCATTTGCACCCATTAGTTTGGTGAATTTTAGTTTCACATATAAGTTTCAAAAAAATCTGAAAAAATTCATACCGGTATATGATGGAGTGAAGTATACACAGTTAAATTTTTGAAAAATAATATGACCATTTGTGACCTATGCAAAAAAAACAAAAACACACCTTGAATAGCATGAACAGTACAAAGGAGCCATATGCACATATTTGTTTTTTTGCACAGATCGCAAATGGTCATATTATTTTTCAAAAATTTAACTGTGTATACTTCACTCCATCATATACCGGTATGAATTTTTTCAGATTTTTTTGAAACTTGTATGTGAAACTAAAAATCGCTAAAACTAATGGGTGCAAATGCCCCCGGGTGCACGCAGCGCTTTCCCTAAGTTGCAGTTAGTTTGATCGTTGCCGCTAAAAACTGAAACAACTTCCTCGGTTGCTTGTTGAACTTTATTTTTTCAAGGCTACTGAATACGTAAATTTGAGCAAGGAGGTCCCTGTCATCAATGGAAAAATTGTCTATCTGACACTCCAACATTTATGGTATTTGCTACTTTTCTAGGTGCGGTGTACTGTTTCCGCAGCTGATTACTATTCTGTACTACACGATGAAATCGATACATTGCTGAGTGGCACTACAAAATAGTGATCAGTTACCAGAAGAAACCCTACCTATAAAATAATGCTACTATTTTGGAATTTAGAAGAGTCGGGGCTTCGAAAATTACTGTCGTGAATGTTCGATTCTCCCTGGCTATAGTGAAATACTGATCACTTTTGAGATCTTACCAGTTCATTTAAGCACTTGTTCCGGCAACTTGAGAGGATTCATAGGTTACACTTTACCATTTGGACTACAGTTGATGAGGTTAAATAAACCATCTTTCGATTTTTCTTCCACAAGTAGCCAGTTTTCTCACAAGAAAAGTACTAGTTTTTTTCCTTGTCATTTCAGTTCATAATGGTGGTAATGTGGATTTATTTTCTTCTGTTTATCCATAGTATATGTCACTCGTTGCAGCCGGTGAGTTGAGTTGTTAACCATATGAGACACCGTTTGTATGCGCTCATAACATTCTAAGGTCTGAACCAAACCTATTCTACGTATGATACACGTTGTATGACTCACAATGGTCTATGCTTCGCACTCACCCAGCTCAACATGAGAACTTAGTAAAGTATTTCAGCAGCGGAAGTCAAAAAAAACACACGAGATGACAACCACAATCATCCTTTTGTGTTCAGTGCACTTAGTAAAGAAAACATTTTTAGTACAGAAAATACTTTTAGTGCATTGTAGCTGCTGTTCACAAATTCGTTTTTGTGCACCTTACTTCCTCTTATGTTCAGTGCGTGCTCGATCTATCCTCTGAGAGCCTATTCTGACCTATGCGAACACTTCTCTAAGACTAGTTGTTCAATGTTTGCTTTGGACTTCGCACTAGCTAGTAGGTTGTTGCTTCCATTTGAAGTCCATTACTTGCTGATCATAGCTCCGGTCTTTAGTGTTGGCAGTGGTACAAAAGAAAAGAAAAAATAAGGACACGACTACATGGGCGAACGTGTGTCTTAACGTTTATCCAAGCGCACACCTCAAAATGCAAAAACAGACCATACCGGTGAAGATGAGGACAACCACGATTGAGAGGGACAGGAGGTAGACAAGGACAAGGACGATGAGTCTAGCGAATAAGAGATTGCCAACCATACCATCATCTCACAGATTCCCGGTGCTCCTCTAGCCTCACAGTACTCAAACTACGTATATTTAATCATTTTAAGTACTGACAATATATGTTACATCTTTTGTAGTCCACATCCACGCAAGGAGGGCGGAAGCGCGTCGGTCTTACCGGGGTCATGGAAGGCCAAGGCGGAAAAAGGCAAGAAATACAGCTAAAAGGTGGACACCGACCTCCGGCTGGCGCGAGAAGACGCATTGAAGCTTCTAGCTAGCTATTATGTCAACAACGAACCATCTATTTGAGTATTTGTCAGAAACACGTTCTAGGAATATTTATCACTTTGGTCATGTACTGAATAGTTATCTATTTGATTATGCGAATTATCACTTTGTTCCTATTTGCATTACTACTTGTCTAGTTGATCATGTGAATGCTGTCTATTTTATCGTTTGAATACCATAATTACAATTGTGAGTGACAGTAATCTCATAGCCAGAATTGTGTTTCTGGTCCTAATGGCTTCAACAGTGCCAGCTTTGGCACTTCAGGGCTTGGCGCCACAAGACAGTAACTTTTCTTGGGTTTAGGTTGCTGATACCCGTAGTTGTCATTCTAATTGGAAAACTTTGTTTGACTGTAAAGCAAGTGCCCACAACAAGACCAATCCATATTACCCAAAATTGAGTGTTTCAATCAGTAGCCTCAATCAAATAGCCTAGCTAATCGGTTTAGGAATAGTAGCTCCTTTAATTTCAGGAAATCTCATCTAACTAAATGTTAAATACGACGAACATAATGAGAAATAAAGAAAGTGCCTAACATACTGCAATACAAATAATACAATGACAAATGTCATGTTCGGAACTATGGATTTAAAGTTTTACATTCTAACATATGTTAAACACATAACCTCTACTGCGTGCAATGTAGCCACTTCCCTTTCCTAGCACCCTCTGGGCTGGCTTCCTTGGCACGGCTTGCCCTCTCATGCTTCCTCTCCCTTTCGGCTTCACGCCCCGCTTTCTTCTCAGCTTCTCTAGCACGCTCTCTCGCTAGAAATTCATCCCATCGTAGACGCTCTGCCTCAAGCTCCTCTTGTTGTTCCTTATGACGTTGTATACGCTCCTCATTCCACTGCTTACTTTTTGTCATCTCCGTGTCAATCCATTCCTCGAAATCACATAGTGGAATCATGAATTCCTAAAATATGGGGTTAGCACTGTGACAAAATATAATTTTCATAGCGCTTATAATTTAACTTAGATTGTTAAATTATGTACAAAATTCCTGGAGCGTCGAACGGTTGCTGGTAGATCAAACTCCCAATTTGCACACATCCAATACATCTAATGGTACGTGTCATATGCGTCCGATATGACCATCTTGCATGGGTGACCGCACCAACATGTCGGTGGTGCATCAGCTATTGCTCGACCATCCATTATATTCCTAAATTTAGAACAATTATATTATTCCAATGAAATATGTTACATAATAAATTGCATTGAAATGATATACTACAAAATAGAAATCTAGAGGATGGTAAGCAATACCTTGAGATGAGGAGAGGTGGCCTGAGGAAAGTTTGAAGTGTGCTGGAGGAGGTGATGGAGGCGCAAGGAGGGGAGAGTTCAGAGGGTGGAGATGGGACGGGGAGGGCTTGGAAAGGGCTAGCGAAGGCAGTGAAGGCGCGGAGAGGGGACTGCTGAGAGAGAAAGAAAAAAGGGTGCGGAGGAGGGGAGTTTGTACGAATATGACGCTGGTTGGAGGGTTGTACACCCCGTGGCACCGGAACTGTGGCGCCGCAGGAGTAGCCACGTCACTTATCTACGGCAGCGGGGCTGCATATTGACAAGGTCTGCAGTGCACGGTCAGTGGCGCCATAGAGTCCGGCTGCGACGCTATTTACTCTGACGCCTCCGAAAGAGTTAGAATTGAAATTTTTTACTGACTAAAATTAATTTAAAAAGATTAATTTGTAAAGAAATTCATCTAAAAGACATTGAATAGCGGAGATAGGATCCAAGTATACGTGGAAAAGCCACGTTCTGGAATCCCTGCACTCCAAGCAGGTCTCGGCGTAGACGGGAATGGATGGCGAAAATAATTGTCCTTTATGGTGAAATCATTGGACATGGTCTGCAAGAGCTGGTAAAGAACAGTGCCAGTTGTTCCATATTATTTTAGAAGAGGAGAAAGCAGTGGCACATCATACACACGTGGGGTGAGACTGGCAGACTAATAAACAGGTACTGCTTACTTGATGCACTTAGCGCGAGAAATCCTTCAGGTAGTTAAAAGGTGTGCCTTGTGTTGTACTACCTACTAAGCAGTGGAATATCAAGGCCTGGATTTCAGTGTGGAACATAGCAATTTGGAAAGAGTTTTGGTGTTAGCTACCTACCAGGCAGTAGACTGGCAGCAGATTTCAGTGTGGAAGATAGCAATTTGTGAAAAAATCCAGTGTTATCTCCCAGCAACTTGCTTGGTTTCCTGTGAAATTCCAGCATGATTCATCTTTCCCAAACATTTAGGGCTCCTTTGATTCGCAGGATTCTGAAAATGCAGGAATAGGAAAAACGGAGGAATATGATAGGAATGCATACGTAAAACAGAGGATTGGATAACACAGGAATTTATTCGTAGGAAGAAGAAAACACAGGAATTTATTCGTAGGAAGAAGAAAACATAGCACCTTGTTTACTTCGGTTGATGCAAAGGAAAATAAAAATGAGGTTAGACCTCATGTTTCTTTTCCTCCAAAATTCCTTTAAAATGGACCATTCCATAGGAATTTCATAGGAATTCTAAAGTGTCATTCCTTTGAATCAAAGGCATGCATAGGAAAATTTCCTATAGGATTCAAATCCTCCAAAATTCCTCTACTTTTCCTCCAAATCAAAGAAGCCCTTAAGAACAAACCTGAACTTTCAATTCCTTAGGGCATAAACAATGTTACATACGTATGCTTGTCTATAGCAATATCTATGTTATCTAAGACTAAACTAAAGACATCTTGTCCAAAAATATATCCATAGAGTAATATATATAGGATCCCATAAATTGTGGGTGTGGGATAAAAAAAGGGTAATAGGTCCTTTGATTCATTGGAAAAGTGGAGGAAAAACATGGGAATACAATTTCTTCCTTTAATGGCACTATTCATACATTTAATTCAAAAGAATGGAGTAAAGGAAAAATAAATAATTTTTTCTTTGATCTCAATTTCAAGGGAAAAATGCAAGAATTCTACAATCCACTTAGACCTCTTTGTAGAATTCCTATGCACGAAGAACGAGACGAGAGTCTTCAATGACCTAATAACACGGTAATTTTTCTTTTGCATGTGGTTTGACTTTGATTTGTTGATGCTTATTAGGATTCTTGTATTTTTTCTACTCTTGCGCATCTAAATCTACAAAAATCCTATGTTTTTCATACGCATTCTTATCGTATTTTTGTGTTATTTCTATTCCTATGTTTTCAGAATCCTGTGAATCAAAGAGCCTCTAAAAGTATAATATATAGATTGTTTATAAGGACAGTCCCAATGCAGTGACATCAACTATATATAAAGCATGCCAACTAGCATTTTTCCTAGTTGGCATGCTTTATATATAGTACTAATTTTGATACGACTCTTATCGTTGAACCGAAGATAAGTTATACTTTTTTACTCATAAAACATATTAAATGATAACTCCTTTAGATATGATACCAATATACAAGTTATTAAAAAATTATATCTAAACACATATCTGATACGTATAATATAATTTAAAATATAATGTACTGGAACTTCTCTATGGATTAATCAACGGATAGGCTATTTTTCTATCTTTCCCGTACTTTTCATTTTCCTCGTAAAAAGTCTTAGGCCCCCTTAGGGATGGCTTGAGCTTGTGCATAAGCCGGCTGTCCAGATAAGCTTTCCATAAGCCACGGTGAAAATAAGCTCTAAAAATATACCCTGCCTGTTAGGAATGGCTTATGGAATTGGGCTTATTGAGTATAGTGAAGGGTGCAAAGTCTAAACTACCCCTATAATCATTTATTTGTTATTTAATAGATAAAATAATTGTTTTGGAGAGTGACTTGCTAACAAAATACTCTTCTCCATGAAAATATGGCATTTGCCATTATTGATCAACATGAGCAATTGAAGCATATGCTACATAACAATTTTACATATAATTTGCTTCCGTACAATCCAATTACAAGGAAATTCACCAATTAACCATCATGATTCAAACTTCACCAATTAACCAATCAACAAAATCAACAAAACCTAAAGTACAACATTCATACACTGCACTGATCAATTAACCAATCAAGCACTGTTATTGATTTCCAGGAAGAGAAACAGCGGCGGATGGCACTTGGCGGAGGCAGCGGCGGCGCCACTTGCTGCAGAGGGATCCGGGGCGCAGAGCAGCATAGAGGGGGCAGCGGCGGGTTTGTCCGGTGGCGCTGGGTGGTGATGACTTCATCCGGCGGCCCTAGGCGGTGTCGGCTTGGGGAGGCAAGCGGCGGACGGCGCGGGCCGGGGGAGGACGGCGCGGGCCACGGGGGAGGATGCAGCAGTGACCGGCCCTAGGGAGTCCGACGCGGGGACAGAGACCCGGTCGGCGGCGCCGAGCTGCTCGGATAGGAGGCGGCGGCGGGGACCAACTCGGGGAGGGAGACCGGCGGAGAGGGCAGACGGCACGGGTGGCGCGGGGAGGGAGGAGGCGGCGCGCGGGGAGGGAGGGTGGTGGCGTCGGAACCCTAGCACGCGGGGCGGTCCGAAAGAAGGGAGGTCCGGTGCTGGGGGGCGGGAGGGCAGATCCGGCCGACGCTGGGGGGCGGGAGGACAGATCCGGGAGGCGACGGGAGAGGCCGGATCCGGTGGGGGAAGCGGCGGGCGAGGCGGGGGAGGCTGGATCCGGTGGGGAAATCAGCGGGGGAAGCGGCGGGAAAGGCTGGATCTGGCCGGGGAGGCAGCGACAATGCGGGGAAGGTGGCAGGGAGGCGGGGGTGAGCGGGAGGAGGCGCTGCGGGAGAGATGAGAGGGAGGGGAGTAAAGACTATTCAACTAGTCAAGCTAGCATGCATGATTACATGCATGAGTAAACAGATTAAGCTCCTCCCTAATTAATCGGTCAAATCAAAAGATGGATAAGACCCACGTAACAGCCATACAACACTTCTTCAGCCAACCAATGTCAATAAAATGCACTGGATGGTGGCCTCCTTAACCATGTACGTGTGCATGCATATAGCAGCACGCTTGAGTAACCGAATATCCAAATAACACACGTACGTGAAGAGGTTAGTTGAAGCGCACGTCTCGCTTGATCGTGGCAGGAGCCACTTAAGTACTCGGACGTGGTGGAGAGAGAAGCGCGAAGATGAAAAAAAATCAAAAGATTGAGGCAGTTGTCGTAACCTCCAAAGAAGCAGTGCATCTCATCGCTCTATAAATAGGAGTTTGATCGGCATATGTCCGTGCTTCCGAAAATACCAACCCGTTGGCCCCCCACCCCAAGACACGACTTGTCTTCATGCGCAACTGCGGAGCGGCTTGCATGGAGCGAGCTTCACGTGCACTACCTCAAAGGAGATCCAGTGAGCTGTCTAACTCTGTAGCCCTCTGTATGCTGTTTTCTTTACAATTTCAGCACGTGGACGTCAGTGAAGTTAGGATAAAACATAAATTTTCCAAAACATCGACCATTTAAATGCAAGTTAAAAACAAAATGCAACATCTGAGAGCAATAAAAAATAATTTAAATATGCAAGTTGTCATAGTTTATGAAAGCAAGTATGAGACTGCTGCTGATAAGACGCAAGGAAGACCCGGCGAAGAAGACATGGAAGAGCTCAGGAAATGACCCACTGGGTTCATGAACTCATTGACCCCACAATACTAACACAAAGAGCCAACTTACCCTCCTCAGTATCGACCCCTATATGGCGGATCGTCATCTTCGTAGGATCCTTGGTGACGACTGCTTCACAAGATCCATTCTTGGGGAGTCTGTACAGCGCTAGTACCCTTAAGACCGCTCTCCACAGCCGTTGCCAGAGGACGACTAGATGCCCAGCTTAGGCTAAAAGCCTAAGTTTGGGGAGGTTCCTACGCCAACTACCTTTGCATGTCATGTTCTGTTTTCTTCTTTTATTTTATTCCTTTTTGAGTTAGCATGTTTATTTATTATTTTGCATCCTTAAATGAAAAATCCAAAATGATTTTTCCTTTTCGTTTAGTCCATTACTAAGAAAAGGAAAATTCAAAAAAGATGAAAAGGAAAATTAAAAAAAGATGTATTTTGAGCTTTCTTTATTTTAGCTTAAGGTGTCCTTTTCTGGCTTGACCTTTGGCTATTTTTTGTGGTTGACTTGCACGCTAGCTTGACTTGATAAATCTAGATCTAGAGAGTGAAAGGGAATGCAGCGATGATAAAGAAATTCTACTCACAAGGTTAGGTTATAACATTCTCATCTTTGGTCTACCTATTGGCCGCTTATTCAAAATTATTGTTATAATTTGAATAGTTGCATTCTGATGTCATTCCCCGCCTTAGCCTAGGGTATTTAGTTCTTTGTTCTCTTAGGCTGCTCCCAATGCTCCAACTTGGACAGGTGCTAAAAATACCACATAGGCGAAAAACTGACGTGGCAAAGCAATTAAGGAGGAGAGAGATAGTTTTGGTGTCTCTAGGAAGAACCGATGCTAAGCGCGCGGACCTATGCAAAACACATATGTGGCATCTATGTATTGGGAGTTTAGTTGCTAAACAATTAAATGAAGGAAGCTTAGCTACAAAAAGCTAAGCACCTATGCATTGGGGAGTTTAGTTGCTAAGCCCTCTTATGCACTAAGCACCTGCTCTAAGCACCTATGCATTGCGAGTGGCCTTAGGGATATTTCAAGTCTAGCTAGCAAGTGGCTCAATTATTTGTCTGTTAAAATTAAATGCAAGCTCTATTGATAAAGGGCGTCTAAAGCTTCAAAGTGGTAGTTGGAGTTTAATATTGTGAGTTGCAACCCTAACCCCATATTGTTGAGTCTAGCCCGAGGATCGAACTATAATGTTGAGAAAAGCACATGATTAATTTGGGAGCATGTTTGGTATTTCCATGGTTTTACCTAGCTGCACAATACTATCAAATCCAAATGTTGGAAATTTAAAGTAAAAAGGGGAGCCACTACTCCAACGACCAATGGACGGATGTACAATAATTGCCACTCCCCAAGGAGAGAGAAAGTCACATCTCGGTGATGAGTGGAAAGATTCGTATAATGGGAATGCTATCCTGGTCTCAAAAGGTAAATTTAATTACTTAGTCTACTCCAATGGATAAAACTACCAGCATCATCCCAACTCCTTTGTTGGTGCCGAGAAGGAAGCAATTTGAAGGCCAAATACTACCCACCTCGTTTCTATTTTCCCCTCAGTATGAATAAAATAAAAATACCAAGCAGTTTGTTCTCTTACTAGCCGTTTAGTTTGATCAAGGTAGGGAGATTCGGTGGCGAAAACTCTAGGTGATGGTGCTAGCAATTCATACTGTTTCATTCCAATTATTTCATAATAATTAATTCCTCCAAGTGCTTCAAGTTAAACTCTTGCAAATTTCTCTCTACAAGAGGAAGATCTCTTGGCACAAGTCATGCTTCTAGCCAGCTTTTAATGCTCTTAAGAAAATGTCGAGTTATATGCGTTGGTGCTCTAGTGGCTAGTTAATGGATCTAAAGTGCAACCATTCAAATTATATCATGATCTTGTGTAAACTTTCAGGTGGGTAAAGGTGAAAATGCTAAATCTCCTCGACGGTATAATCTTTTCTTTATTTCAAACTCTTTTTCCTTCGTATCGAAATCTTAAATTGCTCTAGGACGAGCAATGTTTTAGCTTTTGTGGGCTGGGGGGTGGGGTTGATGCGTCCAAAACTCATCACTATTTCCTCTGAGTCTTACCATTATTTTGCATTAGAATTAACCCAATAATTATGATTATATCGGTAACTAACTTTTATTATTTGAGAAACTTGGTTTGTTGACTCTTTTTCATGGAATAAACGCAAAATCCGTAAAACCAGGAACGGGATCACGAAGAGGAGGGATTTTAAACAACTTCGCTCTTTGGAGCATTGCCATATTCGAACCAAGAGAGATGAGAGTTTGTAGTACAGTCTAGCTCGCCCGTACCATGTGGCGGCGCCTCCCTCTCGTCAAACCAAGCACGATATATAAAGGGTATGCATCTGTTTTTGGTCAGGAGAGGACAGGAGAGAGGAAAGAGGAGTATAGAGGTGAAACCTAAATATAGAAGAAGCGTGGAAGGGAAGGAGTTGGACGGTTGGTCTCACCGCACACTGTGAGGAGAGAGCACCACCATAAATGTGAGAGATTGGGGATCAAGAAACTTGTCAATCTTCAACACTGTTCCCTCTTGGGGGATCTACAAACTATCTAATCTCTCCTCTTGTTGCCATTCAACTTGTCAGTATTCGAAGGAGATTTTATTATTCACCTATCATTATGTATCTTGATGGTGCTTATCTCTTTTCCATGTGTGAGTAGTCTTGCTTAGGCGGAAAGATATAGGGGATTGTTAGATGGTAGAAATGCTTTTAGTTCTTATTATCATTTGTGATTGCTTTGAGTATCTAGTATGAGGTTATCTACTCTCAGTATACTTAATAATGTTCTCACTTATGAGAAAGCACATTTTGCATAGTGAATCCAGGACCTACATGTGATAGGCATAGGTATCACGACAAGCCTATTGTAGCACGAGCAGAACAGAAAGTCACAATGCTCAAGATATCAATTCGCTCTTTTAATCTTAAATACCAAGCCAACCACTTGACGTGAGGATAAAGGGAGGAGGACAATGAGTCTTGCAAGACAGGAACATGAGGAGCATGGCTACCTAACGGTGATCCACCTACTTAATTCAAGAGATGATAAGTATTTTTATAATATCTTTATTATTCGAGCATTCTACCAGAACTTTGAACTGATATCTTTTCCTTACTCGTACTTCTATTATTTGTCTTTACGATTTTTAGCTGTACAATTATTTGATAACTTTGAAAATATTTATTCTTTATTTGTAGTTATTCTAGAATCAATTCTCGAGACAACACGCTTGTGACACGTAACGCCATTAGTGTGCTAAGGATGAGCACCATTCACCATAATTCCCGACGGATTTGATATAAGCTGGTATTAATAATTCTAGTAAGAAAATGAAACAACTAGTCCGCAGGGCACACTCTGGCTCCGCCTCTTGCACAGCATCATGCAACAGGCTAACAGCTGCGTGAACTTTCCGAGGCCAGACAGATGGTCTTAATTGGGCGAGGTGACGTTCTTTCTTTTCCAATGACGGGAAAGGCACAGAAGCAGAGCATGTAGTATAGATGGATCTCACAAAGATCTTTCGGAACAACTAGAGACGATGCATGTGTCGGAGCAATCGATCGATCGAGAGAGATTATGTGGTCGTGAGAATCTCTGGTTGATTATTATATACGAGGGGATTATCATGGATCCTTTCTTTTCCAACTAATCCTGCCATTAAATTGATGATTTCGTTGGAACATAGCACCCGTGGCGGAGGAAGAATTTGCCGTGGTTTGCCACCCGGCGTGACGAGCGAGTTGGATGTTTCCACCGTGGGAACTAGAGTATAATACCTTTGTACTTTTCAACTAAAAGGATAAGATTTAATCCTCACGCTGATTTTAGATATTTTCTTACGGTTTTGTCCAAATTGCACATTACTGATCTCAAAATTACAGTTAAAAAAGTGTACAACATAAAAAAAACATTACCATAATTTTTATCTACACGTTATATATGCAGTGAGATAATGTCGTCAAGTACTCTATTGGATAGTGAACTTATGACACTCTGGTTTGGATATTGGACCGGTTGAGGTGCACGAGGCACTAACCGAACCCATGCCCAGCGAATGGCAGCGCCATCCGACTTGACATACCTTCACAAGAGCACGAATAGAGCTGCAAAAGATGTGTATCGCTCTTGCTTTTGTATCCAATGCCCGCAGATTGAGAGGAGGTGCCTCTCCTTATATAGAGGAGAATGAATGATAAGTACAAATACATTCATGTCCCAAGGCAGATTACGGTTTTATCTCCAGACTTATAACCCCGCCTAGGATGTTCTAGCCATTTCCCTTCCTATCCCTAGCGGTATATCCTCCAGCATCTTCGCGGATCCCATTCGTAATTCCTAGGCTCACTTCACCCTGGCCCTAGGGCGCCTCGCTTGGAGTGGCAGGGTGCCTCGACCAGGTGCACCTCGCTCGGGCATGCCTCGCCTGGGCACACCTTGCTCGGGACTGTTGGGCCCGGGCGAACATCTACTGGGGCGACTGGGCGCCTCGCCCGGGGCGGACCGTCCTCGTGGCCTACAACTCTGTAAGGTCAAAGTTTACATTCTCACCTGCATAAACTTCCCTTACCTAAGAGGTGGAAGTGCCACGTTCCGAGGGGGTGAGGAACCCCCTATAGCACATGAAAATTATGATGGTTGGATGTTGATCAAAAAGACTAAAAAAGTGACTGAGATGCTAAAAAAACCTCAAACAACTTATAAACAAACAATCTTCTTTTAAACTGTTTTGCTGTTGCTCGGTTGTCTGACATTTTCTTATTCCTAGTCAACTTAAATTACACAATACTACAGCTAAACTTACAATCTAATTGGCCGCGTACATTAATCGATATGGAGAACGGAGGTAACACCTCCGTTTCGAAGGACAAACTTGCAATCTAAAGTGATGCGTAATTTTTGGAAAACTTCACGGCAACTTCCAATCTAAAGATCTACACGAATACTGCCCCACGCTTGCTCCTTTTCGACAATGTATCGTCAGGCTTCTCCTGCCGAGTAGAAACAAAGTGAACATACTTTGCATATGGGGCTATCGGGCTTTATTTGGATTCTAGAGGGACAAAACCCAGGACATCAAATCCTTTAAGGGAATTTTGAGGAGCATATGAGATCTTTCTCCATTGTGGGGGGAAATATCCCTGCTGTCGTTTGGCAAACAGGGAGAAAATCCCAAGCACCGGAAGAATGCAGAAAATTGAGAAAAAAAATCAGAAAAATCACGAATATTCGAGAGAACCCAGAAAATTCAGAAAAGAATATCAAATTTGACGAGCAGGAAAAATGAAGTTCTCAATTCATGTGCGACGAGCAAAGAGCAGAGAATTGCAGTCAAATCCAACACCAATCACCATGGTTTCACAGATATAAAAGAATATGAAATCGACAATCCCATTAAATCATTTGCATATACACGGACATATACATCCACATCATATATGAATACACACAGACATCGACGGCAGAGAGTGACAAAGATATAGTGGATAAATAGGGAATATCTCACTGGGGCAAATAGGAAAGAAATTGGGAGAGAATGGAATCGGCACGTTGAGACGAGGCTGTTGGTTACTGATGACAGCAAATCGGCCAGCGGCAACAGCAACGATCCGAGATGGCGGTTGTGTTCTACCAACCACCTCCCGCTCAAGTCCCCTGTGCCTGCAGCCATGGGAGTAGAGCGTCGATGCGGCGAGATCTGGATGGTCTCGACTGGGAGACGCGCTCGCCCTGAGGGGATTCATGGGACAGGGATGCTTCGTGTGCTTTGTTGAAGGCACGAGCGACCTCTGCGTCATGCGTGGACTGAGATCGACAGTGGATCCTGCATACTGGTGAAATCCAGGAACTCAGATTGTCCTTTTTTCGGACACCTTGTATTCTGCGTCCTTTTCTCTTGTATTTATACGGCTCGATACTACATAACTTTCAATCCAATTTGGCATCACAGTAAGCTAAGCCGAAAATGGACTACTCAAACTACCTTCGAATCAATTTCCACTCAACAAAACACATCATATGGTAGTCGTACTAGACTCCAACAGAACATAACTCAATAGTTCTAATCGATTAAAACTCGACTAATAAGCTGAGCACAGTTCGGCAATACTCACGTGAACCCCTACCATAACTACATTTAATTAAGCACAGAAGACGGCCAAGGGAGTTCAGACTAAGGCACGACCCAAGCTTGAGACACGCAATTTATATTCCCCCTGTCAGTCTCCTACACTGGGGTGGTTTCTCAATGGAGGTTGCCTTATCTGCGGTCACAGCTGAACTTGTGAGCCGATTCATCTCCTTCCTGATGAACAAGTACTACTCAAGCCGCTCACGCCCGGAGGAAAGGCAGGTGGAGATGTTGCAGCAGCTCTTGTCGAGAGTTCACACACTCGTCGAGGAGGCAGACGGGCGATACATCACCAATTCTGGGATGCTGATGCAGCTCAAGATGCTCTCGGAGGCCATGTATCAAGGCTACCGTGTGCTGGATGCCATGAGATACCAATCCCTCAAGAATAGTGGCATCGACGAGGTTAGCAACTCATCCAGACCCAGTTTGCCTTTTGCCAGTCCTTTCAAACGCCCTCGCACAATTTCCAGTAGAAGAAACGACAAGATTATGCACGGTGAGTTACATGCTACCTTGGAAAGCTTAGAAAGTGCCGTTGCTAACATGGCAGAATTTGTTGTGCTTTTGGGTAGATGCGAGCGCATGTCACGTAGACCTTATGATGCCTATCTTTACGTCGACAACTTCATGTTCGGCCGACACACGGAAAAGCAAAAGCTCTTGAGCTTCTTGTTGCAATATGACCCTCCTGAACTAGTACAAATAGCAGATGAATTTGCCAAGGAGTTGCACATGGAAGGGTCACTTGTGACAACAAATACGTTTGCAGATATTTTTAGAAGGAATCTGAATGTTCAGTTCTGGCTTTGTATATTGAACAAGACCAGAAGAATGATTGAAAGAAACCTCTCTATATATGGTATGCATCCAAACTTACTTATAGAACAAGGTTATGCAGTGGACATAACGGACTTTGGTTTGCATCCATTTCACCTAATACCTTATGCAGTTAATGTTCTAATTCTAATGAAGAAGGAATCGCCAAATGACATTTGGGGAACTTCTAACCGATCCTAGTGTTATACCAAAACGAGAGTTCAATCTATTGTCATGGGAATCGAGAATACCTCCCTATACTTCATTTGTGAATTGTATCCAAGTAATGCCCGAAGTGTCAAGAACCCCACTCCTGAAGACCACTCGGCTGATACTCCTGAAGACCACTCGGCTGATGGTGGGGAAGACCACTCGGCTGATGGCGGGGAAGACCACTCGGCTGGCGGACAGGAGGACTCGGATGGAGCACGGCCCAAGCGCGCAAGGAAGCCCAACCCGCGATACGCCAGTGATGAATGGGCCCATGTCAGGATCCCAGCGCTGTGTATTAAGTAGCATTGTAGCGTAGAGAGTAAGCATCCTAAGGATCACGTTATTGGCACTCCTTCTCCTACCTCCTGTTCTCTCCCTATCCCTCATGCTTGCTGCGATCGGACCTCTGTAATCGGACCTCTGTAAGTCTTGCGTTGATCAATTGAGAAGGAGTTAACAAATTGGTATCAGAGCCATCTCTTCCCTCCGCGCTGGATCCGCTCGCCGCCAGACCGACCAAATCCATCATCCTCACCCGCAAGCAAGCACGCGAGATGGACGATGCTGTTCTTAAGGCCCTGACGGCGATTAAGGAGTCGCAAGACCAGATGCGCGAGGATATGAACACCCAGCTCACCGCCCTCAACACCTGGAAGCCAGATCTGGAAGCCCGGTTCGCCGATCTGCATGCGGCTGTCCACAGTCTGCAGACGCACCGAGCAGAGCAGTCACCGGCGTCGTCCTCCGCACCAGGCGGCGCCACCCCTGCTACCCCGCATGGGACACTACCCTCGATTCTTGGTGCGGCGCAGTTGGGAGCGTTCCCAGGGCCTAATGGCTACGGCGACGATCTGACTACACGGGGGCCGGCAGCGGGCATTCTTCATGCTCCGCTGCCACCTCCGGCCAACGGTAAGCGCTTCCGTTCTCATCCAGATGAATTCGGTTCCCCGTTCTTCAATTCGGCACCGTTTTCTCATCTGACGAACTCTTCTGGTGTTTCCGGCCTGGGGTCTGCACTGCCGAATGTGGAGTTCCCTCGGTTCCTTGGGGAGAATCCACGCCTGTGGCAATCCCAGTGCGAAGAGTACTTCGAGCTGTACGAACTGCCGCCACATGTCTGGATCCGCATGGCTACTCTTCATTTCGCACCATCTATCAGTGTGTGGTACCAGTCCGTGCGTAAACGGATTTCGCATTTGGATTGGAAAGGATTTTGTGACTTGCTGTCCGCTCGTTTTGGCCGTGATCAACACCAGCAATTGATTCGACAATTCTATACTCTGCGTCAGACTGGCTCAGTTCAGGAATACATTGACCGCTTTGAGGATTTGATGAATCATCTGAACTCCTATTCCGATGCCACTCATCCGTATTACTTCTTGACCAGATTCATTGAAGGCCTCCGCGAGGACATTCGTGTGGTGGTTATGGTCCAGCGGCCTCCTGACCTCGACGCGGCTTGTTCCCTGGCACTTCTTCAAGAGGAGGTGCTCACGGGCGGTCGCAAGGACCGTACACGGCGATTCGACACTACTGTAGCGCATCCGACACGCCTAGGCCATCCTGTACCTCTTCCACCCAATCCCGGCCGGCAAGCGCCCACACCAGCAGCCGATGATCGCCGCGGCATCGACGGGGCCAGAGGCCACATCCGACAAGATGGTGTGGCCGCGTTACGTGCGTATCGCCGAGCACGTGGGCTATGTTTCACCTGTGGCGAGCACTGGGGCCGAGACCACAAATGTCCAGCTACTGTTCAACTTCATGTTGTGGAAGAATTGCTCCAAATTCTCGAGCTGCACCAGTCGGACCAGGAAGAGGGCACAACATCATCGACAGATCATTCTGTAGAATTGATGGCTATATCCCGGCAAGCGGTGGATGGGACCGTATCCTCTCGGACGATCCGTTTACATGGATGGGTGCGCGGTATGGAAGTCTTGTTGTTAGTGGACTCGGGCAGCTCCTCTTCTTTCATCAGTTCCGTCTTGGCGCAACATCTTCCTGGTATCCAAGCATTGTCACAAGTGATCCGTGTTCAAGTCGCTGATGGGGGCGAGCTCGCATGTTCTCAGCAGATTCAAGGCTGCTCCTGGTGGGTACAGGGCCACTGTTTTGTCTCAGATTTGCGTGTCATTCCACTGGGCAACTATGATATCATCTTGGGAATGGATTGGCTGGAGAAACATAGCCCCATGACTGTCGATTGGGTCCATAAGACACTTCAATTCTAGTTAGCAGGGCAGACCGTTATTCTTCAGGGCCTTAAGCAAAACAATACCACTTGCGCTCCCATCACGCCCCATCAGTTAGCCGGCGTCACCAAGCGCCAAGCATCACTCCATTATGTTCAGTTGGCCGCAGTTCACGATTCCGAGGAAGTCCCTGTTCCGACTGAAGTCGCGTCCTTGCTAAAGGAATTTGCCGATGTCTTCGCCGAGCCACACGGTTTGCCACCGACACGGTACTGTGATCACCATATTCTGTTGTTGCCGGGCACTCAGCCATTCGCACTGCGACCATATCGTCTGGCTCCCGCACTGAAGTCCGAGCTGGAGCAGCAAGTCGCGGAAATGTTAAAGAGCGGTGTCATACAACACAGCCGCAGCCCTTTTTCATCCCCAGCTATACTCGTTAAGAAGAAAGACGGCAGCTGGCGGCTCTGCATTGACTACCGTCGTCTCAACGCCATTACGTGTAAAACGAAATACCCAGTACCGGTGATTGATGAGTTGCTGGACGAGTTAGCCAGTGCAGCTTACTTCTCCAAGCTGGATCTCCATGCCGGCTACCACCAGATCCGTATGGCCGACGGCGAGGCATACAAAACAGTCTTCCAAACACACTCTGGCCATTACGAGTACAAAGTAATGCCCTTTGGGTTGGCTGGGGCACCAGCTACTTTCCAGAGAGCTATGAATGACACTTTGGCGCCCGTATTGAGGAAGTCAGCTTGGTTTTCTTTGACGACATATTGATCTTCAGCCCGACGATCAGTACCCACTTGGCACATCTCCGTCAGGTCTTCCAGCTGCTACGTACTGACCACTGGAACGTCAAATATTCCAAATGCTCTTTTGCCCAGCAACAGTTATCTTACCTGGGCCATGTGATTAGTGCGGATGGAGTCGCGACAGAGGAATCCAAAATTCGTGATGTGCAACAGTGGCCCCGTGCCGACAACAACTAAACAATTGCACAGCTTCTTGGGTTTGGCCGGCTACTATCGCAAGTTTGTCCGGCATTTCGGCTTAATCAGTAAACCTCTCACGAATCTCCTCCGGAAACATTGTGTGTTTGTTTGGACACCGGAGTGTGCCGAAGCATTTAACCTGCTTAAACAAGCTCTGATCTCTGCGCCTGTGCTAGCTCTTCCCGATTTCTCGAAGCCATTTGTGATTGAGACTGACGCCTGCGATAAAGGAGTGGGTACAGTGCTTCAGCAGGAGGGTCATCCCATTGCTTTTATGAGCAAAGCTCTCGGTCCTCGCAATCAAGGTCTCTCCATTTACGAAAAAGAATGCCTGGCGGTGCTCATGGCGGTCGAACGCTGGCGGTCATATTTACAATGAATGAGTTCATCATCCGCACAGATCAAAAGAGCCTTATCCACTTCGACGATCAACGCTTGTCCACTCCGTGGCAACAGAAGGCACTCACGAAATTGCTTGGGCTGCAGTATCGAATCTGTTACAAGAAGGGCACCGAGAATCGAGCGGCCGATGCGCTGTCTCGCAAGGATCATCCGCTTGCTGATGAATGTGCTGCTTTCACAGAGTGTCGACCTTCTTGGCTCGAGGACGTCACCGCCAGCTATACGAGTGACACACAAACCCGGGATCTTCTGGCTCAGCTTGCCATTTCCTCGCCCAAGGACAAATTCTCTCTGCACAACGGCGTCATCCGCTACGACAATAGGATTTGGTTGGCCAGCTGTCCCGCATTGCAAACTCAGGTCATCTCCGTGCTCCACGACAGCGCCATGGGTGGTCATTCGGGCTTTCCGGTTACGTACCGCCGCGTCAAGCAACTCTTCGCGTGGCCACACATGAAACAAGCTATCAAAGCATACGTCAGCAGTTGCACGACCTGCCAGCAAGCCAAACCAGACCGGAGCAAATACCCGGGGCTCCTGCAACCCTTACCAATTCCGGACGCAGCCTGGGAAATCGCCACAATGGATTTCATAGAAGGGTTGCCGAGTTCTTCACGCTTCAAATGTATATTGGTGATCGTTGATAAATTCTCCAAGTATGCTCATTTCCTCCCGCTCAGTCACCCCTACACCGCCCCTCAAGTGGCCCAACTCTTCATTGATCATGTCTTCAAACTGCACGGCCTACCCCGCGTCTTGGTGTCTGATCGCGACAAAATTTTCACAAGTACCTTCTGGCAAACATTGTTCTCCCGCACGGGCGTGCAATTACATCTCAGTACGGCATATCACCCCCAGTCCGATGGCCAAACAGAGCGGGTGAACCAATGTTTGGAAACTTATTTGCGCTGTTTCGTGCACGCTTGTCCGCACCAGTGGTCTAAATGGCTCTCTCTCGCCGAGTTCTGGTATAACTCGAGTTTCCACTCGGCGCTGGGCAAGTCCCCGTTTGTGGTTTTGTATGGCCATGAGCCTCGTCACCTGGGTCTTTCATCCGCTTCTGTGGGCGACCCTAGTGATGTTCAACAATGGCTCCAGCACCGGGCCACCATGACAGCACTCGTGCATCAACATCTGAATCGGGCTCAACAGCGCATGAAGCGGCAAGCGGACAAGAAACGCTGCGAGCGCACCTTTGCGGTCGGTGACTTGGTTTTCTTGAAGCTCCAGCCGTACGTACAGTCTTCTGTGGCCGCCAGAGCAAATCACAAGCTGGCGTTCAAGTACTACGGTCCATTTCCTATCGTGGCTCGCATTGGCGCCGTGGCTTACAAATTGCAGCTGCCGGCTTCCGCCACGGTCCACCCCGTGTTTTCATGTGTCCCAGCTCAAGCGCGCACTGTCCCGAGAGGTCCAGGTAACACTTCATCTACCTTCTGATCTTACAATGCATCAGGTTCCAGTTGCTCTGCTCGGCGCCAGATGGGTGCGCAAGGCGAACAAAATGTGCAAACAATCTCTCGTCCGCTGGTCTGATGCTTCACTCGGCGAAGAGACATGGGAGGATGAGGCGGACTTGCGGCGGCGTTTTCCTCATTCTCCGGCTTGGGGTCAAGCCGGTGTTTCAGTATTGTCAAGAACCCCACTCCTGAAGACCACTCAGCTGATACTCCTGAAGACCACTCGGCTGATGGTGGGGAAGACCACTCGGCTGATGGCGGGGAAGACCACTCGGCTGGCGGACAGGAGGACTCGGATGGAGCACGGCCCAAGCGCGCAAGGAAGCCCAACCCGCGATACGCCAGTGATGAATGGGCCCATGTCAGGATCCCAGCGCTGTGTATTAAGTAGCATTGTAGCGTAGAGAGTAAGCATCCTGAGGATCACGTTATTGGCACTCCTTCTCCTACCTCCGGTTCTCTCCCTATCCCTCATGCTTGCTGCGATCGGACCTCTGTAATCGGACCTCTGTAAGTCTTGCGTTGATCAATCGAGAAGGAGTTAACACGAAGGTACTCCTTTTTCAGGGAGGAAGCGGCGGGGAGTGCCCATCTGATTTTGTAATAACACTCGTGTAATGTAATAATGGTTGGATTTTTAGTTACATGATCAAATGATTTTGTAATAACACTCTTGAGTCATGCGTGGACTGAAACCGACTGTGGATCGTGCATACTGCTGAAATCCAACAGAAAATAGCTAGCCAGTTGGGTTGCCAGTAAATGGTATACTGTTCATTCGTTTTTCTCCATCTTAGTCACGGGGAGCTCAGAGGAATGCAATGAAAACAAGACAATGATCGGTAATACTCCGTACTAGAAACAGAGGATAGCCATCTATTCCGGTTCTTCCCTTTCTCTCCCCATTCCTCACTATTCCCCCGCCGATTCGCCTCCACGCTCCCGATCCATCCCCTCTCCGGCTCGCCGGCCATTCTCCACCATCGCGCGCCCCTGCTCAGCCGCATGCACTGCACACACTACCATCCCATTCCACTTTCACCTCGGGTCTAGCCTCATGTCTCCGGCCATAGCGCCGCCGTCATCCCACTAGCTTCCGCCAGTTCAGGTGCCTCCTCATCACCGTCCGATTCCTCCAGGAGCCGCCGCCGGCTTACCCACCACAACGAGTGCGAGAACAGCCCGTACGAGTACGACAACGACCGCCTCTCCATCTACTCACCATCCCTTCACCGAGTCTCCACCGCGCCGACTTGCTCCGGGGCGCCGTCGCTCGCTAGCTCCGATGCCTGCTCCCTCGACTTCAACAGCTTTCGCATCGGCTGGCGGCGGCGGAGACGTCCAGCTCTTCTGCCGCAACCTCGGCCTCTCCGGCCCAGACGACTTCATCATCTTCCTCACCGACGAGGAGGCGCGCAAGGCCGTCCATTCCTCCGCCTCCAGCTCCCCATCCGTGCAGTCGCACCCGGAGGCTGCAGCGTGGTCGGCAAAGTTGGATCTGCAAGAGCCAGCTTATCCAGATGTGAAGAGGGCAGGCAGCGGGGGAGGGATTAAGGGCGTGCACTACCGCCGGTGATGCTCAAGCCGCTGATATCTATGCCGCTACTACAAGTTTTTTCTGGTGTTCTCGACGTCAGTTCTTTTCCCCTGATTACTCGTCTGATTTCCATTTGAAATGTTAGGAGATGGTTTGAGAACGCGATTCGTGGACGATGTGGCCAATGTTTTCTGCAATTCCAACAAACTAAGAATCAGGAGGCAAATTAGCTCGTTCCTTTCTTGATTATTTGCTTATTATCCTCCATTTGACCGTACAAAGCTTGAGTTGGTTTGTTAGTTGGCTAACTAATGTAACGCTAGCGCAAATCATCTTCAGCGGGCGACCGTGGGTCGGAATATTCCGACCGTTCCACGTTTTCTTTTTTGTGCGAAATTCCGCTTTCCCGTTTCAGTTCCTCCACCACACGCAGCTCCTCCCCTTATCCTCTCCCCTTCCTTTTCTCCACCACACGTAGCTCCTCCCACCGCCGCCGCCCGTCCGCCCGTGCCGCTCCCGCCTGCTGCCTGGCTCAGCCCCCGCCGCGCACGCCCCGCTGGCTCTCTCCTCTCTCTCGCCAGCCCCGAGCTCCTCCCCCGCCGGTCCGCGCCGCCCTCCTCCGCCCTAGCCAGGCCGTGCCGCCATCCTCCGCCATAGCCGGCGCCGAGGCCCCCTCCTCCCCTACCTCCAGATCTGCTCCGACGGCCGTGGCGGCGCGCTCAGGGCCTCAGCGTCGCCGGCTGGTGGAGGAGTAGGGCCTCGACGTCGCCGGCTGGTGGAGGCGCTCAGGGCCGCGGCGTCTCCGTCGGTGTTGGCGTCCCTGCTTCGTGGCCGAGCCAGGGCGGGCCGCCTCGGCACTCCTCCTCGGTGCCGCTCCGGCGCAAACCCGGAGCTCGGGTGGTCCTTTCCTCCCTACTCCCGTGCTCGCCACCTCCCTACTTCACCACTGCCGCTCCGTGCTGTGGTGCGCGCGGCCCCGGCGGCGGTGCCTCCGGATGGTCTTGCATGCCAGCGCCTCCCCGGTGACGGCATCCCTGCAGCGGCATGTCACCCCGAACTCCCCGCGGCCCAGCTCCCGGCCCAGCACGTACCGTCGCGCGAACTCGGGGGCGGTGGTCTTGGCCACGAGCACCTCGGCCTCTTCGTCACCCTTGGCGCCGTCGTCCTTTCCGGAGTCATCAGAGCCGGTGCGGCTGCCGGGGTCGGTGACGGGGAGGACGAAGGAGAGGCTGCCGAGGCGGCCCGCGCAGCTTGCGCGAGCAGGCGTAGGCGGAGTAGCAGCCCCCCATTTGGCCACCTATCTCGGCGCCTCGCGCCCGCCGCACACGCGCCCTCCGTCCCTCTCTGTCCTCGTCGTGGATTCGGGGCGGATGGCTGTGTCAGTTATTGATATGGTAGCGATGTGTACTTATGAGGACTCTTCATTTTTTTTTGCACGGATCACGTACTGCTGTTGCTCCGCTTGAACGATTGAAGATCCTGCTTCAGGTGAATTTCTGATGTACTCCTTTTATGCTGTCTGATGGCTTGTTATTTTATCATGGTGGTTGAATGATGGATTGATGGGTTTGGCTTTGCCTAAATTGTTCTGTTTACCATGGAAGGCTGAAAGATTGCTTGGCTAATATAACGGTAGTAATTTATTTTTGTTATTTCAACATGTCGTAGTGTTATTTCGTATCAGCTAACATGGATATACGATGCAATCTTAATATCCACCATGTCAATGTATTCAATATAGTTTGTCTTTTCTCATTTCAAGACATGTTTTATCTTGTCGCCAGTTATTAACAGTTGACATCCAAGGAGCATATCTAAATTGTGGAGCTCCCTTAAAAACGAAACACATTAGTGCACATTCATTGTTCCCGCTGCCAGTACTGATTACTGAAGCATCGTGAAAATAATACTAAGGTAGACATATCACACTTGTTGCCGAAGCCTAATTTGATCGTTGCTCAAGTTGTCCTTGTGTATATGTACTCTGTATGAAAAGGCAGGGTGTGATTAAATTACCAGGGTTGGATCTCTGACTTATGTTATCTTTCTTAATGCAGGTTCAAAATCCTCACAGCATCAAGTACAATGGTACGGTTCAAGGTCTTAAGTATATATGGAGAACCGAAGGCCTCTGTGGACTTTTTAAGGGCAATGGGACGAACTGTGCAAGGATTGTCCCAAATTCTGCTATGAAGTTCTTCAGCTATGAGCAGGCATCCAGGTGTGTTTTTGTTTGCAATTACTCTTGCTTATATAACTGCTTGCTCTGCTACCGCCTGCTTGTTATTTCTAGTTTGCACTTTGCAGAACTTTTCTCTGTTGCATGATGAGACTGTTTTGACTTGAAATTGGTTGAGCATTTCTTTTTTACCCACATATTGGCATGTTCTTGTTTTCATGGAAAGCAGTATTTAATGTGCTATTTACTTTCTACATCATTTTTACAGGGGTATTTTGTGGCTTTACCGGCAACAAACTGGGGATGGTATGTCTTTTTCTGTTATCCTTACTACACAGATTAGCTTTCCTGAGTACTGCATCTTCATTTCATTAGAAGAAGGAACATGCCCTAATGTTATTGCAGACATGTGATTCTAGTGTCAGTCATGCTTACAATGACAGTTCTACTCACTTTTCCATTGTTGTGGAAATATTTAAAAAGAGGTATTGAATGGAAAACAAGCAATTATATTTGTGACCAGTGTAAGCACCATGAGCTTTGTGCTTGTTTTCTCAGTTCACACACACTGTACATCTTACTTGGCCCAAAACATGGCACAGAGTGTTCAGTTATGTGATACTATTGGCAACATGCCCAGGCTGAACACACTTGCTATATATATTGGCTCTTAGAGGTCACATACAGTTCAAAAGTTCCATTGTTCAATATCAGGCCGAAGTTGCTCTGCTTCACAGTAAATAAAGAACTCATGTTTTAACTGTTGTCATATATATAAATGTAAAGTTGATGAAATTCCCTGTATTCAATGCTTCCTCACATGTTTATTATGTTGCAGAGGATGCTCAGATTAATCCAGTTTTGCGCCTCGGGGTTGGAGCCTGTGCTGGTATCATAGCCATGTCTGCTACTTATCCCATGGATATGGTTAGAGGCAGGATTACTGTTCAGGTACTGCTTGGTTTTCATTGCTTTCTGTCATCATGATACTGCCAGTCTCACTAGTTGAATATCAGTTATTACATGCTTATATTTCATTTCATATGCTATTTTATGGAACATCAAATCACTTCTGCAGACAGAGAAGTCCCCTTATCAGTACCGTGGTATGTTTCATGCATTGGGCACAGTGTACCGTGAAGAAGGTTTCCATGCTTTATACAGAGGGTGGCTTCCATCAGTAATTGGAGTTGTAAGAGCCTCTTAACTAGCAATCAGCTATACTCTTTTGTGCTGTGCCTTGCTGATGACTGTTTAAAGTTTTTTGACACTATTTCAAAAGTAGGAACATTATAGTTTTCCAAGTAGGAACTTTCGTGGTGGAAAGTTTTGTATTCTTTAAGTAGAAAGCTAAAAATTTACAAGTGTGAAGTTTTTTGACACTATTTCAAAAGTAGGAACATTATAGTTTTTATGTAGAAAGTTTGTAGTTTCCAAGTAGGAACCTTCGTGGTGGAAAGTTTTGTATTCTTTAAGTAGAAAGCTGAAAATTTACAAGTGTAAAGTTTTTTGACACTATTTCAAAAGTAGGAGCATTATAGTTTTTATGTAGAAAGTTTGTAGTTTCCATGTAGGAACCTTCATGGTAGAAAGTTTTGCAAATTTGTACCTTCTATTTCTTCATTTTGATCTGCACTCAAGATCTTATGTTTTGTGAATGTTTTTATCTTCTCCTTGCTCACTGCAATATCTTTCGTTACTCCATTTATTGTTAAAATAAATACAAAGCGTACTTTTTGGTGTGAAAATGCAGAGCTGACAACGGTATTTATGTGATGAAATTACTGCAAAGCCATGATGGTGAAACTACAATTACTTTTTGTACGTGCACAAAATATCATCTAACATGCATTTTTTATATGGGGGATTGTAACACATCTGCTTTTTGTGTTTACTTTCTTCTTGTCACCCACACAAGCAGGATGATGCAAAGGTTGTTCATGAGGCTCTGACATACTACATAGTAGCTCACCCATACAACGAAAATCTCATGCAAAAAACAAAGGATATATTAGCTAAATATGTAAGATCTGCATCATATCAATCAATTTTTTTAATTATACATGTTTTACTGCATATACAACATTTCAATCAATTTTTTTGTTCAAAAAGTTGTTAACCCTTGTTTCTTTCCTTTTCTTCCAGAACATAGTTTACAACCAACAGGTAATAAACAATTTTTTTCATTATCTTAGAACATTCTTATTAAATTGTACTGTTTTCAAATTTTTGTAGTCAGCAACCTATCTAGCAAAATAATGTTTTGCTGGGTTCGAGGAGAATTTTTTGGTGCCACCATGAAGCTGATTTCATACGCATATTTTTTCCTATTTTCCATTGTCCTTTTTTGTATTTCTGCATTTTTTTCTTTGGATTATACATCTGAAAGTCCCAAAAATCCAAGTGGGGAATTATCCATGGTGTGTCAAGTTATCATCTACCAGAAAGTCTTTTTTTACATTTTTCAACTAACAATTTTGAATCAGAAAGCTACAAGTGGAAATGACTACTTTTTTGGAATCATGTAGTATCTAAGTTGAAATCCTGGAGGTCTCTAGTGGAAAGCTCAACATATCTTCTCTTTTAGGATGGCTCTACTTGGTTAGTTGGTATCTGGGATTCTTTTTTTTTCTAAGTGCTCCTAGTTGAAATACAGGAAGCCAAGTCCTTACTTTTTTTCCATACCCCTAAGTCTAATCTCTATAACATTCAACTAGAAATTGTCTTAGTCTCATAGTTGGAAGCTCAAACCGTCCAAGAAGAAAGCTGAAAATGTTGGAAGTCCATGGTGTATATGTAGAAAGCTTATTGTTTCATAGTTGAAAGCTTCATTTTAATTGTTGTTTTCACGCTGTATATGTAGAAAGCGTATTGGTTTTGCATTTTTTAAGTAGAAAGTTGAAAATTTACAAGTGTAGGATTCTTTAAAGTAGGATGTTGAACTTTTACAAGTTTAAAGTTTTTTGACACTATTTCAAAATTAGGAACATTATAGTTTTCCAAATAGGAACCTTCGTGGTGGAAAGTTTTGTATTCTTTAAGTAGAAAGCTAAAAATTTACAAGTGTGAAGTTTTTTGACACTATTTCAAAAGTAGGAACATTATAGTTTTTATGTAGAAAGTTTGTAGTTTTCAAGTAGGAACCTTCATGGTGGAAAGTTTTGTATTCTTTAAATAGAAAGCTGAAAATTTACAAGTGTAAAGTTTTTTGACACTATTTCAAAAGTAGGAGCATTACAAGTGATGCCGGCACCAGCTGTGCCTGTCTAGTTCCAATAATGCTAAGTTCCTGTCGCTTCAGTCAGACCAAGTTGAGGTACTCTAGCACCAGCGCAGCAAATATTGAACATCATACCAAGTAATCATGCAAGAGTTGAAAAAGTTAGAAAAAGATTTTAGCAGCTAGTGGTACTCAATGTTTTCTTCCGAGGTTTCGTATATTGCTGCTTTGTATTCTGTCCTTGCTGTTGCCATCATTTTGTATTGAGATTGTCTTTGGTGGACCATGATGACTAGCTGCTAGGGTTGCTTGGCTTCTATTGAGATCTTTCATGCGAGGACTGTATTTTCAATTTACAAGTTCTCAATATGACATAATATGTGGACACATGGAAGACACAGAGAATATTTGCTTTCACCAAGAGTTGATTGCGGAGTGCTTATAAAAAGATCGGGAATCGGCTTCAGTGGTCACATTTCTGTGCCAGGAACAAAATCCTGTGTCTGGAGCAAACTTGCAAGGACTCAGCAGTATAGGTACCAGGTGATTTGAAAGGTATTTTCAGACCTTGTGCCTTATTTCTTATCTTGTTTCTGCCTCTCTGGCCTTTTGTTTATATTTTTCCCTTTGTTTCTTACATTATATTAATTCCAAATACAACCTAGAGGTTCTTGTCACACATGAGAGGCCTCAATTCTGGGATGTGCTTCTACAATTACAAAACCAATAATTTGCATAACTAATGGTTCTCCTTTTTTGGCAATAGCTTGCAACAGTACAAACAAATATTCATGATCCTGTTAATACGTCCAAATTAACTTTGATAGGTGAAATAAAATACAGTATACAGTTTTCTGTCAAAAAAATAAAATAAAATACAGTAGGCAACATGTATACACACACATACCTGTACACTTATGACAACCATGTGATTTACCTTCTCTGCAATACTTTCATTGAACCCATGAAGATTCCTTGTTTCATTATTTTTCTAACTGAAAACTCAAGCAAAAGTGTCCTGCAATCTAGGTATTCAAAAGTAGATAGCTACAGTGTTTGATTTATCATGGCATGATTGTTTTATTTTTGTATGTAAACTTTCATTTGAACCTGTACCAACCAAAAACCATCCATTCTTGAGTAATTTGCACTCTGCTGTATGTTCACTTGAACCCACCAAGATTCTTGGTTTCTACCTTTTCTTCTCATTAACTTTCTAATTAAAACTCAAGCAGGGATGTCTGCAGGTTAGACACTTCGAACTTAGATAACTACAACGTTTGGTTTAGCAAGACATGATTGGTTACGTGTGTATGCATGTGACCACAATAGCGCAAAGTTGAATTCTTTAACTTACTGGTTGATAGATAGCACTTCAATTTGCTCAGAGTGCACTTTTGCTAAAACAATGGGTGCTTCTCTCATCACATGTACAAGGAACCTCCACTCGGCTTTATCACTTGTACAACTGAACTCTACTCATGCAGCTGAGCCATGTTTGTTTGTATTTGTTTATCTTTTTTGAAACGCCATGGCTATTTGTATATGGTATTACACGTAAGCATACTACAAATTCTGGCAGTTCCAGTACACGAAAAGTATCATACTGGTAATGCCAGAAAAATTGATTATCTTCGAAACATTGCAGGTGGCTATGAAGTTTCCCATTTTTGCGCTCTTGTTCCCTGTGCTGGTGCTGCTGCCTCGCCTTACCTGCTCGGCGTTCCATGGGAACGAGACTGATCGCATGGCACTGCTTGATTTCAAGCAAGCCTGTGGTGACCCTCATGGATCCTTGGCCTCCTGGAATGCAAGTACTCACTTCTGCTCGTGGAAAGGTGTCTCGTGTAGCCTGAAGCATCCCCAGCGTGTCTCTTTACTCAACCTCACTGATCAAGGCTTGGTGGGCTACATCTCCCCTTCCCTCGGAAACCTTACACACCTCCAAGCACTTCGCCTGTCAACTAATAGCTTTGGTGGTGAGATTCCAGCTTCCATTGGCCGTTTGAGCCGGCTGGAGGTGCTCTCCTTGAGCAATAACTCACTTCAAGGATGGATTCCTGATGAGCTCTGTAACTGTTCTAACCTCCGGATGTAAGAGGAGGGATTCCCCATAACATTGGTTCCCTCTCGAAGCTTGGCGTTCTGGTTCTGTCCTATTTTGTAACTAAAAACTAAACATGTCCCGTTTTATATGTCCCGTTTGTAACTGAAAGTATTATTTTAACTAACATGTTTGTAGTTTTTGAGAAAAAGGTTTTCAATTAGTTCAAGATGAAAAGGCTTGCTTGAATTTTTAATTTTTTTTGATTGATGCATAAACATCTTCCTTTTTTCATTTAAGATGAAATACAAATTGCTAGGCAAAGTTAGTATAAAGTGGGATTCCCCACCCTATTTAATCCCCTTAAAAACCCCCATCCCAGAAATAGAAAAGAGGAACGAGCTTGTGTGCTGTAAACAAGGAATAGTGAAAATAGGCTGCAAGTGTTAATAGTGAACGGCCTTTTAATGGAAATCCCGCTTGGCCCATTAATGGAAAGCCCAGCCCGCCTGATCCATTAGTGGAAATCTCGCCTGGCCCATTAATAGAAACCAGCCTGTCGGAACTGACCGCCGCGCGGAGCGCGGGCGGTCAGTCGTAAATTACCAGCGCCCTAAGGCTAGTTGTTGTTTTGGAGAATTAGAGAGGAATGTAAGGCTAGTTGGATCACTGATGTTTCAAAAAAAGTGATCTAATGGTATATATGATCGATGGAAACCATATTCACGCTTATTTCATTTACCTCAAGAAATTCATCTGAGGTAACAGAACAACAAGATTTATTTACAATCTATTATAATATAGAAAACAGCTGGGATTGCTGCTTCCACAGCGCGCCACGTCATTCTTGATGACGTGGCCCATTTCCAGCCGTCGGATCTCATATGGATGGCCCAGATTAAGATATAAACAGTAACAGATTCAGCACTGTTCATACAGGTTATTACTGTTCATAACGGATTTATTCACTGTTCATACCGGACCCAAATTGAACAGTAACGGATTTAGTCACTGTTCATACCAGACCCGATACGATTTTCCAAAAATCGAAATTTGAGAAAAAATTCAAAAGGGATGCAAATAAAATCCAAAAATTAAGGAAAAATTCATATAGCCCAAATAAAATATAAGAAATCCACTAAAAATAGTTTGACCAAGAAAAAACAAAATAATAATTTGTGTAATTAACATATCTCCTTCTTTTAATCCTAAGTTAATTTAAATAAGTTTGAATTAATTTAGATAAAAACCAAGTAAAAAATATTTATTACAAATATAAGATATAACATTCTTTCCTTTCAAAAAAAAAGGTATGTCATACTTACATTCAAATGATTTTTTTTATATTCACACACACTAAATTTAATATACACGATATATTTTACGTACAACGGGTTAGAATACTCGCGCGATTGCGCGAGCCTTTAGCTAGTAATATAGAAAGCTAACAGAACAATAAGATTTATTTACAATCTATTATAATATAGAAAGCAGCTGGGATAGCTGCTTCCACAGCGCGCCACGTCATTCTTGATGACGTGGCCTATTTCCAGCTGTCGGATCTAGCACGGACGGCCCAGATCAAGCGATGAATAGTAAACGGTTAAACAATAATGGGGCGTACTGTTCATAATGGTCCAGTACTGTTCATTTGACCCGTGAACAAAATCTTAATGGATTTTTTACTGTTTATATCCGGCTGGTACTGTTCACCCGACCTGTTACTGTTCACATACTGTTTATAATGTGATTTACTCAAAACCGAAATTTAAAAAGGAATGGCGAAGTTTGAAATCTATATTGATGCAAAATTGGGGTGAGGAAGTTTTTGGAACAATATTGGATTATAATTGAGTTGAACACAAGTTCTACCCATATGTGTTCTGATCGCCAGTTCAGACTAGATAATACTAAATCCGGCATCGGTCGATTTGTAGCCTTTTTGTGCTATGACATTTGTAAACCACTCAAAATGAAAAAAAAAGCAAGAATATTCATGTTTAAGGCATCATCAGCATCGCCGAAGTGGTTAGCGCGACAACACAGAAGCGGTGATGGCAGTGGAGCTAAGGGAGGAGAGCTTGCCGAAGTGGTTAGGGTCGTGAGGCAGAGCCGCTAACGACGCGGGAGCGGCGATGGCGGCGGAGCCAAGGAAGGAGACCTCGCCGGAGTGATTAGGAGTTAGGGTTGGGGGTGGTTAGAAAGGGGGGGTTCACTGGAGCCGTGGGGGTTTAGAGGGAAGGCTTGATCCTGCGCCGGTGGCCGCCGGACTTAGACTGAGGAGGAAGAAGGAGGGCCGTTGGATCTAATCCAATGGTTTGAAATATCTGACTGCCCAAATTGAAATAGTCGACTATGATTCGTCGTCACAAGACACTCCCTAGGAACGAATTTTTCTTCAGACATGTTCCTTCTTATCAAAAGAAAGCTCGGGAGATCTAGCTGGGTCAACAGATTGCTAGTACTATGCATGTGGCGTGTCTCCTGTTTACCCAACACCGAACTAGATAATCTCCTGCTGTTGGTGACTGATACTTGCGTTAGTCATTCCCTTTTTCATGAATTAACTGTTGCAGATGATCATTGCTAGTTTGCTACTAACGTATTCTTATTCAGAGGACCTCGCTGGGGCTGCGGGTGTTCAGGAGCAAGAGCATGTTAGCGACCAAGTACCAGAGGACGGCAACACTACAAGCAAGAAGACAGACGATGTGGGCCGTCGGGCGGACGCCGAGGAAGCACGGCCCAAACGGGCAAGGCGACCCAACAAGCGCTACCTGGGGAGTGAATGGGTCCACGGGAACGGCCCAACACTGATGTAATAAGTAGTTACTGTAGCTTGGGGGTAAAGGCATCGCGAGCGATCACGTTTTCGGCAACCATCTTCCTCCTGCGGCTCTCATTCCCTGTCCTCTTCTTGCTGTAATTGGATATTGTGATTCCCCACTGGTTAATCGAAGAAGATCGTAACAATTGGTATCAGAGCCAGTGCCCCACTCTTCCGCCCTGGATCCACCACCACCTAAGCCGCCCAAGTCGATCATCTGTACCCGTCGTCAAGCTCGCGAGATGGAGGAGATTCTCCAAGAACTCAAGTCGATGCGCGAACTCCAGGACCAACGCCACGAGGAGTTAAACTCCAAGATCGATTCCCTCACCGCATGGAAGCCAGATCTGGAGACTCAGGTCGCCGATCTGCAAGCTGCCGTTCGCGACCTGAAAGCTCACACCACTCCTGTAGCGGTGCAGCGGCCCGCCTTCATGCCGGCGTCGTCATCCGCACCAGGCGGCGCCACCCCACCTTCTTTTGGGGGATCAACCTCTATTCTTGGTGCGGCGCGTGTGGGAGCGTTCCCAGGGCCTGGTGGCCACGGCGTCGATCTGACTACACGGGGGAAGGTGGCGGGTTTTCCTCAAGCCCCGCCGCCTCCTCCGGCCAACGGTACGCCATTCCAGTCCCTTCCCGGCACTCTGCATTCCCTTCCTCCAGATCTAGCTCAATTCTCCCACGCTTCCAATTTGTCTGGATTATCCGGGTTGGGTGCTTCTCTGCCACATGTTGTGTTTCCCCGATTTGATGGCGAGAACCCGCGTCTATGGCAATCCCAGTGCGAGGAATACTTTGAGTTATACGAGATTCCGTACCAATTCTGGGTTCGCATGGCCACTCTTCATTTTGCCCCGTCCATAGGTGTTTGGTACCAATCTGTCCGAAAACGAATTGCTCATATCGACTGGCGGGGATTTTGCGATTTGATCGCTGGCCGCTTTGGCCGTGATCAACATCAGCAACTTATCTGCCAATTCTACCATCTTCGTCAGACGGGCACAGTGCAGGAATTCATTGATCGTTTTGAAGAGCTAATGAATCATTTGAATTCGTATTCTGACGCGACTCACCCTTATTACTTTCTTACAAAATTTGTCGAGGGACTCCGCGAGGACATACGTGTGGTGGTGATGGTCCAGCGACCGCCGGACTTGGATGCTGCCTGCTCCTTGGCGCTTCTTCAAGAAGAGGTGCTTGCGGGTGCCCGTCGGGACAGACCGAAGCGGTATGACGTTCCTGTAGCAAATCCGGCACGCCCAGCGAATCACCTCTCGCAAGTTCCGTTGCAAGGCCGGCCTACCCCAGCTCCAGCCGCTGAGGACTGCCGCGGTCTGGAAGGCGCCAGAGCCCAAGGACGCCCAGACGGTGTCACCGCGCTCTGGGCCTATCGGCGCGCGCGCGGCCTCTGCTTCACTTGTGGTGAGCGGTGGAACCGCGACCACAAATGCCCGGCCACGATTCAATTACACGTCGTCGAAGAATTGCTCCAGACGCTCGAGCTGCAGTACAGTGATTAGGAAGATGAGGAGGTGAGTTCCCCGGATCAACCTGTCGAGCTCATGGCCATCTCACGACAAGCAATCGAAGGGACTGTATCTCCTAGAACTATTCGGCTGCATGGGTGGGTACAAGGAATGGAAGTGCTATTGTTGGTGGATTCTGGTAGCTCCTCTTCATTCGTCAGTGCACGCTTGGCAGCTCGTTTACCGGGAATTCGAACTCTGGATCGCCTAATCCGGGTGCAGGTGGCCGATGGGGGAGAGCTTACGTGTTCTCAGCAAGTGCAGAATTGCTCATGGTGGGTACAGGGTCACAGATTTGTGTCTGATCTCCGGGTAATTCCTCTGGGAAGCTATGACATCATTTTGGGTATGGACTGGTTGGAAATTCATAGCCCTATGCTGGTTGATTGGGTTCGCAAATCTCTCCAATTCCAACTGAATGGCTGCACCATTACTCTGCAAGGACTTCAGTCAAACAACACCACCTGCACAGCTATAAGTTCACACCAGCTAGCCGGGATTGACAAAAGACAAGCCTCTGTTCATTATATTCAGCTGGCTCTTGCTCTGGACAGTAGCGAAGAACTGATTCCTCAGGACGTGCAATCTCTCTGAAGGGAATTCGATGATGTGTTCGCTGAACCACAAGGCCTGCCACCAAGTCGCGCCTACGATCACACTATTCCGTTGTTACCCGGAGCACAACCTTTTGCTTTGCGGCCTTATCGTCTAGCACCCTCCCTTAAGTCTGAGATTGAACAGCAGGTTGCTGAGATGCTACAAACAGGGGTGATTCAGCACAGCCGCAGCCCTTTTTCTTCCCCAGCCATTCTTGTCAAGAAGAAGGACGGCAGCTGGCGGCTCTGCATTGATTACCATCGTCTGAATGCTCTGACTTGCAAGACAAAGTACCCTGTCCTGGTTATTGAGGAATTGCTCGATGAATTGGCGGGTGCCTTCTTTTTCTCTAAACTCGATCTTCGAGCCGGTTACCACCAGATTCGCATGGCCGAGGAAGACTCCTACAAAACAGCTTTCCAAACTCATTCGGGACATTATGAGTACAAAGTGATGCCGTTTGGCTTGGCCGGGGCACCAGCAACTTTCCAGCGTGCCATGAACGAGACACTCGCCCCCGTCCTCTGGAAATCAGCACTGGTTTTCTTTGACGACATTCTGGTCTTTAGTCCTTCACTGTCCGATCACTTGACGCATCTTCGTGTCGTGTTGCAATTGCTTCGCACTGATCACTGGCAGGTTAAACAGTCGAAGTGTTCCTTCGCTCAACGACGGCTATCTTACTTGGGACATGTTATCAGCGCCGAGGGTGTGGCAACGGAAGAGGCCAAGATACGTGATGTTCAGCAGTGGCCTGTTCCAACCTCTGTCAAACAGCTGCGCAGCTTCTTGGGCCTGGCTGGATACTATCGAAAATTCGTGCGGCACTTTGGCGTTATCAGCAGGCCTCTCACCAACCTACTCAAAAAGCACTGTCCCTTTGTTTGGACTAGCGAATGCGATGCCGCTTTCCAACACCTCAAGCACGCATTGGTCACAGCCCCGTGTTGGCCTTGCCGGATTTCAACAAACAGTTCGTCATTGAGACAGATGCTTGTGACAAAGGTGTGGGCGCCGTTTTGCAACAGGACGACCACCCAATCGCATTCCTCAGCAAGGCATTGGGTCCCCGCAATCAAGGTTTATCGATCTATGAGAAAGAGTGTCTCGCTATCCTTATCGCGGTGGATCGCTGGCGTTCGTATTTGCAGCTGAATGAGTTCGTGATCCGCACCGACCAGAAAAGCTTGATTCACCTTGCTGTTCAGCGCTTGTCGACTCCTTGGCAACAAAAGGCATTCACTAAACTTTTGGGATTGCAGTACCGCTTGTGTTATAAGAAGGGCCAAGAGAATAGAGCCGCTGATGCTCTGTCCCGTAAAGCACATGAGCCTTCAGAGGAATGTGCCGCGTTTGCTAAGTGCGTCCCATTGTGGCTCGAAGAGGTGACATCCAGCTACGCTACAGATGCTCAGGCCAGTAGCCTGCTGGCCCAGCTAGCCATTTCGTCTCCACAGCACAACTTCTCGCTGCACCAAGGGGTTATCCGTTATAACGATCGTATCTGGTTAGGCAGTTGTCCTGCTGTCCAGACCAAGGTAATCGCCGCTCTGCATGACAGTGCCATTGGTGGCCATTCGGGTTTTCCAGTTACTTATTGCCGCATCAAGCATTTGTTTGCGTGGCCACGCATGAAACACACCATCAAAGAGTATGTTCGCAGCTGTTCAGTGTGTCAACAGGCAAAACCAGACAGGTGCCGCTATCCTGGACTATTGCGACCACTACCAATTCCGGCCACTGCTTGGGAGGTGGCGACGATGGACTTCATTGAAGGCCTGCCACTTTCATCCCGCTTCTCCTGCATCCTGGTAGTGGTGGATAAGTTCTACAAGTTTGGTCACTTCATTCCTCTGCGCCATCCGTTTACAGCATCTCAAGTCGCCCAGGTCTTCCTTGACAATGTTTACAAGCTTCATGGCCTGCCCCGGGTGTTGGTCTCCAACCGCGATAAAATCTTCACCAGCCAATTTTGGCAGCAGCTGTTCACACGTACAGGGGTTCAACTCCATCTCAGTACGGCATATCACCCACAGTCGGACAGCCAGACGAAACGCGTAAATCAGTGTCTGGAGACTTACTTGCGTTGCTTTGTCCACGCCTGCCCGCACCAGTGGTCCCAATGGTTGCCGTTGGCCGAATTCTGGTACAACTCGAGCTTTCATTCAGCGTTGGGTAAGACGCCATTTATGGTTCTCTACGGCCGGGAGCCGCGGCAGCTGGGTCTTACCTCTGTCGATGCTTGTACTCACACGGATGTGCAACAATGGCTAGAGAATAGGGCCGCCATGACTTCGCTTGTACATCAGCACCTCAACCGTGCTCAACAGCGGATGAAAAGGCAGGCCGACAAGCAAAGGAGCGAGCGTTCTTTTGATGTGGGCGACCTCGTCTACTTGAAGCTTCAACCCTACATTCAAACCACTGTAGCTCCACGCGCCAATCACAAACTCTCCTTCAAGTACTTCGGACCTTTCCAGATCGAGGCGCGTGTCGGCGCCGTCGCTTACAGGTTGCAGCTCCCGGCTTCTGCGGTGGTCCACCCGGTCTTCCACGTGTCCCAGCTCAAGCGTGCTTTGCCTCGAGGAGTTCAGGTGTTACCTCTTCTTCCTTCATCATCATCTCTGACGCAGGTTCCGGTGGCGGTCCTCGACACACGCTGGACGCGCAAGGCCAACAAAATGGTTCCGCAAGTGCTCGTCCGCTGGTCCTCCGATCCACCAGGCGACGACACTTGGGAGGATGCAGCAGATCTGCGGCGGCGTTTCCCTCGTTCACCGGCTTGGGGGCAAGCCGTTATTTCAGTAGGGGGTATTGTTAGCGACCAAGTACCAGAGGACGGCAACACTACAAGCAAGAAGACAGACGATGTGGGCCGTCGGGCGGACGCCGAGGAAGCACGGCCCAAACGGGCAAGGCGACCCAACAAGCGCTACCTGGGGAGTGAATGGGTTCACGGGAATGGCCCAACACTGATGTAATAAGTAGTTACTGTAGCTTGGGGGTAAAGGCATCGCGAGCGATCACGTTTTCGGCAACCATCTTCCTCCTGCGGCTCTCATTCCCTGTCCTCTTCTTGCTGTAATTGGATATTGTGATTCCCCACTGGTTAATCGAAGAAGATCGTAACAGAGCAGCGAGAACAGTGACAGCCCCAGGGGCGCCTGGAAGGGCCACGTCTTTGCAATCGAGGTCACCGAGGAGCTCGAGCGATGGCCGGAGCAAGAAACCCACGGCATGTAGTGGGTCTTCCCAGCGGAGGCGAACCGGTTCTGCCGGTACGAGTGGATGCACGAGGCGTTGACGCGCTGCTGGAGCGCTGTCCGGCGACGATGGTGTGGGTGAGCCCTACGGAGGCGCCAGCGCCGGCGCACACTGCTGGCATGCACATGAACATGATGCTGATGAAACCGGCAGCCGCCGCAGATCGAGCGGACTGTGCTGATGATCCTTGCGGTGCATGTATATGGATGAACCGACGATCGAGTTGTCAAGTTAGCTGTAACTGTTGTCAGAGCTCCGAAATCATCCGATTATGTTATCATACGTCATTTTCTGATTCTATATCTCTATATTGTACGTCTACCTGTCGTAACTTGGCATACTGATGCACTATAGGAAACCTAAAAACAGTGAATGGAAGGGACTGAGAGGAACGATTTGAGAAGCAACTGAGTAGTTGGAAGGGTGAGGCTGTCTCGTGCTCATTAATCCCGTCATCAGCAGTCTCAAGAAATTTTAAGGGGTATCCTCAAACGGTTGGATCATTTTAGATCCAGGCTCTACTGGCGAAGTGACAATTGTAAGAGAAAATATAGACTTGCTCGTTGAAATGTCATACACCGTCCTAAGGACTAAGGTGGCTTGGACATCCAGGATCTAGGTGTAAAGAACGTTTACCTGTTATGCAAATAGCTTTTTAAACTCCTAAATGAGGATGCGTGTGGCAGAATCTCCTTCGAAAAAGTACCTAGCTCACAAGCCCTGACTATTGCCACAGGAAAGCTGGGAGAGTCTCATTTTTGGTCTGGCCTCATGAAGGTTAACCGGTATTTCCTCAATCATGGAACTTTCTTAGTATAGGATGGATCCCAGATTAGATTTGGGAGGACACCTTGTTAGGCAATATCCCCTTATTATATGCGATTGTTAGGAAAAAACATGACACAGTGGCGGCAGTATTACGACAACAACCACCCTACATGTCATTCCGAAGGGCCATAGTCAGTCCAAACCTGCTAGCGTTGCATAAACTTTTCACCAAAGTACGTAGCAACGGTATAGCTAACACTATAAAGGGATTCCTTTAGATAGAATCTACAGCAGCATAAATAATTCTCAATCCAGTCCTTATATAAGGCCCTAGTCCATCAAATTGTGCCAATTACAAACCGATTACTCCGGAAACTCAAGGTGCCATTAAAGATTAAGTTTCTTATGGTACCTACGGCGTGGGGTCACGTTAACTAAAGATAATCTTTGCAAACGGAATTGTCATGGTAGTAAATAGTGTTGTTTTTGCCACGGGGATGAGACAATTCAACATCTCTTTTTTGACTATCAGCTCGCTCGTTTCACATGGCGGGTCATCCAAGCAACATGCAATTTACCGCCCCTACTAATATCGCCAATACATTTGGGAACTGGTTAAATGGGATGGGTCGGGGATTGCGGGCCAATCTTATGGTGGAGGCAGCTCCATTGTGTTGGTCTATTTGGCTCTCCTGGAAACAATGCGACTTTTGATAGGCGTACTATTTGTAATCCATTGTAGGCTATGTATAGTGTACCAATTGGTTACGGTCCTAGTCGGTGTTGCAGCAGGAGAACATCTCAAAAGCTGTCTAGTCGGCATGCAAAACTTTGGCGGTTGTGATCAGAAAGCCTTAACCACTCATGGGTGGCGGTTAGCCACATGCTATGTAATTTTTGAGACATGGGTTTCTTAATTGGCTTAGTTTGTTGTATTTCTTTTTAAATATTGTTGTGATGTACTTTGAAATAAATATTGGCCGTGTGTATCTTAGGATGTAGAGGCCAGGAGACTAATCCTATTTTCTATAAGAAAAAACATCTCTGTCGTAACTGGTTTTAGAAACTTCTTTCCGTTTTGTGTCTTAGGAAAAGTTGGTAGTTTTTACAGTGAAAAGTATCCTCCCTCTCATTTTTCCCCAGTAAACTCCTTTCCCGGAGAAAAGGGAAAATTCAAAAGGAAAAAACGAAGCAGCGAAAAGCGTGGGTTGAAGCGGAAAGGGAAAACTGAAAGAAAAAACAGCGCGGGAGTTGAAGCCGGAAAGGGATAACCTTGGGGCAGCGACACGTATCGGCGTAGGAGCGTGACCTTCAGTTCGTTCGCTAGCTGGAGGTCATCATCCTTCTACTAGTCGCTCCCGATAATGAGACGGCGCCTTCCGCGAAACCAGGCCCTGCACGCACCACATCAAACTGTAAATAAACGGCGGGCACTGGGCGGCGGCGAGCAGGCGGTAGGCGGCGGGAGAGAGATCCGGTAGGGGAGAGCTCTAGAAATTTGAGACTTCCTGTTACATGAAAAATGGAGAGAGTTTTAGAATTTAGCCCTACCATTTAGCTTATTTAGACCTATAATTGTCTACAAGCCATACCAAGGGGGCTTAAGGCGTTGCCGAATATGGGTGCAAACTTGACTCACTCCTCCGGGCTTGTATATGTTCAACACGCCGATTTATTATCTATTCAACACGTCAATTTATTGCCTAGTCTACAGTCAAACCAGTGTACTTCTATTTCCTTGACAATGATTGTGGGCCTGACCTCTTCAACACGGATGCATGCACTACTTTATTGACCCCCCTAAACTCATTGGTCTTTGGTGCCCGCAAGCTTTTAGCACAGTCAATTCCCCCTCTCAGTCTGTTCAAACAAGAAAAAAAAATTCCACCTGTCTCCTACAGTAGGCTGGTTTCTCCATGGAGGTTGCCTTATCTGCGGTCACAGGAGAACTTGTGAGCCGATTCATCTCCTTCCTGATGAACAAATACTACCCAAGCCGCTCATGTCCGGAGGAAAAGCAGGTGGAGAGGCTGCAGCATCTCCTGACAAGAGTTCATACCGTCGTCGAGGAGGCAGACGGGCGATACATCACCAACTCTGGGATGCTGATGCAGCTCAAGATGCTCTCGGAGGCCATGTATCAAGGCTACCGTGTGCTGGATGCCATGAGATACCGATCCCTTGAGAATAGTTGCATCGACGAGGTTAGTGACTCATCCAGACCCAGTTTGCCTTTTGCCAGTCCTTTCAAACGCTCTCGCACAATTTCCTGTAGAAGAAACGACAAGATTATGTACGGTGAGTTACATGGTGCCTTGGAAAGCTTAGAAATTGCTGTTGCTAACATGGCAGAATTTGTTGTGCTTTTGGGTGCATGCGAGCGCATGTCACGTCGACCTTATGATGCCTATCTTTATATCGACAACTTCTTGTTCGGCCGACACACGGAAAGGCAAAAGCTCTTGAGCTTCTTGTTGCAATATGACCCTCCTGGTAAAGCACCGGCTGTTCTTCCGATCATAGGTGGTATCGCAGTTGGGAAGAAATCTTTGGTTTCTCATGTGTGTGGTGACGAGAGAGTTCGATTGCGCTTCTCTTCGGTTTTGCACTTGAATGGGGATAGTCTATTGAGAATACTTGAGCACGTACGGAAAGGCCATATTAGGGATGATGTTGGTAGTTGTTGAGTTTGTCTCAGACGTAGATGATGAGGAATGGAAAAAATTTCACTTATTCATCACGAGAATGGGTAGAGGAAGCAAGGTGATCATCATAAGTAGACTTGGAAGATTAGCTAGATTTGGATCGGTGAAACCAATTTTTCTTAATACTCTGCCTTACGACGAATTGAGGTACTTCTTCAAGACATTGGCATTTGGGAGTGCAGATCCAATAGAACATCCAAAACTAGTACAAATGGCAGATGTATTCGCCAAGGAGTTGCTTGTGAGTGGGTCACTTATGACAACAAATGCACTTGCATATGTATTGAGAAATAATATAAATGTTCAGTTCTGGCTTTGCATATTGAACAAGACCAGAAGAATGATAGAAAAAAACATCTCCACATATGGTGTGCATCTAAAAATACTTATAGAACAAGGTCATCCGGTGGACTTAACGGACTATGGTTTGCATCCACTTCGCATGATACCGTATACAACAAATATTTCAATGAAGGAGGAGTCACCAAAGGTGACACTTGCGGAACTTCTAACAGATCCTAGTGTTATACCAAAAAGGGAGTTCAATCTAGTGTCATGGGAATCAAGGATACCCCCTTATACTTCATTTCCCAATCGTGTCCAATTTATGCCCGAATGTACTCCTTCAAGGAGGAAACGGCGAGGAGTGCCCATCTGATTTTGTAATAACACTCATGTAATGTAATAATTGTTGGAGTTTAGTTACATGATCAAATGATATCTTATCTTATATTTACTAGTTGGAGACTCCTTCGAAGTCTCTACACTGCGCCACATCATTGGAATAATTTAGATCAATGGATATATATTTTACGACTAAGATCAGTAGATTGATATAGTTTGCCCCGAGCAATAAAAGCTAGGATCGTACAATAACATATCTGTCAGAAAAAATGACAGGCAATACATGAAAGTAGATCAAGAACACGAGTTACCAATTTTGATATGAAAAATATTTTCAGAAAAAACTAGGGCGCACGACGACGATCTTTACTATACTGATAGAGTGTTTACAAACACAGTGGATTAACAATTAATGAGTTGGCAACTCATCTGGTATAGCATATAGGAGGTATATATATGTGGCATACATGTGACTCGAGTCGTAAGCGGAAACCTAGTCCGCTAAGTAGAAGAGTCTGCTACGATAGACTCCGACCTATCACTAGAATTTGGATCATATATCAACAATCTTCATGTTAATGAATTCCCTCTTTGTAACATATGAAGCATCAATAAACTCAACTCCTTCAACAACTAAAATTTCACCGTGCACCGAAAGTCTCTTGGACTAAACTGTAATACCAACTAAACTTGTGCAAAGGTCAAACTTGGGAACAGGAACGGCTTTGTTATCATATCAATAGAATTATCATGAGTACATATTCTGTATATTTTAATATCACTTTAAATAATGACGTCTCAAATATAATGGTATATCACATTAATGTACTTTATTCTCATGAAATATCTGATTCTTTGTAAGGTACGTAGCACTCTGACTATGGCTGAATATCGCTCGATGTACGTCCCCTCGATCAAAATGCTTTTCACATCTCTTTCTATTTCCAAGCTCAACTAATCTAGGTGAGGCGTACGTGTTAAGTAGCGAGGATGACATGCAAGACAAACGTATCCGCAATTATTACCTCAGACAGACACGGCAACCTAGAGTAGCTGGTGCTTGACAGAGACCTTTACTTCTCTGACAGAACTATCGGTTCTCTACTTCTCTATTACTCATTCTATTCTTTTTTTCCTTGACGTTTTTGACTTTTAAAAGTCTTCGAGACGTTATTTTGACGATTACTTTTGACAATTATACATTAAGATCTAATAGTAAAATTATAATATTCATAAAAATATTTTAATAATAAATTTATATAGACAACGTAGATAGTTTTAAATCTATTGCAGTCCTTGTCCGACTCGGTCCACTGAGGATATCATCTGTTCTTTGTGACACTGGTGATATGCTTAGTTGAAGAAACTGCAACGTTGCTGATGAGATATCATGTGTTCTTTGTCCGATTGGGTCCACTGAGGATGGCAGCACCTCTTCTCCTGTGATACTGATGTACTTACGTTAGTCATTTCCTTTTTCATGAATTAACTGTTGCTGATGATCATTGCTAGTTTGCTACTAACCTGTTGTTATTCAGAGGACCTCGCTGGGGCGTGGGTGTTCAGGAGCAAGAGCAGCGAGAACAGTGACAGCCCCAGGGGCGCCTGAAAAAAAAACAGCGCGGGAGTTGAAGCCGGAAAGGGAAAACCGTGGGGCAGCGACACGTATCGGCGTAGGAGAGTGACCTTCAGTTCGTTCGCTGGAGATGTGGTGGTGTGGGTGCAAATCACGAAGTCTCCAGTATCAACGGCCCACACAGTCTCATATAGCTGGATAAAGGCCTCAAGTGGACACAAAAATACATGAACTCAGATTGTCTTTTTTCAGACACCTTGTACTCTGCGTCCTTTTCTCTTGTATTTGTACGGCTCGATACTACTACATAAGGGCACTCTCAATGTATTGTATCTTAGGTTGTATCTTATTACATTAGATAGAACCTGCTCAATGGGTTGTATCTTAGTGTTGTATCTAAAAGAGCTCTCATTTAATATGTTTTGTGAGAGAAAAATCATGAGATATCTTGGATTTAGTGCTAAGATCCATTTCTAGATTAAGATATGGTCACTACCTCAGAATAGGCCTTTCCTGAACGTAATTACTGACGGGCACAATACGACCCGTCAGTGATAAAGACATCACTGACAGGTGGATTAATGTGACCATCAGTGGAGACTACAGCTATACTAATTTATGGGAGGGGAAATACCACTGACGGGCCTTGAACTCTGCCTGTCAGTGGTGCTGTTCTACCACTGACGGGCGAGAAAGTGGGCCCGTCAGCGGATCTTGCTGGCCCGCTAAAGCCCACCCAAGCCCGTAATCCCTTCCGCGTATAAATCCCCCAGCCCCCAGCCCCGATCCCCTTCACTCCCTCCCCCAGCCCCAATCTCTCTTCTCTCCCACCTCGCCGGCCTCTCCACTCCCTCCCCCAGCCCCGCAGGCCCCGCCGCTCCCTCTCTCCCCCTCGCCGGCGCCGGCCTCTTCGCTCCCCTCCCGCTCGCTTTGCCGCTCCCTCTCTCTCCCTCGCCTCCAGCCTCCCCTCCCCAGATCCAGAAGCTCCAGGAGACCAGGAGGGGGCGCGGTGGCGACGCCAACGTGCGCAAGGCACGCGGCCAGGAGGACCTCGACGACCGCTCCCCCTACTCCGAGGACCAGCTCCGCAGGCTCTTCGGCATCTTCGACCGCGATGGCAACGGCTTCATCACCGCCGCCGAGCTTGCGCACTCCATGGCCTAATCTCAAGGTCTGGGTTGTTTTTACATCGACTAATCGTGGATGGATTGCTGTGGGTGCATGGGTGCGACGCGTCGGTGCTGATCTCGGGGCCAGGCGACGAGCACAGCGCGGGAGGGCGCCGACGGAGGAGGTGGGGGTGTCTCCGGCGAGGTACCGCGGCGTGGTGCGGATGACGAGGCCGACCTACTCGATGCGCCTAGATTTCCTCCTCCACCTCGGCCTCTCCACCGACGACCTCTCCGCCTCAAGCCCGACGGCACTATGAGCACCTCCGTCGCCTACCTCGTTGGCATCGTCGGCGTCGCGCCGCGTGACACTGGTCCCAGCGACGGCGGTGCCCGGCGGCGAGGCGAGGCGAGGAGGTGACCTGGGATGGCGGGTCCGGGCCTGGACCAGCCCGTTTGGGCTTTTTTTTTGGTATTGTAAACCATTTCCACTGACGGGCGGTGAGGGCCCGTCAGTGGCATATTTTAGCACCACTGACGTTAACGTACTGACGGGCGCAAAACCCGTCAGTGGAGGGTGTTTTGCGCCCGTCAGTGTATGTGTTATACCAGGTAGTGGGTTATTCTCTCTTTTCTCATTAAATAGGGTGCCACATCAGATTTTTGTTTAGGTGGCATGATTTAGATATAGTATATGGTGGAGCATTGGGAGTGCCCTAACTGAGTCAGATTACCCTGGCTCAGTTACCACTCAAGAAACACTTGATATGGTTGCCGTACTAGAGTCCAACACAAAATAGAACTCCTAGTTCTAATCGATTACGACTCGGCTAATAAGCTGAGTGATAGGGCGAAGAGAGTGCCACACACGGCAGGGGTGTGCAGACTAAAGCCCTCTTAGAGATGGCTTAGACTTGTGCATAAGTCAGCTATCTAGATAACCTGTATATAAGATTCAGTAAAAATAAATCTATCATATTTGTAACTGTCTGTTAGGAATAGTTTATGGACTTTAGCTTATTGTCTATGGTAAAAAGTGCAAAGTCTGAAATATACCTTGGACTCATTTATTTGTTTATTTTGGAGAGTTTTTTTTTCACATGTTTACAAGTTTACAAGATTTCTTGCCATCAAAATAGGTTGCAGGTTCTACAAGTTTCCTTTCCAACAAAATAAAAATATTTAAAACCTAATTAGCCTTTCTGTTTTACCTTATGGGTTCTCTTTCAAAGCTTCAGGAGAACCAAAATTTGGAGGTTTTATTGTGTACCATGACATATGAGATCTATACTATCACCAATAATGGTCAGATTTCTCTCCACCCGTCTGCTTATATGTGTTGAGCTTAACTTATTACAATTTTTTACAAAAACACATTCATTTTTGCACCAGCTTTTCAGTGGAGCTGTTCGCTTTGCGCCTCTAGGATTGATCAACATGTTAACTCAGGTGGCGCACTTGACAGTATCACAGGCACTATTGATTCCTCAGGTACCACAATTCAGATCAAAAGCCAAGGGCCAGGGCGGTTCGGCGTGTATTCATCAACCAGGCCGGCACTTTGTAGAGTTGATGCAGATGAAGTAGCGTTCAGTCATGCAGATGATGGCTTGCTGGCCTTTGATCTCTCCCACGGTTCTTCCCACAGCAACCTTAGAAACATTGTGATTCTCTGCACAGCCCCCTGAAGACCTGAACTCACTGTATCTGTCTTGGTGCCTCTTCATGCAATTTCTGTTTGTGAGGTATTCAGTAACCATTACACGTGCACCGAGACACCGATTCTGCAGAAAACCAACTACTGCTGTTTATATTCTTCTGGTTTATCAATAATTACTGCTTCCCGGAAACGTCTGTTCGTTCTTACCATGTCATGTCTTGTTTTCGTGTGTGATATGTTTGCGTCATTTGGGTTGTTCTAATCTGCTGGAAGGAGTACAAATTAGCGATCTAACCAGATCAATTGTGATTCTATCGCAACATAATTTTGCGAGGTTATTTCCTTGAATGGACGGTGGATTCTGCAAGTTTTTTTTTGCCTTCAGGCTCAAGTGCTCAGACATTCAGTTATCTAAAGAACACCGCCTGGTTCTAGAGCAGCATCTCTCTCACGCCTGCATCTTTGCAGCTACAGATGGCGCTCACTGATCATTCTACAATGGATGTGTGGATGTACCACGCCGTATACATCGAGCTTGAGCTCACGTATGATTCTCTCGGTCGGAATGCTTCTGGTACTGGCGTACTGCTCACCAGCTTGAGCGACTGGCTCTCTGGATCACAGCTGTTGTCCGCGCTCAGGCACCGGCACGGGTTGGTTACCACGCTCCGCCTGTCCGCGCCGACGTCCTGGCAGTGCATGCCGGAGCCGGACGACGACGCGTTGGCGGCGACGTGCAGCTTGGAGTCCGACACGAGGCGCCACCTGGCCAGATCGTCGGTGCACGCCAGGCCGAGGCGCACTGGCCGGCCGGCGCCCTCGGCGCAGAGGCACATCAGCGGGTTGTCCCGCGGCGCCAGCCTCGGCTGTTGCTGCGTGTACGAGGCCCACGCCTCCGTCTCGCAGCACGGGCCCAGCTCCAGCGGCTGCACCGTACCAGCTATCGCCGCGCCACGCACAGCCCTGTCGCCGGGTGGAACAGCACCATGTACGGCGCCCTCCGCGAAACCAGGCCCTGCACGCACCACATCAAACTGTAAATAAACGGCGGGCACAGGGCGGCGGTGAGCAGGCGGTAGGTGGCGGGAGAGAGATCCGGTAGGGGAGAGCGGCGTAGGGCGGCACGTGGGGCAAAACACTCGCATCGTGGCCTGCCTCCCCTCACTATGGGTCAGTTCTTTTGAGCTTCTAGAGCAGCTTATAGGTGGAAAAAAACTTTTCTAGACAGCCCATGGCCTGTTTCCCGTTGGCAGGAATAAGCCTCACAAGGACAGCTTCCTGAGCTTCTCCCCCGATCAGAACTCTCTCTTCTCTCTCCCTTTTCTCTCGGCCGCAGCCCGCCCGCCCGTCTCCTCCGCCCCGACGCCGCCACTCTCCCTCCGCCTCCGCCCGGCCTCCCGAAGCCGGCCGCCTGCCTCCGCCATTCCCCGCCTCCCTCCGCCGTTCCCTGCCTCCTTCCGCCGCCTCCCTCCCTCCGCCACCATCCCCGCCTCCCTCTGCCGCCTCCCTCCGCCGTTCCCCGCCTCCATCCGCCGCCTCCCTCCCTCCGCCACCATCCCCGCCTCCCTCCGCCGCCTCCCTCCGCCGTTCCACGCCTCCATCCGCCGCCTCCCTCCCTCCGCCACCATCCCCGCCTCCCTCCGCCGTTCCCCGCCTCCCTCCGCTGCCTCCCTCCGTCCGCCACCATCCCTACATCGCCGCGTCGCGCGAAGGTGCTGCCGCTCCTCCAGCAGCCCCCCTTCCCCGACCACCGGCCACCTACCCGTCTCCTCCGCCCTGACGCCGCTGCCTGGCCATCTCCTCCGCCCCGACGCCACCGTCTCCAGTGCCCAGTAGCACCTAGCAGCTCAGATGAACAAGCCGAAAAGAACTCGAGGTGAGTTTGTGAGGGCTTCTCCCCACCGCAGCTCATTTGGGTAGAGAAGCTAGAAACGGTTTCTGGAGAAGCTTAAGCTCAAAAGAACTGGCCCTATAGGAAACGAGAGGAGTGCGGTGGGGAACGGGAGGAGAGGAAGAAAAAATTGAGGGGTTTCCAGTATCTATACACACTGGCTGTTTTTTGTAACTAGTAAGCGTGTATGTCAACGCACGTCTCAACTAATGCAAACTATAACTATGGAAAATTATATATCACATTGGTCATAGTACAATTTTATCAGGCAAGCAGGCAACTCTGTGAATAGCATTTGCTTAGAAGCAAAGCTTATATACAATACAGGAGAAATAATGCTTGGATCTTTAATCCTGAAAGATTTGGTCACATTTGAAGTTTTTTCTACATGTGGATTTTGTTTGCTAGTTTTGATACAAGTGAACGGAAGAAATGGTGGGCTAAGTTGCCCAGATGCGGCGATACGGATACGGATACGGATACCGTGATACCGCGATACGGCATTTTTTCAAAATTGCAGATACGGCGATACGTTTATATATATATATAATAAATTTTAAAATGTATAGAAATTAATGATTTTTTATAGCAAAATGGCAAAGGTGATAGTTTAGGAATACCTTATTACTCTCGTCTCCATCTCTATTAACCAATTCTCCGACAATCTGGTACTTATATAGCTGTCAACCTGCCAACAACTGAATAAATTAGTATATAATACAAATAAGTGAAAGCATAATGGATAGATACATCATGCTTACATTGCAATTGTAGGTAGAGGCATGGAGCACTCCAACTCCAAGTCTGCAACTAAACAAGTCTCATTCCATTTATCTATTTCTCAAGAAGTCAAAATAACAGTTCATCTCAAGTTCTCAACCACATAGTACATAATTTGAAAATCTAACCACTATCACCACAAGTTCACAAAATCACAAGCACTCAAGCAGTTCATGTGCAGCAAATTACGTAATAAGCTAATGAAGTACCAAAGTAGATGACAATCATGACATGACAAAATGGCATTCCACTCTCTAGCTCTCTACCCAACACAGCTCTCTACCTCTTGATCTTCATCTCCAATGTCCAATGCCCCAATATCATCTAGCAAGATCTCTAGGTCTGGTTCATCTAGTGATAGCTCAGCTTGTTGAAGAAAATCTGCACGACTAGCAAATACCTCATGGCTGTCTCCTCCGATGTCCCAGAATCTTGATCGGCTACTTACATACTCCGGCGATTTCCTTGAAATAAGCCGCAAGTTCTGATGTACAAAGACTAGATCCTCAGCACATCCAGGGCTTAGCCTACAACAAATGAAATTGAAGTCAAGTTCCAATTAGGTGGTAAAATGAAGAAATTAAGAAGAAATGAAGAATAGAGGACCTGTTTCTCATTGAACTATGTATCAAACCATATATACTCCAATTTCTTTCAGCACAAGAAGAAGATGTTGGCTGGCCAAGTAATTTGAGTGCTAATTTTCGCAAATCTGGGGCAGAGTTACCATGAATTCCCTACCATGTCTTGGGATCTAGGTAGGCTCTATCCTCAATTGAGTCGAAGGAATTAAATCCAGTTGCAAACAAACTAAAATTAGCAAACTGTTGTTTGATCTTTTGCAATTTAGCACCAACAAGAAAAAACCTCCTAAAGCATTTATTTCTCTCTTCTGAAATCTCCTGATCCATATGTGGAGCTTGGCGACCTAGAACCTAATCCAAGCTTCAGTGTAATACCTAAGGACAAGAAATTAGCAATTAGTAGTGCATTAGGGACACTAATCAATTTACTATATTATGGACAGCAAGCAAGCATCTTACTTGGGATTTAGTGAGTGTGCCCAGCAATGCAATGGGGTATTACTTTTTGCCCATCGATTGACTAAGATCTCATGCACAATAGAGTAAAAGGCAGATTCTTCGTGGGGCTCTTTTCCTTCGTGGCGATAAATTGTACTCTTCACCTTCTCAATCATGGTATTCCACATCTCATATATCAAATGAAGGCACGGTTTGTCTGTGTCGGCTGCACGTATCATAGCATAGATAGGCTCACTGAAATCAAGAATATACGTCACTTTATCCCACCATAGATCGCTAAGAACCTTCTCTTTGACAAACTGTGCTCTACCTTGATTGTCATCTTTATAGTCAGACCACTTTGAACTGACAACAATCAAAGTAAGAGCTTCTTTGACATCACGGAACCTCTTCAACATCACAATTTGAGAAGCAAATCTTGTTTCAGCAACAACAAGAAGTTCCAACTTACTGAAGTCATTAAACATAGATAACCTCATGGAGTGATTCATTATGAAGTTTCTTATCTGATTGGCATCTGCTGCAACCTCACTAATCCAATTGCAATGTTCATACTCGGGGTCATCCTCACTCCTGGCTAAACCTATGTTCTTCAAAGCAAGATTCAAAGTATGCACGACATATGGGGTTCAAAAAAATGTGAGAGAACTTCTACTCCACCAGCAGCCCTGTAGCTCTGCAGTTGGCTGCATTATCAGTGACCACTTGTACAACATTCACCGCTCCAACAATATCAATGATTCTATCATCTTTCCATAGATGTACTCCTTGGTTTTTATTTCTACCTCGTATTGATTGATCTTAAAAACATAGGTCCATCTTCTGTTACGGCCAAGAAATTTAAGAGTGGGCGTCTTTGAGGATCAGACCACCCATCTGATACAATACTCACACCTTTGTTGCTCCATGTTGTCTTGATCGGTGAAAGACCGAGGTCTATCGACTAGAGGGGGGTGAATAGGAGATTATCAAATTTTAACCAAATTTGTTGTTTAGCATGCAAGAGTGAAGCAATTAAAGGTGAAGCAACAAATACTAAACAAGATCTAGCTCAAATGAAGAATAAACACTTAAGTAAGGAGCTAGAGAGGAGACTCAAGATTTAACTTAAAGTTCAAGTTGTTGGCAACAACTCTACGTCTTCGTTTGGAGAGGTTTGAGCACTTAGCTCCGAAGTCACACAGACTTCACCTTCTTCTCCTTGAGCCAAGTTCACTTAGAACTTGCTCAATCATTCGTGGTGAATCTTGAGGTGATTCCCGAACTTTCACAAACTTGTTGGAGGCGAATCCACAGATTGGAGCTCTCAACGACACCTAGCCGGCTAGGAGATGCCAAATCTCTACAAGTAATGAGTCAAGATTACTAGGCTCGAAGAATCTCTTGCTTGTATGCTCAATCAAGTCTCAAATCTCTCAAATCTTTCCTCTCTCAAAGTAGATCTCAAAGAGCAAGAGGAAAGGGGAACACGGTCACACCGGATTGAAGATTCTACTCCGTAAAATCACTTCCAGAAGCGATTCCCGGTAGTGCCGACTTTGACAATCGGTTAAACCAAGATTTGAAGTAATGACACGTTATTCTCTCACAAGAGGAGACGCGGTCAAACTGGGAATCAACTCGGTAACATAGCACTCACAAAGAGACCTAAGTCCAGAAGGGATTCTCGGTACAACTGGAAACGAAACCGGTAGAACCGAAGACAAAAAAAAAGGGACTTAGTCTAAGACAATCAGAAGCATATCCTGGAAGCACCAGTTTCAAGAACGGACAAACCGGTTTCCAAACATGAAACTAAGGCAAACCCTAAGTGACAGGGTTCCCTAACTCTCCGACACAGAGGCCATTCTCGGTAGCACCGGGCTTGAAGACCGGTCATGCCGTAATTTTGAAGCTCTCGAGGCTTGAGACGACTAAGTCATCAAACCTCGCAACAGAGGTCAATCTCGGTACATCCGGTTCTCAAAGCCGGTATCACCAAGAATCACTGTCTGTGTCTCAAAAGAGATTTTCAACGAAGTCTTCTGAGAATTTGACTGAGCACACATGAAGATTCTTCCTATAGCTTAGATATCTTACCCCTCTTAATAGTGTGGCTTGTCCTATAGACTCAAATGATCTATTGATCATGTTAAACACTAGAAAAACATCACTAATCTTCTAGGTCCAAGCATTCCTTCATCATTAACTTTTTAGGGGTCGACATCCACTAGTTAAACCAATTACCTTGGGGACTAAACACCTGTATACACTCAGTAAAACCATTAGTCCCTTAATCGTTTGTCATTAATCATCAAAACCCACTGGGGGCACTAGATGCACTTTCAATCGGCTGTAGCATTCGTTCAACATGTGTCTTCTCTTGCACAAGAAGACTGGTTCTGATCTTGTTATAGCTTGAGGGGCATAGCCACCCAAGTTGGTGTTGGCAGCAAACATGAAAGCCTTCCTAAACCAAGGATTTCTTGCAACATTGAAAGGCAGGCCTACAAATAAAATAAGAATTAATTAGTAAGTGCAATCAAACTTCAAACATCTAACAGTTAAAGTTGATAACTTGCTAACCTGCGGTATAGAACATCCTAGCAATCAAGGCATCAAGCTTGCTGCGAGTTTCCAAATTGAAGCTTGCTTCAATAGCTGACATCCCCATCTCTTCCGCCCACTAAAACCCTCCGTTGCCAGCGGAATATCCGGAGGCAAGCGGCTAGCACTCAAAGCATCAGCTCTATCTTGTTCACCTTTGAGCTGTGCTAGAACATCAACATCAACTGTCACCTTTGGACATAGATTCACGCCTTTATTTGACCACTTCAAGAGATGTGCTTTCACTCTTGAGTAGCTCCCATTAATTTCACAGTCACAAAGCCGACATATGGACTTTGCATTCCCTCCTTGGCCTCTTCCGATCCTCTCTATCTTCTGGACATACCTCCACAGCGGCTTCTTCTCATCATCATTTGGAGGAATCACATGAGCAGCATTCAACAATTGGACTGCAATTGTGGCTCCTCCAGGACCTCCACTGCTTATTCCGTAGCCTGTGCCTACGTTTGAGCTCGAGCTTCCAACTCCAGAACCACTGCCACTGCCCACTGCCACTGCCAGTACGAGAACCACTAGCCATTGCTTAGATTGCTGACCTTAAAAGGATACACACTACACATGGTGAGCTTTCAAGAACAACTAGCTATACTTACTACACATGGTGATACAAATTTACAAGAACACTTGAGTGCTGACCTTAATATGTGAAGGAAGATGCAGTGAAGCCGAAGGACCAAGGGAGTAGTGGAGAGCTGGCGTGGCCTGTAGCGGTCCAGCGGAGACCGGAGATGGAGCTGGCATGGGCTGTAGCGGTGGCCGCGCGGCGCGATGCAGGGGAGGGGGGAGGCGGCACGATGCAGGGCAGGCAGCGGTAGCGAGATGCAGGGGCGGCCGCATGGCGCGATGCAGGGAGGGGGAGGCGGCGTGGCAAGATGCAACGGAGGGGGCGTCCGCACGGCGAGATGCAGCGGCGGCCGCACGGCGCGATGCAGGGGAGGGGGAGGCGGTGCGGCGAGATGCAGCGGAGGGGGCGGTCGCATGGCGCGATGCAGGGGAGGGGGAGGCGGCGCGACGAGATGCAGTGGAGGGGGCGGCCGCACGGCGAGATGCAGGGGAGGGGGAGGCGGCGCGATGCAAGGGAGGCTGGCCAGCGGCGAGATGCAGCGGCGGCAGCGGTGGCGGCGTGATGGAAAGGGGAGGGGCGGCGCTGTGCACAGAGAAAGGGAGGCGGGGTGTTGGGGTGAAATTTTGGGGATTTAGGGTTACACGTATCTGAAAAGTATCCGAACGTATTTGAGAAGTATCGGAGTGTATCCTAGAAGTATCCGTATTAATTTTATTTTTCTAAAAATTAGAAAATCAGCAGATACGTATAGGATACGTATCCGGGCGTATCCGGACGTATCCGTGTATCTGGACGTATCGGACCCCTGATACGGCGTTTTTTGGCCGTATCCGCGTTTCATAGATGGTGGGTATAGCACATAATACCTCTAACTTTTGAATCAGTTCCTTTGGCGTTGGAACCAAGACAATGATGTAGGATTGATGAACCCTTCCTCCATAGCTTTCTCGATGAAAGACAGCAATGGGTTGTAGTACCCATCCACATTTAGCAGTCCAACCTGTAACATTTCAACCACAAGTCTCGTTTATTTCTGAAAACATATTATAGTTTAGACTTGAGGACAATTGTTCATGAATTACTGCTTTTTTGTAATTACTGCTGTGAATTTGAAGGACAAACTCCGGGAGGGGGTAAGGAGGCGGAGAAGCTCAAAGAGTCTAGAAATTTGACGCTTCCTCTACCAATGGAAAATACAGAGAGTTTAAAATTTTAGTCCTACCTTATAGCTTATTTAGACCTATACATTGTCTCTAAGCCATACAAAGGGGGCTTGAGGCGTGACCCAGTGCAAGCTTGACTCACTACTCCCAGCTTGTATATATTCAACTCGCCGATTTATTATCTATTCAACACGTCAATTTACCATCAATTCAACACGTCAATTTATTGCCTAGTCTAATAGTCAATTCAACACGTCAACTTATTGCCTAGTCTAACAGTCAAACCATTGCATGTCTATTTCCTTGACAATAGTTGTGGACCTGACCTCTTCAACACGGATGCATGCACTACTTTTGCTTGTGCTACCGTTAAATTTATTGACCCAAACTCATTGGTCTCTGGTGCCCACAAGCTTTTAGCACAATCAATTCCCCTCTGTCCCCTACACTAGGCTGGTTTCTCCATGGAGGTTGCGTTATCTGCGGTCACAGGTGAACTTGTGAGCCGATTCATCTCCTTCCTGATGAACAAATACTACCCAAGCCGCTCATGTCCGGAGGAAAAGCAGGTGGAGATGATGCAGCAGCTCTTGGCGAGAGTTCACACAGTCGTTGAGGAGGCAGATGGGCGATACATCACCAACTCTGGGATGCTGATGCAGCTCAAGATGCTCTCGGAGGCCATGTATCAAGGCTACCGTGTGCTGGATGCCATGAGATACCAGTCCCTCGAGAAGAGTTGCCTGGACGAGGTTAGCGAATCATCCAGACCCAGTTTGCCTTTTGCCAGTCCTTTCAAACGCTCTCGCACAATTTCCGGTAGAAGAAACAACAAGATTACGCACGGTGAGTTACATGGTGCCTTGGAAAGCTTAGAAATTGCCGTTGCTAACATGGCAGAATTTGTTGTTCTTTTGGGTACATGCGAGCGCATGTCACGGAGACCTTATGATGCCTATCTTTACATCGACAACTTCATGTTCGGCCGGCACACGGAAAAGCAAAAGCTCTTGAGGTTCTTGTTGCAATATGACCCTCCTGGTAATGCACCGGCTGTTCTTCCGATCATGGGTGGTATTGAAGTTGGGAAGAAATCTTTGGTTGCTCATGTGTGTGGTGACGAGAGAGTTCGCTTGCGCTTCTCTTCCGTTTTGCACTTGAATGGGGATAGTCTGTTGCGAACACTTGAGCATGGAAAGGCCATGTTAGGCATGATGTTGGTAGTTGTTGAGTTTGTCTCAGATGTAGATGATGAGGAATGGAAAAAATTTCACATATTTATCACGAGAATGGGTCGAGGAAGCAAGGTGATCATCATTAGTAGACTTGAAGGATTAGCTAGATTTGGATCGGTGAAACCAATTTTTCTCAATGCTCTGTCTTACGAAGAGTTGAGGTACCTCTTCAAGATATTGGCATTCGGGAGTACAGACCCAATAGAACATCCAAAACTAGTACAAATAGCAGATGAATTCGTCAAGAAGTTGCACATGGGAGGGTCACTTGCGACAACAAATATATATGCAAATATTTGTAGAAGGAATCTGAATGTTCGGTTCTGGCTTTGCATATTGAACAAGGCCAGAAGAATGATTGAAAGGAACCTCTCTATATATGGTACGCACCCAAACTTACTTAGGAGTATAGCAGAAGGTCATCCAATGGACATAACGGACTTGGCTTTGCAGCCATTTCGCCTTACAATTAATGTTCGAATGAAGAAGGAATTGCCAAGCGTGACATTGTGGGAACTTCTAACAGATCCTAGTTTTAGACCAAAAGGGGAGTTCAATGTACTTTCATGGGAATCAAAAATACCTCCCTATACTTCATTTGTGAATTGTGTCCAAGTTATGCCCGAAGGTACTCCTTTTTCAGGGAAGAAGCGGCGGGGAGTGCCCATCTGATTTTGTAACACTCATCTAATGTAATAATTGTTGGATCTTTTGGTTAATAACACTCCCTGTGCCCGTCTAATTGTTTAATAAGACTCTATTCAAACAAGAAAACAATTCCCCCTCTCAGTCTCCTACACTGGGCTGGTTTCTCCATGAGGTTGTCATATCTGCGGTGACACGTGAACTTGCGAGCCGATTCATCTGTTTCCTGATTGTCAACGTAGTCACCTTGGACAGTAAACTTGAGGCACCCCGGTTTTGATGGCCGATGTGCTTAAGAGGCACCTGCTAGATAGTCTGCACGCTTGCTACCGCCTCTTCGGAATTCTCTCGCAATATTAATGGGAGAAATAAGGATAAAAAAACAACAGCGAGCTCCTTTTGAAAATTTTGTATATCGTTTCCCTAGAAGGGTAAGGGTTGCCTCCATTTTATTTTCGAGATCGATCCCTAAGTGCATATACATTTCTGCCCCTAGGCAGTTTACGATTCTGCCCCCTATCTCACTACTAGGACTAGGACAGTTTTGCTATTTCCTACTCACCTCTACCCAAAACATTCACCGGGATTTACTCAGATGCTCTTTGCCGACGTAGGAAGCATTGCCGGTATGGATCGCCAACTAGTTCCGCACCTCCTTGCTAGGATGCTTGCGCCCAACCTACTCTATCCTCCGCTTACTTGTGCTTCGCTCGGGACTCCACTTCACCTCCTTCGGATGTACCTCGTCGCCTAGACATGCCTCGTCCAGACGCGCCTCGCCACCTTGTCCGAGCATGCCTCATCTGGACGTACCTCCCCTACGACCTGCAAGGATTCTGGCCAATAAGTTAGGACAACGCCCCTAACTTGAGGTTGGGGGTGCCTTGTCCGCAGCGTCGTAGAGGATTCCCTCAACAGTAGCCCCTTGCTGTCATGAGCGATGTGCAAGCTATCGCTCTTGGCAGCGTTTTTTCGTCGAAACAGGGTTGACGACTCCCGGCTAGGATCCTTGCGCCCAACCTACTCTATCCTCCTCTTACTTGTGCTTCGCTCGGGACTCCACTTCACCTCCTCCGGATGTACCTCGTCGCCTAGACATGCCTTGTCCAGACGCACCTCGCCACCTCGTCCGAGCATGCCTCATCTGGACGTACCTCCCCTACGACCTGCAAGGATTCTGGCCAATAAGTTAGGACAACGCCCCTAACTTGAGGTTGGGGGTGCCTTGTCCGCAGCGTCGTAGAGGATTCCCTCAACAGTAGCCCCTTGCTGTCATGAGCAATATGTGTGCTATCGCTCTTGGCAGCGTTTTTTTTCGTCGAAGCAGGGTTGACGACTCCCAGCGTGGGGTGAGGTGCCGCATTCTCCTTCTGCGCTGCCTCGAGCCCACTATAGACATTTATTTTCTCTCTTATTTACCTATTTCCATTTCTTCTCTTATAGCTTATTTTTACCATCACCATAATTATATATATATTTTTAAACAACAAACCGTCGCTTCCCCCGATTTTCAGGCCTCAACCGTCACTTCCTCGATATCCGGACCTCCCCCGGTGACTTCTTGTACTCAGGGGACTTCTTCGCGGCGCTCTTCTTGCCCATTCTCACCGGCTGATCGGAGACGGTGGAAGCGGAAAGGGTTTTGGCAAGGACGCAGAGAAGAAGACAGTGGGAAGGCTAAGGAACAGAGAGCAATACGGGCAAAAACCCCAACTCTTGGTTTCTTAAATATTCTAACTTTCGCCTAACCGAGCGCGGTTAACGGCACGATCTGTTCCATCGCATTTAATGCGGATAGTTGCTTTTTCCCGCATACGAGACATTGCGCGGAAAAAAGAGGGTCTGACAAACCCACGACCCGGCAAGCGCGCTGCGTTACGGCGCACGTCAGCCGAACAGTAGCGCAAAAAAAGGAAAGATTCTTCATCACCACGCGAAATTTCCGCCATGACAGTTCGGTTTTCCAGAAATCCACCAGGCGAACGCGTGTCCGTGATTGATGAATCAGATTAAATCGGAAAAGCTTTGATTTGCAAGGACAATTTCGGAAAAGCTATCACGACTACTCGGTAGATGTTGTACCTACTCGAAGGGGTCGTTGATAAGGACTATTCGGATTCGCCTACTCGGAGCTGCTCCCCGAGAAGGGCAGATTTCGCACAGAACAGTCATGACCTCACTTCGCGTACTGATGGGGGGCTTGACGATGTATAGTATGGTATCCCGTATATTAGGAAGTATCCGTATACGTTTCCCTGGATTATCGGAAGGTATCGCGTACCCGGTAAGGATCCCAGGATGGTAAGGTAATCTCTCGTTAAACCAGGAAGTCTATCCCGACGGTTAAGGAAGTCAAGAGTCTTACCCGGGCGTAAGTCCACGTACGGTACGACTAGATGAACCCCCTATAAAAGGATCAACAATCTCATAGGGGAGGACAAGTCACAACTCACAACTCAAGAGGTTCTAGCAGGTCCAGAAGTCCTAGCTTATTCCTACGAGAAGCCCCGCCACCTCAAAGGAGTCGAACTCAACCGGATTAGTCTACGATTAGGCCTAGGATAGCTACTAACCTTCATACCCCTTGTAAGACATTCTCTAGTTAATATATCTGAACAGGACGTAGGGTTATTATCCTGAGGGAGGCCCAAACCTATATAAAAAGGGCATTTTTCTTGCCATTATACCTTGGGCCTTGTGCCCTAGTAGTCCCTACCCCTCATACATACACATTCCACGAATACCGTAAGATCGGCGGTTTACCGATCGTCGACAATTATCTGTGTCGACGAAGTCGCCCTCGGATAGTAAACTTGTGCACCCCGGATCAGGGGACCGAGGTGCTAATTAAGAGGTTAACCGAGGAACAACGTCAGGCAACCTACGAAACTACCCCCTTTCGCCCCCGAATGCTGAAACGGGGAGATGAAAAGACGCGGAAAATGCGGAGCTCACCGGAGAAGCTTTTCTGATTGCTCCCTTATTTATGAGGGGCCAGCCCATTCTTATATAGGCAACGGGTGACCCCCGAATGAAAACACACCTCTGCCCCTAGGCAGTTTCTGGTTACATGTTGCTCTCATCTCACCGTACACGAGGGTTATTTAAGTACTTTCCACCTCGCCGGAACAGTCCGCCTCGCTGGAACAGGACTCGCCAGAACAGGTCTTTGCCTTGTTCGACCCCCTGCCCGGTGATCCTCACCCGGACCCGCTTCCCAGGTCCCGACTCCTCGTCTCGGAGGCGACTCGCCCTGTACTGACCTCGCCCACTGGATCTCGCCTTGTCCTCACGCTGGGGAAAGCAAGTCGCCCGGTTGACTTGGCCAAGCGCCTCGCCTGGCCTCCTCGTCCCAGTCCCACTCGGCCTGCCAGTTCACCCGACTCCTCGTACCAAGGGCAACTCGATCAGAAGTAAGCGAAATTGACAAAGGGAACAGGGGGGTACCTCAGCCGGTGTCACACCCCAATTTTCGTAAACTCGCTTACCAGCATAACCGCATATGTGTTAGGCACGATTTAAACCTAACATGCATCCAACATATGCAACCCCACCACACACGCACCCCTTTCGATTAAAACCCTAACTTCAAAATACAAGTAATTCAGCACACGCATTGTATACGCTGCTGGGTTACGGCACCTCACCACGGAGTATACCTGAGTGAAGGGGAGAGAGTCCATGAGAGTTTCCATGGCCCCTCTTCACCTTGCCACACCCGGAAAACCCTAACCCCCTACCCTGATTAAACCCTAGCGCAAGAACAACTCACCGCAATACGCTTTCTACCCGCCGACGTGGTTACGGCACCCTGAAACCAAATGTCCCGGAACCAAGACACTAACATCCTGGGCATTCCCATGCATTTCTGTCGCCTTGGCGTACCCCGGAACCCTAGCCCCTCGACCCGACCCCTTCCTTCCTATTTAATTCCTAACTCCATCAAAACCCTAATCGCAAGATCTAACCCTCCTCGACTTCTCTAAAAATTACGAATGAATTCCTGGAGCAACCCGACATCATATACAACTCAATTATGCAATAAAATAGGAATGCCCCGTTCAAAGATATTAAGAAATGGAAATAATTAATGCTAGGGCAAAATCACGCATTGAACTGCACCTCCTATAAATAAGTCTCAGAAAATTCCAATAAAATCACGCTATGTTCCTCACATCTCCAGGGTCCCGAATATACAAAAACAAAGACATGTTTAGTTCAAAAATTCCAAGAAAACATTAACGAACACCTTAATTAAATTAACATTTCTACATGAAATCACAGGAAATCCATACCCAAAAGGCACCAAAACCCACGTGGAGTTTCTCCTTGATATTTCCAACCTGCCTGAGTGCACCAACAGTTCCTCTTTGTCTTGTGCTCCTTCACTCTAGTTCCTGACTTGACAAATCAGACCTGACACCCACTGGGATTCCCTCTTGGCTACATCAAATCAGTGCTCAGTATCTCTGTAGCTGCCGAACACCTAAGCCGTCAACCCTGGCACTTCGGACATGCGCACACTCGCTCAAGCAGGCCTGGACACGCGAATGCCGCCGGTGGCGTGAGCTGGCCGCGCCCCGGGCTGGCATCGACATGCCATTGGACGCATGGCTGCACCGACCGCCGCTCATCGCGTTGACAACCCCTTCCCCTGCCTCGCCGTGGCGTCAAATCTCCCCGTGGAGTCCCATCTCACACCTGAGCTGGCCACAGTGGTGACCGCATCGTCCGTCGCTGCTCGCCGCCCCGCTCGCCGGTTGAATCGATCCCCGAGCTGATGCCAAGCCCCGCCAGCAAATCGTGGTGCGCCACGGCCATCCTTTCCACCGAAGCCTCTGTCCAGCTCATTGCCACCCTGCCTGAAGCCGTGCCGCCCGTCGTCGAGACGCCCCAAGCCCTACGCCGTGTTCCGTCCGAGCTGCGGCAGCCACAGCCAGCTAGGTGCACCGCCCGCCTATAAATAGGCCGCCCGAGCACCCGTCCGCCACCCCAAAGCCATCGCCTAGCTCCCCCTCAGCTCGGTTTTCCCTTTCAACCAGAGCCTCCTCCAACCGCAGCCTCGAGCCTCCTTCTTTCCGAGCTCGGCCACCTACCGCCTCGGTCATGGCTACCCTGAGCCGCTAAAGCCACCAGCCACCGATCTGTGCCAAGGGAGGAACCCTTTTCCCCTCTGCCCTCGCCCCCATCAATCGAGCCAGGACCTTGCCACCGAGATCCAGAACGCACATGCAATCCACCGCCAGCATCGGCTATGACCAGGAGCTCCAGTACCGAGCCGAACCAGGTAAGAGAAGGGCGAGTGAGAGCCCGCTGGCGAGTGGGCCACAGATGAGGATGAGGCTCACGCCGGGTAAGGGGTCACGCCTTTTTCCAATTCTCACCTCCGCAAGCTAGAAAGCGTAAAGCATCCAGTACTAAAAGCGTAGAATCCCTAGAGAGCCGGTTTTGCATTTAACCAAAGTCCATTCTGCACTGGTTCGACCGGTTCAGTAGGAATTTGACCAGTTCTTTCCAATCTAATTCCGGTTCTGGAATCTTCAGGAGATACACAAACTTTTAACTATACAAAGATTTGAAATTCGAGATTGTTTTATAACACTAACAGTAGATATTAAATTGAAATATTTCGTTCCTTTTCTTTAGTAGACTATACGTGCTGCAAATACTATTTTTCAAATGACCAAAATATGTTCTATGCTATCCAGAATCCTATCATGTCCAAAACACTTAACTAGCTCAATAGGGAATACAAATTTTGTAATCAAATCTTAAGGGCAGGTCTAAGCTCACCTAAACGTGTCATCATTTCATGCAAACCCTTCGTCCAAAGGATTCCTTATGGAAAACCTAGGCATAGGATCCTATAAACTCTAACGAACCCAGCAACACCTGCACATCACCACCTTGTATCCACGCATATACTCTAGATTTTATTTGGAATTGATTTACTTGTTTCTTATTTGGTGTTCTTTCGACGCGTAGTGAACGGAGTGCCATACGTACCCCGGGAAGACCCAGAATCTCCTCCACGCCAAGAACAAGAACAGGATCCTGAACTGCCAGGCAAGCATTCCCACTTTGACCATGTTGAATCCCATACTTGTGAAAGTTAATTATTTTGTTTGCGAACTTGCATGCTATGTGAATATCAACGTTATTTTGTGCTAGATTAGTTATGCCTAGAAAATGCATGTGAGGTAGGTTCTGAAATCTGATCCTTGTAGCCCTAGGAATATTTAGCCGGGTGATATTCGACCGACCAACTAAGTAGGAATATAAGCTTTAGCCATGCTTAGACCTGCTGTAGTTAAAATAAAGTTTTACTGGGTACGATGGGAATGGGATCAAAACCCTCAGTTTGTTTATACATTCCGGGGAATCTTTTAAAAGGAAACGATTGTGAAAATCCCACATGAAATGATGGAGGATTTTGATTCGGGCAGGAATGTTAAGGGGTGTTGAAGGATGGTAAAGTAGCCGGTTGCTACTTGAGGAATGAAAAGGTAGGGTAGCCAGTTGCTACCTGAGGAATGGAATGGTAGGGTAGCCGGTCGCTACCTGAGGAGATGGTTGGACATGGAGTCCTGCTCGAATCAGTTAAGGACCGAACCTAAGTGCCGTTGAATTAGTTCCCCCACCGTACGTCCACATGTCCTTTATGGGAAGGACTTGGCTCGGTACTTCGTCTAACGCTAGAGCTCGGAACCGTGGGAAGTTAGGGTGAAGTGCTAGGTGGATCCGGGATCCCTAGAGGATCTCCACGGGACTGCGTAGGGGTAAAGCTCTTCGTGAGTCTCACAACGTCGTGGGGGTAAAGCTCAGTAGAGTCCTACAAGGTACGTGGAACATGGTCCGACACAAAGGGGGAGAGTCCCATTTTTGTCATCCGGGATGCAAAAGTTGGGTTACCCTCCTAGCGGGTCCAGCTCTGGTGTGAACATGGGCGAAGGGTCTCGTTGTAATATCCCTGGCAGTATACTTGCAAAGTACTCCCAGGGTGACCTACATCTTGTGGGTAAAGCCGTACAACCTCTGCAGACTGTTAAAAACTATTTGAATAGCCGCGTGACCCAGCCGTAGTGAATTTAGCCCACTATGTGCAAGCTCAAGATTCACTGATCCATTGCGCTCTGGTGGAAATGGAGGATATACGCAAGGAGTTGCTGCGCGTGCAGACGTTGCTCGAGATGGCCACCATCGGCCAAAGAAGGGCTGCCACCACAAGCAATGCGCCCCCAAAATCTCGTGATATTCAAGTCGTAAACGAGAGCAAGCAACCACCTCCGCCCAAGAGACGCTGCGGCAACACTCGAGCGTACATACGACAGTTCACCTCAGGGGCCGGGACCTCTTATGACAACTCGGACATACCAAGTTCCACACCATATTATGGCCTGACCGCCCAGATAGACTCTGGAGAAGAAGAAGATCCCGAAGAGGTGATTCCTGCAGAAGACGAGGAGTTGCAGATCCTGGCTTAGGTTCGTAGGATTCGTACATGCTTATCATGTGCGAGCTAGTATGTACCCCATCTATGTAGACGTGTTGTGTACTCTAGTATGATGTACTGTACCACTATGTATGCTATGTGTGCCACGCGCGCCAGTAGGTGCTATACCGTGCCACACTATGTTCTAAATAAAAGTGGCCTACCTGGCCTGTTGTAGTAAAAATGTTCTCTGATCTACACTTATCCCGTGAATCCCTCTTACCTGTCATTCAAACCGTGACTCCCGGGTAAGGACGTGACAACACAGCTGACCGCATTTATGAAGGCAGATAGCCGTCACATCTGGAAAGAACACCTGTCCTCCTTACGACCGAAGCCACCGCTTGACTAAGCCCAATAAATATCCTTGAACCCCTTCTTCCTCATCTCACCACCCTGACTGTTCTAGAGACAAAGAACCCTAGTTTCCCTTCCCTTGCAACACCACCAGAAAAAAAATGCCTCGCGGTGTACTCTATGATGAAACCACCGCAGTAGGACTCGCAGGATTTGTAGATATCCTGTGGAATGTTGCCCAGAGAGCCTTAGGAGCCACACAGAGACCGAAATATGACGTCTACCAGGAGGAAGCCTCCAATTCCACAAATGTGTACTGGGCTGACGTACACATCTACCAAGCCAGCGCCAACAACGTCGCCACCTTCCACATCGCCGGGCAACCGATGCCCAACCCCGACCTGGCTATTTAGATGGCAGCATGGGAAGCCATCCCTCGGCTTCGCCACATGATCCCCAGCATGCGCCACCGAGCATTCAGATTCTACCCCAGCCGCGCACTGGGAGGAGACATCATCTTCACCAACACCCAGACGGAGCAAGACGTAGCCGTTGTCCACCTCACCAAGTACTTCGTCGCCCAGAACGACGTGTTCATCCAGCTCGTTGACATCCTTGTTCATTCGCAGCAAGCCACTCCCCTTGTATAGTCCCGCCCTCACTCCCGAGACTCTACCTCGGCACCCACTCGTGCCCTGGTACTAGAAGACCCCCCATTGATCGGCGTACCAGTAGCAGTAGGAGGCAACCTTCCATCCTCCTTACCCGCTGAATACGTTAGTCTGTTCTCCTCATATGCAGCCACTACCCGAGCTGCACATCGCCATAGGCACACCACCACCCCCGCAAACACCCCGGTGCCCTATGAGAATGGGGACATCCACGGGGAGATACCGCTAACCCAGCCATCCCACCCAGACGTAGACCAGGTAGATTAGAAGACTGGGAAGTGGAATAGCTACTCCCTTTTTGGAAATAAATTAGGCCCCCTACTTTTGTAATGTTTGTAATAGGGCTTAACCCGTGCCCTTGGATGCCATGTTTGTGTGTTGTACAAGTGCCGCTAGGCACAACCTTGTAATGTTGATATGTGTTTCTCGGTGTTCCATTCGTGTTTTGGTTGGTATACCCCAACCGTTGGAATTCGTTATAAGGCAGCTAGCCTTAAACCTGTTCTATACCGTAAATCCATTTTCCCTCTTACCTATTGCTGTAAGAATGCAAACCCTGACAATTAATCGATACTAATGCAGATTAAAAGCAAAGACGAACCACAATGTTGACAACATCACAACCCGTAAGCGAAGAGCATTTGTTTCGGCAAGCGCACCTAAACCCGCTAGCCCAGGATACTCTAGGGCATCAGCTGGACCCCAGCGATCTAAGCCACCTCCAAAGAAAACCCAAGCCAGCCATGGTACCAAGTCAATGGCTAACGATCAAGAACGGCCTCGGCAAAATCCAGAGCAAAAAGAGGATCAAGGGCCTGACTATGCTGAATCAGGCCATCCGGCCCCGAACCCATTACCAGCAGAACCCACATTAGCTGATATGCTAAAGGCCTTAGGACAAAACTGCATGGCCACCAACACAGCTGTACAGGCGATGCTGCAAAGCAGCAGTTCATCAGGCAAGGGAAACAAACTGTCAGAATTCCAAAGAACCTCCCCGCCTGTTTTTGCTTATTCCACCGAACCACTAGATGCAAATGATTGGCTGTTAGTTATGGAGGAGAAACTGGAGGTCGCCAAATGCGACGACCGAGAGAAGGTACTTTTCGCTCCCCAGTATTTGCAAGGACCTGCCGCGGCATGGTGGAAAAGGATCCGTAGTTTTGTTCCTCATTTGACTTTGAAATTTTTTATACATTGAATATACACCATTTAAAGTTCCATGTAAAATTTTGGGATTTTTTAGGGTTAGTTTGCTATTTTTAGGGAATTAAATGTATTTTTCTTATTAGTGGCATGCCCCATTGCCCACACGCCACTAATGACCTTATTAGTGGCGTCTGGTAGTTAGGCACACGCCACTGATAAAAAATAATATTTATTCTATTAGATACATCTATTTATTTTATAAATTTAGAAAAAAGAATCACTTAATTCGGACTTATAAATCAAAAGTTATCGATATTTAAATGATGCAGAGATTACTAGTGGCATGTGCATATATGGGCACGCCACTAGTAACTTGGTTACTAGTGGCATGTGCGTATATGGGCACGCCACTAGTAAGTGGTCCAGCTTTTCTTTTTTTAACAGAATGGTCCAGTTACTAGTGGCGTGTGCCCATACGAGCACGCCACTAGTAACCCAAATACTAGTGGCGTGCTCGTTCGCCCGCACGCCACTAGTAACTTATGCCGGGTCCGACTGTTGGGTCTCACATACTAGTGGTGGTGTTGCAAGGGAAGGGAAACTAGGGTTCTTTGTCTCTAGAACAGTCGGGGTGGTGAGATGAGGAAGAAGGGGTTCAAGGATATTTATTGGGCTTAGTCAAGCGGTCGCTTCGGTCGTAAGAAGGACAGGTGTTCTTTCCAGATGTGACGGCTATCTGCCTTCATAAATGCGGTCAGCTGTGTTGTCACGTCCTTACCCGGGAGTCGCGGTTTGAATGACAGGTAAGAGGGATTCGCGGGATAAGTGTAGATCAGAGAACATTTTTACTACAACAGGCCAGGTAGGCCACTTTTATTTAGAACATAGTGTGGCACGGTATAGCACCTACTGGCGCGCGTGGCACACATAGCATACATAGTGGTACAGTACATCATACTAGAGTACACAACACGTCTACATAGATGGGGTACATACTAGCTCGCACATGATAAGCATGTACGAGTCCTACGAACCTAAGCCAGGATCTGCAACTCCTCGTCTTCTGCAGGAATCACCTCTTCGGGATCTTCTTCTTCTTCAGAGTCTATCTGGGCGGTCAGGCCATAATATGGTGTGGAACTTGGTATGTCCGAGTTGTCATGAGAGGTCCCGGCCCCTGAGGTGAACTGTCGTATGTACGCTGGAGTGTTGCCGCAGCGTCTCTTGGGCGGAGGTGGTTGCTCGCTCTCGTTTACGACTTGAATATCACGAGATTCTGGGGGCGCATCGCTTGTGGTGGCAGCCCTTCTTTGGCCGGTGGTGGCCATCTCGAGCAACGTCTGCACGCGCAGCAACTCCTTGCGTATATCCTCCATTTCCACCAGAGCGCAATGGATCAGTGAATCTTGAGCTTGCACATAGTGGACTAAATTCACTACGGCTGGGTCATTTTCCCCATTGGGTGGGGTATACCAGCGGACATTCTCCTGCACCGGGTATTGAGGGAGGTATCTTGTGGCTCTGAAGCTCTCCATCTCAGGAAGCTCGTGGCGAAGGTGCGCAAGTGCCTTGTAGGCTACCAGATGAACGGCTTGTGAATACGCCCAGCTGCATGGTCCCACAAAGCTGTAGGTCTGGCCGTCTGCACGCCTTAATCCAATTATGAGTACTCTTGCCCAATATTCAGTCATTGTGTCTGATATTTTCTCTTGGAAGACGTGGTACTCAGGGGTAGTCTTGTATCCGTAGCGATCTAGCGCCTCCTGAAGCAGTCGTGGACATCCATCGGTGTTGGCGGCACAGGTCTCACCGTACAACTCCATCGGTACTATCTGTGAAAATTTTACATTCAGGAATGGGATTTGTCAAGATGAGATGAATACTAGACGTGGAAAGAATACTAGAACTTATGCTTAAATATCTTGTTTTTATTTGGAAAATACTTGTATCCTAGGTTTTGGTCTAACGGCCATGCTAGCTTGGGTTTCCTACAGTCAGTATGGCTCTGATACCAAGCTGTGGCGTACCCGGTTTTAGGGCCGGTTACGCCTCCCGTGATTACTGTACTGGTCCCTGGATCAGTAGCCAGTACGCACAAGGGCTTGATAACATTCACATACAATACCGAGTTTATTACACAAGTAGACCTTTATGGTCAATATTCAACATCAAAGCCGATTGGCTGAATTAAAAGTAGCAGCGGAATAACAATAAAGCGTAGATAATAACCCATCAATATGCCTACCCAACAGGCAACTGACTGGGGGAGAACGCCCTAGCCCTCGCGGTCGCTGACATCGTCCTTAGAGCACCATTCTTCTTCTTCTTCTAGCCAAATCAACAAGCTAGGTGAGTACATTGAATGTACTCGCAAGCATTTCCCACGGGAGGAATATACGGCAATATTTCATGTAGTGCTTATAACAAAGGACGGCTCTATCCTATGTTGCTGGTTGTGCGGAAATGTAAGTTTTGATCTTAAATACGATAATAGATGTCAAAGCTATTTTGGAAATAACCACATCCCAAGTCCCATTCAACGAACCGGGTAGTCTCTGCTACCTTCCTTGTTCCTATTTCCTCAGCATGATAGCTCAGCCTTTTCTTCCGCTCGCACTACCCCGGGCAGTGCAGCTAGCCTTTTCTTCAGCAATTCCTAGCTACCGACCGGGTAGCGTAAATTGCACCCTGTCGAAACTATGATTCTTTCCCGGATATCCTTCGGTTTCTAAGCAACTTATATCAAAACCTTTTTGTAACTCTCAAAATTTAACCACAGCCTCTATAGGTCATATAATGACACCATACCAAGTTTCATATTTTTCAGACCAAATTTACATTTTTTAAATTCAAAAACTATTTACTACAAGTTAGTGTTTGAATTTTCCCATACAGATGTTTGAATTTTCTAATATTTAATTCCATAACACCTAAATATATACTCAAAAACTTAAACATGATTTTTGTACCAACTTGTTGGCATTTTTTAATGTACTTGTAGTTCAAATTTAAATTATATCCTTTAAATACCTAGAAATACATTTAATGCCCTAAAAATAGAAAACTAACCCTAAAAAATGTGAATTTTTACATGAAACATTTAATGATCTATATTAAATATATAAAAATATTAGAACATAATACTAAAACCAAAACCCTAAAAATTTAATAAAAACCCTAATTCCAGAATTATGTTCTAGTTGCGTGGGTCGGCTAACACGTTACTAGTGGCGTGCCCTGGTACCCACACGCCACTAGTAACATAGGGCATATACATTTCCTCAATTCCCCAATTCTCTCTCAACTCCCTCACTCTTTTCTCTTCCTCACATCGGTTCCTCCCAAGCTCTCTCTCCCTGATGCTGCCGGCGCCTCCTCTTTCCCCCAATGCTCCAAGCGCTGCCCTTCCTCGTTCCTTGGCTCACACCACCTTAGGGCTCGGATGCCCTCGCCGGTGCCTCCTCCCGAACGCCGTGTCGCCGCCTCGCCGGCCACCTCGCCGCACCTTGGCTCCGCCTCGGTCGCCTCCCAGTCGCTCCCCTTTGGCGCTGCTCCACTCGGCTCCTTGCACCTACCACCTCGGTCGGGCTCTTCCTCGGCTGCCTCCCCGGGTGCTCCTTCGGTGCCGCCCCGCTGGACGGTGGCGGAGTTGGCCGCCGCCACAACCGCGGTGGTGGCGTCGCCTCCAGGTAAGTGCTCCCATTCCTTCTTCCTTCCTATTTCCCAATTCATCTATTCCCCAATTTTGCTCTAGGGTTCTTCAATGGCCGGTTGGACTTAGGGATTTGATGAACTTTGCTGATGGTTGATACTGAAAGAACTCGAGAAAGAAAATGGTAAGGACAGATACTTCACTGTTGCCTAGATGTTGCCTTAACATATGTGATGATGTCTCTAAGGAGAATCTGAGAAATGGTTTGGAAACAGAAATCTGATAAGAACAGATTCTGCATAAATTGCCTAGACAAAACCTAGTGATGATCCTTAGTTGAGAATTTTTTTGAGACATTTTTGCTAAAATGCATGTATGACTAAATAGGGTTATAGGGTTTTGATGATTTTTACCTTGTTTTGACTGGAACAAAGGTGAGACTTGGCTCAGCTATTTGTCCTACTCCTCTTCTCTACTCCTCTTCTCTACTTTTAAAAGATGGTATGTATCTGAATATTAAAATGTTACTACCAATTTTTCATGGTTAAGAGGCCTAATGTCTTTTGTTTACCCGAGTTGGTGTAATTCAACATCTACCATGGTTATGCTTTACTAAAGCTGGGTAGATACTATTTAGCCTTTAATCTCTTCCTGTTTCTTGCATCCTTATAGGCATCAATCATTGAACTAAAGAATCTCTTACTGCACTTAGTTTTTATTAAGTTAATATGTGTTTGGTTCTTGATTCCTTTTCTGAATATATATTGGTTCACTTAGGCTGAAGGAACAGAATCTCACACTTGGTCTTGGTTGGTTTATTCAGATGCTTTTGCATCTGAAGCATTTGGTACAAGTTCATGTGTATATGTGGTTTATACATATATGTTTTCAAAAACTGATAAGAACAAGTTACTACCATGTTGCCTATTCGGTTGCCTTAACATATATATTGAGGTGTTTTTCTCTGAAAACTTGAGAAAGGTGCTAAGAAACCTGATAAGAATAGACTACTACCCATTGTTGCCTAACTGAAAACCCGATGATGATCTTTAGCTGAGAGTTTTGTTTGAGACATTTATGGTGCCAAATGTTAAGAACAGATGCTACCAAGGTCTCCTACAAATCTCTGTGATGAAAAATGGGTTCTGAGGGTCCCTTATACTATCAACTTTCATCTTCATGCATGTATATGCTGTGATGGTCTAGATGGAATCTTACCTTACTTCTAAGCTGGCAAGGACTTGGCTTCTTTGGCCTTTCTCCTTTTGCTCCTTTGTTCTAATGGTTCTGCTTCTAAGCTTGCTGGTGATTCTCCTTATGGCCGTGGTCTCCCATCTTCACTCTGGTTGGCCCTCCTTCTCCTGCTCCTGGTGGTCTTGTTGTTTTGCTTCAGCTCCTCTCCTGGAGCTCCTTCTTCTCCTTCTATGGTGGTCTTGCTCCCTACTAGCTTCCTCCTCTGAGCTTCTTCCTCCTTCTCCCCTAAAGCCTGGCTATGGTTCCTGAGGTTGTTCTTGTGGGGCTGATCCTTGCTCTCCTCGGCAATGGCTATAGCTCTGGAGTTTGTGGTCTTGGTGGCTACTACTGCTGTGATGATGGTGTGCTAATCCTTGGATGGATCACTAGTGTTGCTGCTGAAGTACTAGCTCTACTCGGTTGCCTTGCTACAATATCTACTGAGCCTTCCTAGGCTTCTCCGGTGAGGTTTTTCTTGATACTATGTGCGTGTGGTACTGCTATATACGTACACTGATCAAAGATTGAGGAACAGAGGAAAGGTTGAAGAGAAAATGAAGCCAATAAATTTTAAATTCTCTCAAACTTTTGATATGTATGAATGCAATGATTGAATTCAACTCCTAATTCTACTGTTTAGGGTTTTTAGAAAATACGGGTTCTCATACTAGGCATGTATTTGGACAAATGGATGATCTGTATAAATTAAATATGGTGTATTTTTAAATCCATAATTTTTTTAGCCTGGAAAATATACTAGTGGCGTGCCCTCAAGCCTGCACACGACTAGTAATAACATTTAATTTTAAAAAAAATTTAAAATTTTTTTAAATTTTTTTTTGGCCTAGAAAATATATTAGCGGCGTGCTCTCAAGCCCGCACGCCACTAGTAATAACATATAATTTTTTTTAAACTACAAAAATTCATATTAGTGGCGTTTGCTATATGCAGTACGCCACTAGTATACTCATTACTAGTGGCGTGTGACCCGCGGAGCATGCCACTAGTATACTCATTACTAGTGGTGTGGAGGAAAGAGCACGCCACTAGTATACTCATTACTAGTGACGTGTGGGCAGCACGCCACTAGTAACCAATTACCACCGGCATGATACTAGTGGCTTGCTGCCCACACGCCACTAATAGGTATTTTGGCACGCCACTAATAAGGGGGTTCTGCACTAGTGCCACTAGGAGCATCTGTGTCATCATGACATGGTAATCATGAGACTACATGCCAATTAACTTCAAGTCTGCCATGGAAACAAGATTATTTATGTTCGCCGCGTAACCGGACGGAACTTTATCGGTACACAAGAACTCACACGGCTCAATTCTCTCGTCCTTTGATAAAGTGTAGCATGCAGGGGGGAGGTACGTCCAGCCTGTATCGGTCTTTACTGGTGCTAACTCAGGTCTGATGCCCATATGGACCAAGTCCATTCGTGCCTTAACGCCATCCTTTGTTTTGTCATGAATGTTCAGTAACATACCAAGCACGTTGTCACATACGTTCTTCTTTACGTGCATGACATCTATGCAGTGACGCACTTCTTGATCCTTCCAATAAGGTAGCTCCTAAAATATTGGTCTCTTCTTCCAGATGCTCTTCTCACCAGGCCGCTTTTTCGATTTAGACCCCTTGCCAAGCACAACTTCGATGTCCTTCACAATGTCATGAACCTCTGTCCCAGTAAAAGGCCTTGGTTTCGCATCGTGTTCTGTCTTCCCGTCGAACTGATTCTTCATGCTATGATATGGGTGATTTCTTCTCAAAAATCTTCGGTGATGCATGTATACGGTTTTACATGTGTCGTAGGTATAGGCCTAGACAATGTATTTGTGGCACCCCCGGTCGGCTACAGCGACCGCCGGGCGTGCGGGGGACAAACGAGCGAGAAGTAACGCACGCGAGACAGTCGGTAACGGAAATCACTATTTGTATTAGGGCACGGAATACAGAGCTCAAAAGGGGGGAAATGAAGGTGGGCCTGCCTTTCTCTCTACTCCCTGGGGGGTATTTATAGGTTTTGAGAAAGGAGTATTGAAAGGGATCTCAGGAGTCGACTAGAGGGGGGGTGAATAGGTCGGCTCTAGAAATTACAATGCCTAATGGGTTTCTCTTCTGGAGATAGGTCAATCCTAGAGAAAATATATGCAACTGATGCAGGTAACTGAGACTCAGCAAAATATATCAGATAAACACCAGACACTCAGATAGCAAAATCAGCTGATGTAGAACAAGTTATATTCAGAGCTAACTGAGTCTCAGGTGTGAGAGTCAGGTGAGTGCATCAGATGACGTGAACAGGAAAGGTACTAGTTTTAGCAAGAGCTAACTGAGTCTCAGGTGAGGAAACTCAGTTAGTGTGCAACAGATAAAGGTGCTCTAGTGATCTAAGCATGCATAGATAACAGAATAAATAAGAGCAGATCACAAGACAGATAGTAAAGCACACAATGGTTTGTTTTACCGAAGTTCCTACTTCTTGCGAAGCAGTACGTCTCCATTGAGGAAGCTGTTCTCATAGCCGGCACCAAACCGTGCTCTTTCCTCGAGTACCTTTCTTGTGTGGAATCCTTTTGATCTTGCTGCTGCAAGACAGGCAGACCCGAATCGCCTTCACAGACTCTTGGTGGCAGCCACACAAGACTTGGCTTGCTCACCAACTCCAAGAGCACTCCCACTCTTGGAGGAACCAGTACCTCAAATGCTACACCTGAAGGACTAAGAAACTCTCTCTCACGATGGATGCACGCAGGCAACACTCACTTGGAGACCTAGAGCTCTTTCTTTCTCAACAGGTTGCTTTCGGGTTAGAGGCAAAGGTTAGGTAAAGGTTCCTGGTTGAAAACCTCCCCAGGTTCCCTATTTATAGGGTCCCTGGCAGCTAGCCGTTACCCTCATGCCACGTCAGATAAAGAGCCACCAGACCTAACCTGTCTGAGACTCAGCTAACATGCACCTCTGGTAACCTACTAGCCGCGGCTGAGCTACCCACCTGAGTCTCAGATGCCAAACTCAGGTGGACTCGGTTGCCTCAGGCAGCACCTGAGCACAACTCTGGCCGGCTCACTACAAGCCTACAACTGACCAGAGAGCAATGGCCTCGCCACAGTCCCTGACCAGCTCGCTTAGACCCTTGGCACTGGTTCCAAGCTTTTTCACCGAAGATGACTGCCCTTGAAGACGCACAGCGAACCCTTAGTCCAGATCCACCAACTTCCTAGCTCCTCCAGGACTTATCAAGCTTGCATTCACGGCCCTTGAACTCCATCAAGCAACCATCACCTCGCTTGCCCTCGAGCACAGCCTCGGCTTCTTCGCAACTGTGCCTCAGGAGCCTAGCTCAGCTGGTCCTTCTGACCTTCCCAGTTCCTTGCTCTTTTTAGGGCTCATCATCAACAGTTGTCTCACTTCAGCTTTCACCTGTCCATCTAATTCCTGTTCACACTCATTGCAAGTATTAGACACAGGTGAGGATTGCCAATAACCATCAAAACCAAACTCTGGGGCAAGATAGCCATCCTCCCAAGCTCCATGGGAGTGGATGCACTTTCAAGTATGTGAGATTACAATTATACCCTCCGGGCAATAACACGCCATCAGGGGCATTTTGGTCTTTTTACAGGAATCTTTATGGAATATTCAAATACTCTAATACTTTAATATCCTAATACTCGCTATTATGACGACATGTTTTCCTTGACGACGGGGCGAAGCGCAACCTCGACGTCCGTCGGGACGGGGCGCGGCCTTGACGTCTGCCGGGACGGGGCAAGGCCTTGACGTCTGCCGGGACGGGGCAAGGCCTTGACGTCCGCCGGGACGGGGCAAGGCCTTGACGTCCGCCGGGACGGGGCAAGGCCTTGACGTCCGCCGGGACGGGGCGCGGCCCTGACGTCCGCCGGGACGGGGCAAGGCCTTGACATCTGCCGGGACGGGGTGCGGCCCTGACATTCGCCGGGACGGAGCTCAGCCTTGACGCCCGCTGAGATGGAGCGTGGCTTCGACGTCGTCGGTGATGCCCGCGGAATTTGTTGATGCCATCGGAGGTTATTGATGCCGGGTGAACTGGGTCGACACAGGGAGGAGGTCTTGACGTTGTCAGGGGGGAGCCCGTCAGTTCGGGTAGCGCGGGGACCCTTCCCCCAACAGTAGGCCCTTGCCGGTTTGGGCGGTCGAGCGACGCCCGTCCGAGCCGGCGCACCAATTTCGAGGGGTTGGCGCGCAGGCCGGACTGACGACTTCTCCCCACCCCTTTTTTTTCTTTTTCTCCTCTTTTCCTTTTCTTCTTCTTCTTCTTTTGCACAATTATCCCCGGGGGGTGCGGGGGGCGGAGCCCCCTGCTCGACGGAGTTCAAGACGGCCAGATTTTCTCCCCTTTTTTTCTTCTTTTTCTTCTTCCCTTTTTCTTTTCTTCTTTTTCCTTTTCTTCTTTCTTTTTCTTCTTTCTTCCTCTCCTTTTCTTCTTCTCCTTCCTTTTCTTTCTTCTCTCTTCTTTTTTCTACTGGCCCGTTCCTTGGCGCACTGGGCCTTGGCCCATCAGGTGCCCTAGCTGGCCCGGGGGGTGGCAGGGGATATTTTTCACCCCCACCACCCCCACCACTCATCTCTCCCTCACTCTCCCCACGCCGCCACCATCTCCCGCCGCCTCCCCGCGCTCTCACCGCGCCGCCGCTTTACAGCCCGCTCGGCACCGCTGCCGCGCCTCCCCTGCGCCGCCCCGGAGCCGCCGCTGCCTCGCCTCCCCCGCGCGCCGCCCTCTCGCCGCCGCGCCCCTGCTCGCCGCCGCGCCACAGTCGAGGGGAGCCGCCGAGGGGAACCGCCGCTGCCTCGGGGTACTGCCGCGCCTCGGAGGCCGCCGCCACCGAGGGGAGCCGCCGTGCCTTGGGCGGCCGCTGCCGCCGAGGGGAGCCGCCGCGCCGTGGAGGGCCGTCGCCGCCGAGGGGGGCCGCCGCGCCTTGGGCCGTCGGCGGCCTTGGGGGGCCACCGCACCGCCGAGTGGAGCGCCGCGCTGTGGGGGGGGGGCCACCGCCGCCGAGGGGAGCCGCCGCGCTGTGGGGGGGCCGTCGCCGCCAAGGGGAGCCGCCGCGCCTTGGGCCGTCGGCCGCCTGCTGCTCCCGAGTTTTGAGACAAATGTTGTTTGATCATTTTCAGATGATCAACACATGTAGCAGCTGCGTTCCTCTTACCCATTTACCAAATTTCTGATATTTTCTTTTCATGGATTACTGTGTGAAAATAACAGGATACCAATACTTCTGTTATCCGAGGCATGGCATATAATGGATAGTTGCTGGGTTGGTTCTCTGTCACCACCGTTCTGGACAAGGTCGCCACCCCTAGCTTGAGCGCATGGCCGGCGAGGCGTTGTCGCCAGGGTGGTCTTCCTGAGCGTCTTCAGCAAGGTTTACAAATTCTTGGCATGGGCAGGGTCGAGGAAGTCGCAGCGATAATCAAGCCTCTGCCAAAGCATTCATTGCTTGATACTTGCCATACTTCATGTAGAAAAATCTATGCAGAGCTGTCCTATATATTCCTTCCTGCTTATTCTGTACAGGACATTCACAGAATTGGTAGTAATTTTCCGTTATACGCATATGTGTTTGGGTATAGAATTCCTATCCAGAATTGGGAATAGAATTTGTCGTGTGCATGGTTTAGCTCTATTAAAGTTGCATTAATCCATGTGAGGTACTGCACGATCAACTCTAGCATGATTAGGGCTGTATGCATAGCACGTGATCTCTGTTTTTGTACTGGTATCATACGTATATGCTTACGACGCTAGGCGTGATGCGTTCCATAGGATGACTTCTCTTGCTTCCACGCTTGTTTGATTTTTCTCGCAGGAGCGCCACAGATCGAGGGACCTCTGCGCCTGCCCAGCTCACGGCCGCGGGAACCGACTGGCGAGGAGATGGCGGCGGGACCTGTTGCAGCGACCGCGTCGCCTCTACCGTGGTCTCATTTGCTCAAGACCCCCATGGCCATTCGGGGTGACGCAGAGGGCACGCTAGCCGTGAGGAGCGAAGCGACGTGATGTGCTGACAGCAACGGGGCTCGTCGTGCCGGCCGTGGCCCCCGTTCGACGTGGACGGTCTTCGAGGTCACCGGGAGCAGCGGAGGAGCGGATGTGATAGTGATGGAGCGCCAAGCGGTACATCATGATGGAGATGCCACGATGGAGCGCCACGTCGGACGCCGCGTCGGATGCTGCGACGGAGGCGCCATGTCGGAGCGCCGAGGTCGATGCCGCGACGGAGTGTCGTGTTGGGGCGCCGAGGTCAACGGAGACGCCACGACGGAGCGCCGAGCTCAACGGAGACGCCGCGACCGAGAAGCCACGACGGAGCACTGAGGTCGACGCCGTGGCGGAGTCGTCACGACGGAGCGTTGAGGTCGACGCCGTGACGGAGCGCCACGCTAGACGCCGTGTCGGATGCCGTGATGGAGACGCCACGATAGGGCGCCTAGCCGGACCGCACGACGGAGATGCCTTGACGGAGCGCCGCAATCGCCGCTCGCACCCCGGTTGCCCGCCTCACCACCCCGCTCCCCCACCGTCCTTGCGACGCTGTAAGGGAGCGCTGGTGCGTGATGCTATTGCACGCCGTGGGTCGCGGGGACGGCGTCAGAGCACTACGCTGGACGTTGCGTTGGACAACGTGACGGAGGCGTCATGATAGAGCGACGAGGTCGACGACGCGACGGAGATGCCTTGACGGAGCGCCGCGATCGCCGCTCGCACCCCGGTTGCCCGCCTCACCACCCCGCTCCCCCACCGTCCTTGCGACGCTGTAAGGGAGCGCGGGTGCGCGACGCTGTTGCACACCGTGGGTCGCGGGGACGGCGTCAGGACACTACGCTGGACGCCGCGTTGGACGACGTGACGGAGACGCCACGACAGAGCGACGAGGTCGACGACGCGACGGAGATGCCTTGACGGAGCGCCGCGATCGTCGCTCGCACCCCGGTTGCCCGCCTCACCACCCCGCTCCCCCACCGTCCTTACGACGCTGTAAGGGAGCGCTGACACGCGACGCTGTTGCACACCGTGGGTCGCGGGGACGGCGTCAGGACACTACGCTGGACGCCGCGTTGGACGACGTGACGGAGATGCCACGACAGAGCGACGAGGTCGACGACGCGACGGAGATGCCTTGACGGAGCGCCGCGATCGCCGCTCGCACCCCGGTTGCCCGCCTCGCCACCCCGCTCCCCCACCGTCCTTGCGACGTTGTAAGGGAGCGCCGGTGCGCGACGCTGTTGCACACCGTGGGTCGCGGGGACGGCGTCAGGACACTACGCTGGACGCCGCGTTGGACGACGTGACGGAGACGCCACGACAGAGCGACGAAGTCGACGACGCGACGGAGATGCCTTGACGGAGCGCCGCGATCGCTGCTCGCACCCCGGTTGCCCGCCTCGCCACCCCGCTCCCCCACCGTCCTTGCGACGTTGTAAGGAAGCGCCGGTGCGCAACGCTGTTGCACACCGTGGGTCGCGGGGACGGCGTCAGGGCACTACGCTGGACGTCGCGTTGGACGACGTGACGGAGACGCCACGACAGAGCGACGAGGTCGACGACGCGACGGAGATGCCTTGACGGAGCGCCGCGATCGCCGCTCGCACCCCGGTTGCCCGCCTCGCCACCCCGCTCCTCCACCGTCCTTGCGACGTTGTAAGGGAGCGCCGGTGCTTGACGCTGTTGCACGCCGCGGGTCGCGGGGACAGCGTCGGAGCACTACGCTAGACGCCGCGTTGGACGCCACGATGGGGTACTTGGGTGGCGTAGCCCCTTGCGCCAGGACGGAGCGACGCGGTCGACGCCGCGATGGAGACTTGGGTGGCATAGCCCCTTGCGCCAGGACGGAGCGACGCGGTCGACGCCGCGACGGAAACTTGGGTTGCGCCAGGACGGAGCGACGCAGTCGACGCCGCGACGGAGACTTGGGTGGCGTAGCCCCTTGCACCAGGACGGAGCGACGCGGTCGACGCCGCGACGGAGACTTGGGTGGCGTAGTCCCTTGCGCCAGGACGGAGCGACGAGGTCGATGACGTGACGGAGACACCCCGATGGAGCACCGCGGTCGCCGCTCGCACCCCGGTTGCCTGCCTCGCCACCCCGCTCCCCCACCGTCCTTGCGACGCTGTAAGGGAGCGCTGGTGCGTGACGCTGTTGCACGCCGCGGGTCGCAGGGACGGCCTCGGAGCACTACGCTAGATGCTGCGTTGGACGCCGCGACGGGGTACTTGGGTGGTGTAGCCCCTTGCGCCAGGACGGAGCGACACGGTCGACGCCGCTACGGAGTGCCACGCTGGACGCCGTGTTGGACGCCGCGACAGGGACGCCGTGATGGGGCACGCGCAGGGTGCGCAGCGCACCTGCAGGGGTGCGCTCAGGGTGTACACGGAGCCTCTTGCAGGTGCACGCACGGGGTGCGCAGGGCGTCCTACAGGGGTGCGCACAGGGGCGATACATAGCCATGCGTCGGGGAGGTGGTGCATGGAGTGAAGGTCGTTCCGACATTGTGACGGAGATGTTTGTTCGATGCCGCAGTGAGGGGATGTTCTACGTCGTGCAGAGCGAAGGTTGTCCCGACACGGCGACGGAGACGTCGCCTAAGACGGGACAATAGCGCACGTCGCCCTGGTTGACGGGTCATATCGCGGCTCTTCGTCCTTAGGAGAGAACCTCAGCGCCCATCTACGTCGGCGGAGCATGTCAACGCTGAGGAGCATATCGACCTTAGCGAAGTATGTCGAAGCCAGACGAGGCATGTCCGCGTCGGCGGGGTATGTTGCTACCGAGGAGTATGTCAACGTCGGCGGAGCATGTCGACGCTGGGCAGAACATGTGGATGCCGGGTGGAGCGTCAATGCCGGAGGGAACATGTCGACGCCGGGAAACATGTCGACTTCGGCGGAGCATGTTCGTGACGGCGAAGTGTGTCGGCGCCGAG